>JADLZN010001611.1:0-11156 GCA_018155175.1 Sinocyclocheilus anophthalmus
CAAAAACTTTATAGGGCCAAACTGTACACCTGCGCGAGTTCGCCTGATTTAAACCACACATCGGTGTATTCCTCTTCGGCCTGTTGTAGCGCCTCGGTCCTAAAGGAGAAACACCCTAAACAGGTGTGTGTGGACAGTCCACCAGTGAATTTAATCATCATGATTCAACATAATCATAACCCACTATCTTCTATTCGTCCCGCTAGCCTTGCAGGGTGCGCATGCAAGATTCAAGTCCCGACAAAAACGTCGCAGATTCAGGCGAGGGTGCGGTCGAGACCAATAAGACACCGTAAGTAGGTTGCCGGAGTATATATGCAACCAAAGCTGGTTTTGCCAACCGCCATATAAACCTTACATACGAAGAAGATAGGAAGAAACCAACAGACGAAATCGCATGCTGTTCCTACTAATATTAGGTCGCAAAAAAAATCAGTATGCGAGGCGAGTAAGATATGATCCGATTCAATAGTGAATTCGAAAAACTGTAGGAAGAGAAGGCCATCACAAAAGAGATAACATATATTATATAGTTTCGCTGTGTACCTTATGGAGGTCTACCCCTTTTTAAAATATCAACATTTTATTCCGAACAATGTTATTATGTTTCCTGTGTCCTGTTTCTGCTCACTATACAGGTAGATTTCATTCTCACGGAGGAAGAACCCTGAGGAAGATAGACAGGAAGCAGAAAATGGCGAAAAATGAATGAATTTACCTGTTTAAATATTCGGATTTAAATGACGTGTAACTGCAACTCACGTTATCTATATAAGTTTTGTGTGTCTATTAAGGCGATCCATATGTAAGCCTTGTATCCGTAATCAAAGATCAACATGAGCGAGAACACGCCAGGTGTTGGACAAAATAATGTGAACACCTGCAAAATAGGCAATATTTCTTTAAGTTGTTTTGTGTTGTTTGTTCACAATCTTTATTAGTGTTTGATGGCCCCTATCAATAACTTTTTGTTTTTACTCAATTTTTACTTACTCTCTCTTCTTTTTTTCGCTATAGCAGCCCATACTAGTATTACGGATCTTAAATCATAGAAAATCCAGGATTGTTATTTTTATGCAACAACACTGATCTTAAGATTACAAGAGTTTTTGTTAATCAGGCATTATGACATGATATTGGTCCTCTTATTTGGATATCATAACTACCTGTTAAACGTCGTACACATTTCCACACACAGCCAGTACTAACACTTAGGCTGACAACCACTATGCTGTACTGATAGACAAAAACAAAGAATATAAACCAAAATAGAATAATTTAATCACAAATGTTTCCTCCCCCCACTGGTTAAACCTACACAAAATGTTTACTGAACACCTCTATAATAATGGGTTGTTTCTATTTATTTTGTCCGCAATACAACACTGTAGGTATATTGTTACCAATAGGGTCCCTGGGTCTTAATTTTCCTCTTTTTTTTTTCTTTCCTCAGGTCCCTTCTCTTAACCAAAGGATTGGACCAAGCAAATACGAAGAAATTGGTTGTAGCGCAAAATCTCATATAGAAATCATTCGTGTAGATAAATTCAAGCAACAGAAAATAAAATATGAATACTAGAAGATGTGTTTAATTGCAACTTATCCTCACTTATCTCACATTGCAACCTCCTCGTCTCTTCTCTTTTTCATCACAAACTCTTTCATCTAGTCAGGTCACCAGAGATGCCAAAAACAAACCACAAACACCGATCATGACTACTGTGTGGAGCCCATGACTACTGAGGAGCAGCTTGTGGCTGCACGGGAGGAAATTACTCATCTGTCTGCAGAAAATGAGGCACTCAAAAGTCATCAGTTTGGCATTCAGAATTTTATGGGTAATCCAAAACTCATCCAGTTTTACACTGGGTTCCCTGATTTTGACACTTTAAGTGCCGTTTTCAAACTCCCTTTTCTTGGCTATAACACAGCCCACAGCATGCACCTAGCATGTGCCTCAGGTCTCAATTGCAAAGAATTAGGTGACGCACCACCAACAACAGCACTGAGTAGGTTGGAATTCACAGAGCAACAACATCTTTTCTCCCCCTGTGTTAATAAGAAAAACAAATAATACAGTTTTTTTTCATAAATTTCTTCGCCGGATATAGACTGTGGACGTGGGCCTACTATCTTGAACATGCACTCCTTTGCTTCTGGCTGCGTTTGCAATATTTCATAAAGTACAGCAGTCGCGACTTCAGTGTTACCTGGCAAATTATTTGTACCTCACTCATTAGCGGTGGAGTCTCCTATATGCGCCAATGTAGAGCTGCAATTGATGAACTCTAATGCCATCGTATTTTTAAAGCTCTCTAAAATCCCAAAACCAGAGTCCTTACTCTGGATTGTAACTGAATTCCCGAGTCCAAACTGATCTTTGGACGTACAAACTCGCAGCTTGTACTTATATGTCAAACTATTCCAACGTGCCAAGCGTTTTCATTCCAAGGGTATCTGACACTCTGGAGACATTACGCCATAATAGTGGTCGTTAAAAACCTCATCTCCGCACTACAAGCAAACAACTACACTCAAAATCTCTGGTTGGAATTTCCCTCCTTATTGATCAACATGACGTTTTGATGGTGTGAGCGAAGAAAGATCGCGTATCGCAGAGTTCCTTTAACCACAGGAAGCATCTCTGAAAGAGATCCCAGTCATCTGTCTTCTGTCATCTTTGGAATCTTCCATCTTCTCTTCTTCTGGAAGAGGGCATTAGCTGTTGATTGGTGGTCAGACAATAGGTCTTTGTTTAATCAAAGATTCTATCTTGACAAAAATCGAAATTCCATTTTTGCAATCTGTGGTAAATTTATTTTCCAATACTTTAGTCTATTCCCCTAGTCCCAATATCTCCCCAAATTCCCACCCCAGCCCACCACAATCCCCATCCCCAATTACTAAATGCCCCACCATATCTACAATTCACCACCTTTCTCATTCTCGTCAGTGTAGTAATTCGCCAGATCCTGCCCACGAACGACTACAGCCTCGCCTCTAAGCAACTTCTACCAGCCAACAGCCCAAACGACCTTTTCCCCTCGGGCCCGACTTTGAACAATCAAAGTATCAGACAGACCACCAGTTAAGTAGGTTCAGCAGATCCATTGGCCATTAGGACACTTTTCGCTACCACTCCATCCACGCGACACCACAGCACAACATGTGCTCATAGTTTAAATGGATTTCAACACCATTGAACAAGGGTGAGCCATTCGTTGTAACAAATCAAGGAATAGTCACACATATTTCCGATCAAGGGTGTGTCCTGCATGGCCTCTTGTTCCATTATTGTCGCTGGATAATCTGTAATCGATGGTAGAGCCTCTGTGTAATTCCTCGTACACATGTTCAGTAGTAAGAGGTCCACGTGCTTTTGAGTGCATGCTTTAAAAATGTCCGAAAGTGCAAACATGTACTTCAAGAAGCGTTCCCAGCAAAGAAAGTTGACAATTTTAGTATATAGTATGTTGATAAGTTCTTCTATATCTGGAATCTGTACAGTGTATATTTAAGATCAAAAATGTTACAAACAGCCATACATATCAGTAACTTCTACTTTTCAATTCTTGTACAATATAATGTGCTACAAATTTTACTAATATAAACCCAAGCTTTTTTTACCTCAGATACCATATTATTATATGCATAACATCTCTTTTATACGAGATCCCCGTTTACAATCATAACATATTATAATATACAGACACTTCCTATTTAATTTTTATTTTTTAAATCAGTATTATACTAGAAAAACATTATATGAATATTAACAAATTTTATTTTTTTTCCCCCCCAATATTGGAATTATTATATTAATAAAAATATATTTAATGGCACTGCTACAAAGGTATACTCATGATTAACACTAATAATTGTTTGTTTTTACCTGATTTTTTTTTTCTCATATTTGGTAGTATGTAATAATAAATGTAAAGAAAAAAAAAAATAATACTATTCTATATTATATACTTAATCAAAGATATAAACTTGATAATAGTTACAAAATTTACATAACTCACATGTAGCAACAAATTGACAGTATTCACGTACTCATAAACTGTATACCTTTTAAGTGATGTAGTTTCTTCCGTTATATGAACAATTTCCTTCAGACATGTCTGAAGTTGTGAGCAGAATTCAAAAAAAAAAAAAAAAAACATTTCTTTCCTGCATTTCATTGAGAATCTCCAGCTTTCATCATCTTGTCAAATTTTTACCCACTTTATACAAGATGATCTCCAATCGAAACAATACAGATTTTTTTTTTTTTTACAGGAAAAAAGTTTTTCATGACGCTCATGAAATGCTTTTAACAGAATGCAATGCATATTTAAATTCTTAAAAGTAATAGTTTCATCAGCCCTCAAATTGTGAACTTTGGTCCATAAATTCGCTTGAAAACCATAACCCTAAAGTTGTATCCAAACCTGTATGATTTCTATTCGCTCCTCCATAGTGAGACAATAGGTTACCAAACAGTTGAAAATTATTATGAGCGATTCCAAAATAGAGTTTTAATTTTTTTTTTTTTCCATACAGTAGGGACAGTGCTGAGTGGCACCTACTGCCAACTGTTTGGCTTACCCAATTCCTGCGTGAAGTATCCAGAATACATGTTGGTTCAGCACCCCAGCCAGGCCAGAAGCAAAATTAATTTAATGCGAGGTTTAGACAACTCAGATCAGTAAGGAGTGATGACCCAGATTCTCATTTACTTTGGATGAAGCTATCCTTTAAGAATTCAAGACACCCGCCAAAAGGTAATTTGAGAGGGTTTTTGTTTCTGTTTTACCTCTCGTTTTGCAACATACACAGGTAACGAACATGTTGAAAGAAAAGCGCCAATCAAAGCTTACATTCAGCTCCTCCCTAGTCTCTTTGTTGAATAGATCGTTTCAGGTGTAATCATTTAAGTCCATATTATACAAAAAAAAAAAAAAATAAAAATCCCACCTTGTAACCCCTAATCCCTCATTTGTCCAATCAATATGATCAGTAGGAACCTCGTGATCTTTTTAGAGTGTATGCTTCCCTGCTAGCATTTGTCAAATATGATCATTTGTTGAAGCTGTCTTTGTTTGGCATTTTGCATCTCATAAGACCGTGGAAAGGATCGCCTGTAATGTCCAACTACTTACCTGTCAGGTGAGGCTCCTAAGGTGAGGGGCACTTATTCACTTGAATTACTTTTAAGCCACAGCTGCAGGAAAACATTGTTTTCCAGTGAGTTTTTCATCATTCTGCAGCAGCACAGCTCAAGAGCTGTATCCTCTTATTTCATCGCTTTTGGGTCTGAATGGTTTTGTATTTGCAGATCATGTAGCAGCTACCTTTTCAAAGTCTTTGACACAACTCTATAACAGTACATCGCTTACAAGCGTGTTGATGTGATCCTCTCTGATGCGCGTAGTCACGCAAGTGATGCTCGCTTTGTCCCTGTCCACTATCAGGTTGTAAAGTCCTGAATCTTCTGGTGTAATTATCAGACCTCCATAGAAATCATGTTCTTTCTGGTTTAACACAGTTGCGTAGGAGCATGGTTGTGGAGGAAGAGGCAGTGTAGGGTGCTCTTCAAAGGACACAGTCTGCTGGGGTAACTGGTAGGATAAAACAGACCCTAAAGGTAAGTGGTGAACTCTGTGGTGACAAGTTTTTTTTTGTTGGTTACTGGCGGTTAATAATTTAAACATGTGGCTTCTGCTGCCTGAGGTTTTTAGGTTTTCCCTCAGATTCTCTTCAAATTCACCACAGGGCAATGGGACTGGGCAGTAAACATTTGGGAGAATTCCCTCACTTGTGCGTTTTACTCTATGGGTACTACTATCTGGAGGTTTTACTTTGGAAACCGATACTGTGCTGATTGGCTTTGGCTTTAGTCCTAATGTTCTTGATGGCACATGCCATGTTTGAGGCAAAGAGGTTTTACTTGTTCTTGGTGGTACAGATTTATGTCCCATTTTTAGGTAGTGAGCCAGTGTGTAAAGTAGTCCCAGTAAATGGTTACAGTGCCCCAATCCTGCTTTACAAGTGCTCGGATATACGGGTTTTCTTTAGACAGCTCCACCTGCAACAAAACATTGTTATTAACAAAGCCATTATTAACTAACCATAACCCACATTTCAAGACAAGATGTACAAAATATCAGGTGTTTTTAAAATGAAAATCCACTTAAAGACTTTTTTTCTTTTAAAATCACTAACCCCAAAAATTTCCTTTTGTCTTAAAGTATTTCCAAACCATAGTGGATAACTAAGCTACACACTTACGTTATAACAAGTGTTGGGTAAATTATAATCTTAAAAATAAGATTATTGTACTCTGGGAAATGGTTAAACTGTTTTGGAAAAGTTTGGAAAAGTCCCCGGTACTTATATAAATAAATATATTTACAACATTATACATCAGAAAAACTACTTGAGACCATATTCATGTCACCCGTAACAAGTCGCATTGTATTATGACGCGGCTTACTGGAAACACCTGGTATTTAGTATGAACGAACGACCGAACAAACAAGCTCCAAAAACAAACTAAGGACCAAACCTTGAACCTAACTCGAACCGTCCTGAACATGGAGGGTACAGAAATTTGCTTACAACAACACAAAATACCTTTATGTTGTAAGGCGCCTCGTTCTTTCGCATCGAGCAAAAAGACCGGGCCCTAACACTACAGCCTGCTTCGTTTCTCTTCACTGTAAACCACAGGTATCATGGACATCAAACACTACAGTTCAACACTTTGAATTGGCTAAGAGGCTAATGTTAGCACATACAATCAGTATGTAACGTTAGATCGTTCGGCAACATTAGCTCTATCGCGATCTTCAATGCAGCATGCTAACCTAAAGCTAACCTCACAAGAAAGTCGAAAAGGTATCTTTTTACCTTCAACATCGTGGATATAACCTTCGATCCAGTTGCTGTAACCCTTCAGGAGGATAGACCTGGGAATTTTTAATCCTTCATCCGCCCATGACTCCACAACATTGAGAGTAAGAGGAGGAAGGCATGACAGGTTTGTATTCGACAACAGCCATGTCCTGTTTTTGTGATTTCGCTGTTTACCCTCCAGGCCTCGTTTTCGAATCAAAATGGGCTCGGGGCTGAATAGGCATTAGAGGACCTACAATAATGTACAGTAAAATAATGTGTTTTTTGAACATTAAAAAAGCATGTCAACATATTCTGTTAAACCAAATACACAAAATAATGATCTTTAAAATAGCATCATATGACCCCTTTAAGCCCCGAGTTTCCGAGTTGGGGGCATGTCAGTGAGAAAACGTGTCGGATGCAATGAGCTGTGTCCCAATTCAAAGACCGCATCCTTCGGAGGACGGGTCCTTCGAAGGATGCGGCCGACACAACCTTCGAAGGAAGCTCCGAGAATTTCCTGATTGCGCCAGCAGGTGTTCCCGATTAATGCTCCTGTCGCGTGGCAACGGTGAGAAGAGAGCTGCCATATATGTTAGCCTATTTGTTAATGAAAACGAAAATAACTGGAGCCTGAATTGTTAGTTTTTGACCTTTAATTTACCGAATTACACTTTAAATGTAAGACTTACTTTAATA
The DNA here is from genome assembly GCA_018155175.1 of Sinocyclocheilus anophthalmus. Taxonomy (NCBI): domain Eukaryota; kingdom Metazoa; phylum Chordata; class Actinopteri; order Cypriniformes; family Cyprinidae; genus Sinocyclocheilus; species Sinocyclocheilus anophthalmus. The sequence goes on from JADLZN010001611.1 coordinate 7,582, forward strand.
TTGTAATTACGTGAAAAAATACAAAATATAAAGCGATTAAATGTCGACTTATATCTTACCAAAATGTGATTTTATGTCGTTTATTCTATTATTGATTATGTACATAAATGGACCATGGTGAACATATTTAAATATGTTTTCAACCCTGTTTAGTTTTATGCAGCTGAATATAAAAAGTTCACCTACAAACGTTAGCAATAAACTTTGTTCGTTTCATCTTCAAAATGACAAAGTGGTGGAGTGTAACGAAATACATTCCATAAGTATTCACATACAAATGATATTTTTTCTCATAGGACAGCTACAATACAAAAACATGGTCCTTTACAATATCATGCACTGTTGTACATTAAACTGCCCAACAGTAGGCCTATATAAAGTGTTTTAAATGTAACAACCTTGAACATATTCAGAAGTAAAACGCAACATACACATCATTGTAGGAAGTGGCATACATACTAATGCAAGACCATCATATAGTTGTTTCTGCAGAATACATTTCTGCAGAAACAAAATGTATTCTGCTATGTATTTGCTACTTTTACTCTTCATACCTTAAGTACATTACAGTATGAAGGATAATACTTTTACTTAAGGTTTTAAATGCATGCATTTTTTTCCTCAATGTGCTAATAGTAGTTACTGAAAGTACTTTACTAAAGTAACTCATATTTCTTCCACCAATTACTTTTTCATAGCTCTACACAATTAGTGCTTTCCTCATTTCCTTAAATCAGACCAGACCCCTGGATAAACCTGAACGTCCCAGTGCTGGACAGTTGAAATATGCACTCAAACACTCTGGAGACTATCCCAGATGATGCCCCACTGGTAGAGGCCACACCAGGCTTTCTATGGCAGCCCGTCCAGGTCCAGCAGCTCCACCAGGGTCTCACTGCTCAGCTGAATGAAAGCGTACATTAAAATGCATTTTTTTTTCTTTTTCCAATCTTTTTTATGTATTGTTAAATTTTGATGTTGTTTTTCTGATGTTGAGTTGAAGTTATTTTGTAATTAGTTGTAAAAAGTACTTTTAGTATAGAACAATTTATTTTTATTTTCATTTGCAAATGTTATTCAGAGGGGGAAAAAAATTTATAGAAGAATTTCTGTCATTTACAAATTATAACTTGCTTTGCAAAAATTAACAATTTTCAGAACTACTTCTCATCTTTTATTTACAAGTTTCAACTGAAACAATACACAGAAATTGCTTCATTCACAAATAACTTAAATTACTAAAGTAATAAACAACTTAATTCATTTCATTTTTAGGTTTCCCAGAAGCACCATTTTCTCCAATACTGTCCTAAAAGAAGAGAAAAAGGAAAGAAAATTATTAAGACAAGGCTGCAATCTTAAGGTTAGAAAATATGAAAGCAGGACATGCATACAAAATACTTCAAAAATCATATTTCTTGATCATCAAGTTTGCCTAAAACATTTATGCTACAAAATAAATAAATTATAAAAAATAAAATAAAAATACAAGTTAAATACTTGTCTACTTATTAAGTAGCCTTATAGGCCTACTTGTCTTATTGTTGTGGGCTTTATATATAATATCTATCTCCCTATCCGAAATATATATATACTTACTCTCTATCGATCTCTCTATCTATATATATCTATTCTGTACTTGTTATAGTTTTTATGTTTGTAAGTGGTGTTAAAATTGCTCTTGGGCCTAATGAGCTGTGGGTTTCTGGTGTGGATGTTTGCGGACCGTGTGTGAGGGGGCTACTCTGTGCCAGAAATCCAGGGCCTCTTTTATCGCCGCAGGTACGCCCCTGCATGGAGTCCAGCTTGAGGATGAAGGAGATTATTACTGTATGGAGTATTATAATGGTCCAGTGTTCACACAGTGAAACAGCATCGTACAAAAACCTCCATCAGTCCAACGACACAATGAATGTACTCATGCAGTAACTATGACCTTCATTAATTAAATGTAGTTAAAATATTTTATCATAAATATCTCTTTTACTGTAATTGATATTTTCAATATTAAAATATTCTCTACTTATCCATGCTGCTCATCACAATATCACACAACCTAAAAAATAAAAAACCAAATAAAAGTGTTATTTTATATTTTATAGTTTTTTATAGTTTTTTTTCAAAGGTTCACAAAATTCAACACCATATTTGTAACAAAATGCTTTTATTTGGCAGCAATAATTAAATGAGCAACACAACTTTCAGAGCATTGCAGTTGTAGAATTACAAAAGATAAGAATATATAAGCAATAAACTACCGGTAAAAAATCAATATAAATAGCATACTAACACATGTGTATGTTACACACCAAACATTTTTCCACTGGTCATCATCACACTGCTGTGTGTCGAGGCTCTTGGTCACTGCATTGTGGGACGGGTGCGTGGCGTCACAGCTGACGGTTGTTGCTCTGCTCCACTCACTCTCAGTGAGGCTCAGGCTGCTGCTCCAGCTGTACAGTCCATCCTTCTGCAGCTGACTGGGACTCAGATTGACACCAGAGCTCCTGCTGCTGCCGTCCACCTTCCAGCTCAGCTTCCAGTCAGAGGGGAATCCCTTACTGGCCACACACAGCACTGTAGCCTTACCCTGCTGCAGCTCGTCTCTGGAGGGAGGCAGCACTGTGAGAGCGGGACGAGCCGCAGCTAAAGAGAGACACAGATGGAAACTGTGATGTTTCATTCTTCTGAAAAACAGCTCTATCAGTCTTTCTGAGTGTCTTTCACTTCCCTTTAAGAGATTCAGAGTTAATCAAGCAGATCTCAAGTGCAGCAGCCCATAAAAAAAGTTTTACCAGCCATCACACATACTTTATAATTTGTTCATTATAATGTTATATTATATGGTTTCTGTTAACATATATTCATGTTATTGCTCAATTATTTGTTAAAAACCTACTGTATTAGATATAGCTGCTTGTAGTTTGAAAACCACCAGAAGAAAACAATTTTGTCTCATGTGACATTCAATGAAAAAAGTAATTTAAAAAACTTAATCAACACTGTAAAATAATGCTGCAATTAGATATATCAACTTAAGATTTTTGAGATGCATTAAATATCCAGCTTAACCTAAATAAACTCATTATTTTAAGTAGAGCAAACGCTTAATTTTGAAACAACACATTATTTATTTTAATGTTGAATTCGAAGTTGTGAAGCAGATCTGAAGTTCAACAGCCTGTAAAAACACATTAGTAATATTCATATTCATATAGTCAGTGTTCATAAAAATCAAGATTTATGACTATATGAGACTTAAATTTATTGGATTTATATTTATCTTTCAGGTTTATATTCTGAACAATATATTCAGACCTTGACGTGTATCCGATGCAGCACTATGGCAATACTATAGGATACATACAGGGATACTCGTTCCCTTAGCAACTGAACTGTTTGTGAAAAATCTCTTTTTATGTTTGGCTGTTTGATAAGCAGAGGGGATCCCCACGCTATCGTGTTTTATTTTGTTCCTCTATGCATTAAATAATGTCCCTTTTTTTCCTCCTCATGAAAAATGTAATAAATGAAAGACATTTATTTTCAGTTCATAATTACATGTTTATTGCCCC
>JADLZN010001612.1:0-431784 GCA_018155175.1 Sinocyclocheilus anophthalmus
AATGTCACGCAGCTTTGCCACACAGATTTTGATAACTGGACAGCTAAATAAAATGTGTGGTGCACCAAAGAAATAGACTAAAAGGGTAATGCGGCTGCAGATCTGAGGTACATGCATATTTCTGCAATAAGCACCTAATATTTGCCATATATAATCTTTGCCTACACAGAAGTAAGCCCCCCGTCTAGGCCTGCCCCAGTATGGTTTGTGTCAAGCCATTAGTCTGGTTGTTTGATGAGAGGGAGATGAACGCAGGAGTTGCAATAAATGCTTTAACAGCGGAGGACTCTTATTTTGTTGCTCAAAACTGAAGACGACATGATGACGGCACCATTTGATGCTTGCTTGACTAATCAGTGGAAAGGGGCGTTTCGTGGAAATCGAACATTCAAACTGTTAATCCATTTTCTACCCTTGAATGTAAAAACAGAAAATCAAGGCGATTTCTTGTTTATTCTTAAAAAAAAAAACTAAAATGGTGCTGTTTTCTCATGTTTCTGTTTTCAATTTTAAATAAAAATTTGAATGAATGATCCGTGTAAATCCGTGTATCATTCGATCATTCGTTTTTTTTTTATTTAATATTGAGTAAAAGTAGAAAAATGAAAAAAACTGCTCCTTTTTCGTTTTTTCCCAAAAAACGAAAAACAAGAATTCAGCTTAAATTTTCGTTTTTCATTCAGGGGTAGAAAAATGAATAAACAGCTTGGAGCTCTTCAATTTTCTGCTGATTTGGTCAGCCGAAGATCAAACCGTGCCATCATCAGTTCTTCTGCAGTATCATGCAGCAGAATAATAGTCCTCGCCCTGCTTTATTTGTATTGATTCTTAACATTGTGCAAACTATACATTTCATCTTTTTCAGCAAACCAAACCGCTAATGATACTCGACACAACTCATACCGGACCGAGTCTAGACAGGGCGTTTCTTCTGTTGTAGATTAATCTATCTTTGCATCCTGGCTGGCAGGGTATGATATGAACAGGCTGTCATACCTAGCCTGTTACCCATTTGTTTATTAATTCATTAATTGTTTTAAAATAAATATTTTTAAACACTAAACACAAAGTAAGGAATAAGAATAAATTGTCTGGGTATTTAGACATAATGTTCACGCAAGACTGTCATTTTGGACTGACAACCGGGAGACACAGATATTAAATAGCCTACTAGTGAGTTTTATAATGATCTTGTGTTTTATTTAACAATTGATTATAATGATATGATATCTCAAAGGAGATGCACTTGTGCGGCGTCTGCGACTGCAACGGCAAGATTTTCATAAAGATAATAGCTTTCCAATTTCGGTTTGTTTCTCTCTCACCAACCCTCATTATACCTGTAGAATGCTTGGATATACGCCACAGATGCATATGAATTATTTTACACTGGATATGCATCCGCTTCAAACAAAAACACTAAACCTAAATTCCCATTCTCTGCCATTAAATTGTGCAGTGGTAGCAAGACATTTTTGTGTATTAAGTAATAATCCTTTCGAACACCATTAGGGATAGTCCCTCTAGTCACACAGTATCCATTAAATTTCGAATGGGTTAAATAAACTCAATAAGCAACAAACGCGACTACACAAGCGCAGAAATGCACAGGAAATAACACAGTCAGATTTAAAGCGTTAATTATATTGATTACTGAGTTAGTTCACGGTTTTGGATTTTTTTTTCCCCATCGGGGGAAATAACTTAATACCGCTGTCAGTTATAGGTCATTGGTACAATGTTATTTGTTAATTGGTAACGTTCGTGTCAAATAACTACCAAATTGTCATCCTTTGAAAATACCGAGAACAACGCTAATGCGCTGCTTTTGAGCCTCTTTGAGCATCTTTCTGGCGCATGCCACAAGCATGAACCACAGGGAATACTTGTCTTTAGATTATTTAGATTATTTGATGTTAAATGCATCATTTAAGTCACTTTGAAATAAATCACAGTTGGCCTATGTATCATGATAAAAAAAAAGCAACTTTACATTCTGGAAATACTTTAGGCTATAGCTAATTATTTCTTGGACCGCCTATCACTTTAAGAACCGCTGGTCTACACGGAAGAAAGAACTGTCTAGACTCTGCCCCTTTACGAGTTGTGTCGAGCTATTCATTAGAAAAATATGGAATTGATAAAATGGGTTATTAATCCGCACAACTGCAGCAGCGGAGGACTATTATTATTCTGCTGCGTGGAACTGCGTAAAACTAAGAAGGCACTGAGAAGGCACGGTTTGATCTTCGTTGCCCAATCAGCAGAAAGTGTCGTTTTTAATTCCCGCCCCCATGGTCGTAGAAAGTGAATATTCAAACGTTTTCATTTTCCACCCATGACGAAACTAAATTTAAGCTGATTTCTCGTTTTCGTAAAACAAACAAAAAAACGAAAAAGGAGCCCGTTTTCCTTTTCATATTACATAAAAACGAATGATCGAATGATACACGAATGCGTGTAACCCTTTGCAGTTCTTTGTTTAATTCGCACCATCAAAATTTACCAAATGAAAAGTTGGCTTCAAACTTTCATTTTCAATTTCTATGGCGCAATTTACAAACGGATAATTGTCTCTCGTTTTAATTTTCAATTTTACGAGTTTGGGTTGTTGCGCCCGAATTTGATTTTTGAACTAACATAAAAAATTACTCATTATTCTGATTTTCCACTTCTCTGTTTTGCGCTCCCAGTTGGACCGTACCAATGGCGGAGCAGGGGGTGGGGATGTGGATGTGGATGTATTTACCCAGAGCGCTGTATGTAGGCAGAGAGTGAACCAACTCCAGGGTAAGGCTAAAAGCAGCCAAATGTATTAAACATCATAAAGCCGTCTTTTTAGACAAGAACAAGACATGGGTGTCATGTAGGCTAAACAATTGTTTAATGGGACTGAATTTCTATTTAACGGGATTGCAATTCAATAAAAATGTTAGAAATTGATAAGTGTATAATGTTTCCTTTCCACGGTTATTCAAACAGCGAATACATTATATATAGAAAGTGACATTATCACTAACATTGATCTATGGCAAGTTTAAGCACTCTAAAAAAAAAAACTATCGTTATAATCACTGAAGCTGTAAACACTGTGAAATGATTCTCTTACTTACATTGTATGTACATCTGCGCTTTGATGTTTATGATGAGAGAATTCGCAAGAGTCCAGAATTCAGTCAGCAAATGCGGACACTCTCAATAAAACAGTTTCAACGATGACTCATCTGAACTCCTCTGATTGGCCATTGCATTCCTAAGCTCAACAGATTTGTGTGTGATTGGTTTAAATGCGCAACACCATAAAAACGCCTAAAATGAAATACGGTGCAACATGAGCAGATCTTAATTTAATGCCGCAATCGACATTGTCTATTCATATTCATTTTGTTAGCAACAGACATAATACATTTAATTTGTTTGTGTAGGGGCATTTTTGTCCAATTTAGTGGCATGTTTGCCCCAAGTCCCAAGGCCAGGGGAAGGCTAAGCCTTCCCAGCAAACATTTGGACATTTAATGACCGTTGAAAAGACGTCCCTGCGTCACGTCCCGTCTTTTTCCCATTTTTCCCCTAACAGTCTTGCATTATTGTTAAACAGTCATAAATCAAACAAGTAAACAACAAAAATACTGGATAATGGTTAACACAGGTGTAAATGTTTTTTAGAGTTTGTGAAAGTTGTTTATGGCTAATTTTTTATATCCACAACCCCCGGTACTTCCTGGAGCGTGCTTCAGGTGTTCTGGCATTGCTGCATCCATGTCTGAGTCTGTATCATTTGGGCTTCACCTCTTCACAGCATCTGAGGAAAGAGAATATAATTTTTTTTTTAAATAATAATAAAATCAACAATAACATGCACCTGCTTATTTTGAAAATGTATTTAAGGTCCTACAACTACATTTAAAATACAACGGAACAAGATTTTGCGTCCGTTTCATAAATGAAGCATTAGAAAAAGGTAATCAACATGTATTACATGTTATTTTACTTTAGAATAATCTTATGTGAGGAAAAGATGTTCTGAATTAAATGTGTGTTAGATTAGTGAAAAAACAGCAATTTGTCCCCTCCCTCATCAATACCACTGTGGTGTCCTTGAGAAAGACCCTTAACTACACTGTAAAAAAACGGCAAAAATTCTGGCAGCAGAGTGATGGATTAATTTGATGGTTAAATTACAGAAAATATCCATTTCACAAAAATACATGCCAAAAACTGTAAAAAATACAGAATAGACTTTACGGTCAAAATTAATTAAATTACAGTATATTACTGTTGATAATTTGTTTTTAAACTATGGAAAAACGGATAAATTATGTCAAATTACATAGAAAAACAACCAACTTTCAGGTTAATCGTTTTAATGAGTTATTTTATAAAACTGATCTGTCCATCTACAGTAATTTACTTTTAAAGTACAGTTTTTCCATGTTTCTAACTAACTAAGAAATATTTATAAAATGCGAAGCACATATTTACCAAAAAAAAAAAAAAAAAAAAAGTTTGTATATTTACAGGATTAATCCTTCTTTTTTACAGAAACAAGTTCACAACTTCAACCAATCTCTGTAAATTAAAAGGTATTTAGAAGTTATTTTATGTCTACCTAGAATAATTTAGTTGAAATACAGATATTATTAATTACAATAACAAAGAAATGTTGTATAAAAAGGTAGTACACTTGTAATACAAAGACAAATGTCTGTAGGTATACATTGCAATTGTTCATATTACAGTTTAAAATGTTTGGACAGTAGCGAAATGAGCACAGTACTTAGAAAGATGTAAAAAAATAGCAAATTTTTCAGCCAACTTCTGTAAAATTAACAATGTATTCTGTACTTATTAAAGGAACCTGCACATTCACAGTATCAGTATGGTCAACGCATTACATTTCAAGTTAAATGAACAACAAAATTGGTTCCTGATTTTTTCAAACTCTTAAACCCCTTGATGCATGCCACATACCTTCACCCAAATCCAAAAACCTTTTGGGAAAAAAAAAAATAAAATTTGGGCACATCAAGCATTCTGCATGCTTACTGTTTCACTGACATTGAAGTATTAAAATGTGGGTATCGAAACACCAAGACCATGTGTGTTGTTTTTTAAACTCAATGTTTCGAGGCAATTCGGTCAGTGCCTAAAACGTATCGGATACCCAGCCCGACCCAAAGGTGAACATTCTCTTATGTTTTACTCACCCTCATGCCTTCCGAGATGTTTTTCTTTCTTCTGCAGATCACTTTTGGAGTTTTTTAGAAAGTTGACCAAGATCTGTTGAGGTATAAAATGCATCTGAGTGGGTATACCAACATTTTGATTATCCAAAAATGTAATGTAGAAAGCATAAAGGTAATCCATATGGTTCCAGTTAATGAAACAAAGCACTACTGTTTAACTATAAACTTTGGCTTCTGCTTAAAACGACAATGACTGTTGTTACAATACATAATGTAGATTTCTATAAAAGTGCTTCCCCTCATACAATTAACAGACATCTTTTCATGCAGCTGTTTTACACTGATTTTGGTTTTAAATGGTCCTTGGTTTTTTTTATTTACCCCTTACCACATAGGAACTGAAAATTATACACAAAGAAGAACCATTTAAGAAAGAAAGAAAGAAAGAAAGAGCTGCATGAAAAGAAAATACATAATTTGTTGTATTATCATATGGCATTAGAACACTTGTCTATGCTGATTACAGATTTAAATAACATTAATAATAATAATAACAAAAGTTAACTTGTTCCACACCAGAATTGCCATGCTTATCTGCTGTAGATCACCACAGTCTTTCCACACGGCCTGAAACAAAAAAAAACGTTTTTTAATACTTTGTATTACATTCACACATTATGTTCCACTGAGAAAATGATCTGAAAGCTGAGCAGGGGGCTGTTTCATAAAACTAGTTTACCAGATAATCCAGGCTTATTTCAGTTAGTCTGACTTATTTTGAACCAAATCAATTGACAAGAAGTCAGACTAAATGAAATAAACCTGGCTTATTTGGTAAACTTATTTTTATGAAACAGCCCCCTGGGAAGGTTAACAGTGATGTTTTGGTCTGCCATGTGATTTTAGCTAAATTTATAGAAAGTAAATTTATATTATTTACTTTGACTTAGCTGCATCATATAGGCCTAGTCCAGGATAGATGCAATTTTCATAATCAAAGATCCAATATGTAACGACAGTTTACTCGGCCTCAGGCCTCAAGAGCTATGTTTCATTCCTCATCAGAACACAAAGATTATATAAATGATTACTTATAAGATTAACATACGCACTTATAAACACATAATATGTATAGGTGAGCAAATGAGCCCAGAATGTGAATGCAACACTTTTTAATTTCAAGTTAAGTGTTTTCCCATAGAAAACCATTACAAAACGCTTAACGCATTAAGACAGTGACAATGGAATAACAAATTCTGTACACTTCTTAATAAAATATACTATATACATGTACCTGTACAGTAGAATATGAAAGGTGAAAAAAGCATCTACCATGTTGCGTTTATATTCATAATCAATATAAGGTGTAACTTGCAGCCTACTGAATTCACTCTCAACACTGTTTTGATACAGTTAGCCATGTTCAGCGTTTCAAAATGACCCGCCGTGTGAAAAACTGGCGGGTACTTCCAGATGAGAAAAGTGTCACGGTTCATGGGCTCACTGACTCATTCGAGCCCTCTCCGTGTCATTGTGGGTGTGGCTTGTGTTGCCGGTGATCAGCGCCATCAGCTGATTAAGCACCAGCTGTGGCTTATCAGCTGGCCTATTTAAGGTCTGTGTTTTCTGACCTGTGTTGTCAGATCGTTTTATGGCGTCACCCTGTTCCGTTTGTGTCTCTCTGTTCTCTGACCAGTTCCTGGAGTTTCCTTCTCTCCTCTGCCGTGGGCTTCGCTGCACGGATCCTCAAGTGTCAGCTGCCCGTTTGTGTCCCTGCGCTACTTGGAGTTACCTTCACCTTTCCCCTGTCCGACTCTCGTCATCTTCTTTGTTGAGAATTCCCAATAGATGTTGTTTTTGCACATTTGCTACTGAATCCTCATCAGTGTTGCCAATTTAGCTACTTTGTAGCTAGATTTAGAGACTTCCCTGCCCCTTTTGGGATTTTTTCAAAAGTTTAGGGACAAATATAGCAACTTCTTGGACAAACCTTATCCAAGGTTCTCTCTTCCGGCCCACTGATCTACGTTCATCTTTATATAGATCAGTGATTTTGCCATTGTTATGTCAGTCAGCTAGTGACATTTAGCTACCAGTTTTAGCTACTTTCAATTGAAAGCAGTTGGCAACACTGATCCTCAATCTTTCTCCCTGACACAAAGACTTTATAACGTTACACTTGAACAAACTTTAATATGAATAAGTTTACTAAAGCTTGTTTTGAGTCTTTTGAGGTCAACTGATCTTTCTTACAAAAATGCTGCAGTTTTCAGTGTTTTGCCTTTCAGCTATCGAAGCCAGTTATCCCTGTTGAAAAAAGCAAAGTACCATCCCCCCCAGCATAACCCACAAAGACCAAGCTTTTACACCCCAAGACCACTCAAACTAGCAGTCATGCTTCAAAACATACCTAACCAGCATGTGCTGGTTTTTTCAACAGGGATGTGACTGAACACCATTTAGAAATGCTCATCTTAGCTTCGGAAGTACACTTAACAAATGTGCAGCCACACTATATAAAATATGTTGTATGAAAGACTTACCTCAGGTTGGTATGATGGCTGCTGTAGTATCGTCAAAATGTGTTGTAGTTGGCGAAACATGCTCACTGAAGAAAGAGTGCGTTATTATCTCACACATTTCTGAATGGATAGCCTGAAATAAATTAAAATAATTTGGCCGCCTTTCCATCGCTGTCGCGTCGTACGGTACAGAAACAGTTCAGCCAACCATCCTGGGCACCAGTGTTGCCAGATTGGAAATGTCCAAGTATATCAGAAGCTCAAAATTATCGTATTTGGAAGAAAATTATCGTACACGAGTAAAAACGTACAGAATACAGCTATTTATCTACTAGACTAGAACAACAACTTTTTGACACAACCTTCAAATCACCACAATAAATAAATAACTATGCTAGGGCCCTATGAAATACGTTTTATTTTTTCTAAATTCCATATTTTTTTAATTCCAAATTAAAACATTTTTGGATTCTGTTTTTTTTTTTTTTTCCATTTTAAAATTGTTCTGGACTCCTTTGTAAATGGTTAAATTAAATTGTATTAATCAAAAGCACGTCTAATTAAATAATGAAACGTATACAATTCAACATCAAATCTATTAAAAAGTTTAACAAAAATTACATGTTTAGGGTCTTATGAAATGTTCTATTTTTTTCACCTTGTTTATTGTTACCAAATTCTGTGTTTTAATGTCTAATTATTTGAATGCATAAAAACTACTTTTATTTATAGCCTTATGAAATGTTTTTTTTTTCTTTAGAAATTCTGCATTGTGTATTTAAATTTTTCTGGTTATCTAATATTACTTGGTTATGGTTATACTAATGCTGCATACAACTCAGATGTGGAATATTTCTCACCACAAACCCGGAAGTAACGTCTGGATTTAGTAACATTTAAAGTAGGCTACTTGGTAACATTATTGTTACTAATGATTAGTAGCATTAAAACATTGCAAATATCTTTAAACATTAAAAGAGCGACGTTCCATAAATTATTTCCGGGTTGAAGTGGGAAATATCCTAAATCCGAGTTGTACCGAATAATGATTCAAATGAGCATTTATTTGCAAGACAAGGTTAAAAGAGTAGTGAAATAAACAATGCATCATTTACAGTACATGTACAAATACTATTATTTGACCTTAAAAACCTCACTTTAACCCTCACATGATTAAAGATCTTCAATAGGCTAAAAAAAACACTGACTGAATGATTTGTGGTTCAAAAAAATGTTTTCCCCTATTTTTACAGGAATAATCTGTAAATATTAAATAACATTTTATGTAAAATTACACATTACTTTGTGAAAATACAGACAATTTCCTTTAAGAAAACAGAACTTTTATGTAATACCGAAATACAATAAATTATCTGTAAATTTAATGGTGGAACTTTAAAATACAGAAAATATGTGTAAAGCAACAGGTATTTCATCATATAATGAAAAAAAGGGAAATTTCTGAAAAACAAATACAGACAATTACCTGTAAAATAACTTCTTTTTTTAACAGTGTAGGTGTAACTCTGTGAAAGTTAACATGACACTTTTGATAAAGACAGGTGGTCTTTTAGAGAACATCCCCTGAATAGATAAAGGGTAACAATAAAAATGATATAAATAATAGACAAGGAACAAGAGATTTTTTGAATGTCATAAGGCCAAAATTACCTTGAATCACATAGTATAAAGGGGTAGCTTTGAATGGCTTCTTTTCAAGTTGGCCACCACCCCTCATATTGAATTTCGCCATCAAGGCATTTGACATATTTACATTTACATTTAGTCATTTAGCAGACGCTTTTGTCCAAAGCGACTTACAAATGAGGACAATGGAAGCAATCAAAATCAACAAAAGAGAAATGATATGCAAGTGCTATAACAAGTCTCAGTTAGCTCAATGCAGTACACGTAGTAATTTTTTAACATAATATTATAAATAAAAAGAAAACAGATAGAATAATAAAAGAATAGAGCAAGCTAGTGTTAGATGCCTTTTTTGCTTTTGTTAATTGTATAATAAATAAAAAGAAAACAAAAAAGAATACAAAACGATTAGAAAAACTAGTGTTACTTTTAAAAAAAGAAAACAAGCAGTAAATTAATAGAGTGCAAGTCTAAAAGGGACAACTTTTTTTAAGGATAGAATTAGAATATTATAGAATTTTCAAATTAATTAATTGAAAACAGCACTCAAATCCAATCTAGTGACATCATGAAAACAAACAAATCATGCTTAAGCAGCAGGGTTCAAGAGTCCCGACGGGAGGCCTTTCTGCATGTTCTTCCTGTGTCAGCGTGGCTTTGCTCTGGGTTTCAAGACATGCAGGTTAGGTGAACTAAAGATTCTAAAAGAAGAAAGTAATAAATATAAATAAGCTCTGGAGTATTTCCATCAGTAAGGTTATTTTCCATTCTGATATGTCTAGGAGTTAGATGATGTCTTAAACTTTATATGTATGATGGGTAAATAGCATATCCAAGAAACCTACCTGCAAAGCTCCCTGAGGAACTCTACTCAAGTGCACCGAGGGCAAAACCTGCTTTAAACACAAAGGATGCTCACACCAAATATTGATTTCATTTAGTTAATAGAAATTAATTGATAAAGAAAATCTATTTATGACATTATTTTTGACAGCATTCTCATTTTACAGCATTTTTACACAAGTGCCTAATACTTTTAACAGTACTGTCGCGATAATTAAATAACTGTCTTCTAGCGATTATTTGATCTAACCATTATTGTGCTTTTTAAACGAGACAAGGGGGAATCATACACCAAAAGAAACAGAAGAGCACCATTTGCTTTCATGCCGTATAGCCGATACAGGGCTCCATACTCATCTTCCACTGGGTCGCTCTTTTGCAACTACTTTCTCCCCAGCTGGTCACACGAGCATATGATTTGGTCGCAATATATTTATTTATTTATTTTTGCGCTACAACATGGGATTGTTCAATGCACGCTGATGAACTTTTATCATAGTGTAACACAGTTCGTAGTCACGGGAAGAAAAAGGCGGGAACCGGCGAACATTTAAACAAAACTTTAATAAAATAAACAAACACAAAATGAAAGTAAAGCGGCAGCCCCTCGTGGATGACTGCCACACACAAAATGAAGTCCAGGCCTGGTCCTCTCTCTTCCAACACTGTCGTCACTCCTCCTTTTATCCTTCCGGAGCTCCTCCGTGTGACTCGATACCGGTGAGTGGCGCAGGTGTCGTGCATTAGCATTTACTCCACCGGCCTCGCTCCATTCCCACGGCTCTCGGCCCCGCCCCTCTCGTCACACATAGTTTATAGTTATATGGAAACTAAAGTGGTTCACATTCCACCCGTTCTTTATCATCAGTAGTATTATTTGTAATTTGAATTTTGTGAATGGGAGTTTCTCTTTTGCTGTGTTAAACCTCTGGCCTTCGATGCTTTCACTTTCGAATTCGCGATCTTGTTGTCACTGTTTTGCTTACACATCTACACACCTTTAATTTTTGTAAAGACTAAAACAAAAGATGGATTCTCTGTTATTCTTAATTAAAAAGCACAACAACATTAAATCAGTAAGATACAATGACAAACTAGCTTACAAAACGTTTATTAAGAAAAAGGAATTAAGGCCCGTTCACATCAAGCACGATAACTAAAAAGATAACGATAAATCTCATTTAAGCTTTTACTGATGGAAAAAGGTTGTGGTTCTAGAACAGAACACAAAGAATCATACATTAACAAATTATTAAATAACATTTAGAAACAATGATCATGCCATAACAATACTTTCAAGTATAAAATAAACACAAATTAAGGCAGTTTATCATGTCTGTGCATATAACTAGAGCAGTCATTCTATGACAGCCCACAAGATGGCGCCATTACTGCACTAGACATGACTGAGGCACACGGTTTTTATATTGTAAACAGCGAGACATTAATCGCGAAATAACTCGATAAGACGTTAACATACATCACGGTAAATACTTAACATTACTTGCATCAGCTATAATGAGCATGAAAGTAAGCTTAACGGTGACAATCATCTATTTGATGTCGTAAACACACACATAAGTATGGTGCAATAGCGCTAGATGAATCTCACTCGCGGGATCAAACAATCGGCAGATTTAAATAAAGAACAACAAAATACACTTACTTTATATGCACGCACAACTATATTACATCAGTAAGTTTCAGATGTTGCCGACAAATGTGAGATGAAGCGGTTTGCTCATGAAAAGAGTTCGCGTTCTGCATGTCTGCTCAGCGCACCTGCTCCACTTCCTGACCGCACGTGATGCACACGATGGTGACATTGCAAATGTTGATTGGTCACAGGAAGAAAGTTCAAGAAGCCTTTTGAACAGCCGCCCCCGAATTCAATGATTGAATTCGTACATCTTGACAAAAGGACTTATCCTTCAAATGGATTACTCTTCATCGGATAGGGCTGGTAGCTTGATAAGACGAGCTACAGGTCGAGTATACGGCCTTCTCTCCACTTGCACAGTGGCTGACCTTACTCTGTCATCTGCTCCTGGGTGCACTTCTGAGATTTTCCCCACTGGCCACAAAGCTCGAGGGAGCTGAGGGTCAACAATCATCACTACATCACCAATTTGTAGATTTCCCTTGTCCGACTTCCATTTCTGTCGAACTTAGAGACTGGGCAGATAGTACTTAATGAAATGCCTCCAGAAGTGGTCGGCTAACAGTTGGCTGTGTCTCCAGAGGCATCTACTTAGCACTCCCGAGTCTTGGTACACCACCTGGGGCAAGGAGGCATCTCGGCGTCCAATGAGGAAGCAGTTGGGGGTGATTGGGTCGATGTCATAGATGTCAGAGGATGTGTAGCCGAGAGGTTTTGAGTTAAGGATCCCCTCAATTTCAGTTAACACTGTTCTCAAAACTTCTTCCGTCACAGTCTGCACCCCTAAGGTAACTTGGAGAGCTGTTTTAATTGAACGTATCTCCCTCTCCCAGCATCCACCAAAGTGGGGTGCTCCTGGTGGATTGAAGACGAACTTGATTTTCTGTGAGGCAAGATGGTCTTGTAGCTCCTCATGTAAAGCAGCAAAGGACTCCTTCAGCTCTCGTTCTCCACCCTTGAAGTTAGTGCCTTGATCACTTAACAACTCGTTCGGCTTCCCACGTCGAGAGATAAGGCATCTCAGGGCCATCAGGAAGGAGTCTGAATCCATGCTTACCAACAGATCTATATACACAGCCCTGGTCGTAAGGCACTTGAATAATATGCCCCACCTCTTCTCATTTCAGCGTCCGATCTTAATCATGTAGGGTCCGAAACAGTCCATGCCAGTTGAGAAGAAGGCAGGCTTAAAGTGTTGTTATCTTGCAAGTGGCAAGTCAGCCATACGAGGAACTTCTGGTTGTCCCTTCCATTTTCGACACGCTCTACATTGATGTTGGTGTCGCCGTACTGCTTCACGGCCTCGCAATACCCAGTAAGTCCTCCTTAACTCTGCGAACACTCATTCTGGCCCAGGGTGGTGCAGTTTCTTATCATAATCCTTGATAATGAGTTTGGTCACAGGATGTTGAGGGGCAAGGACGACGGGATGAATAGAATCCAATTCTGCCTCACTGCAGCGTCTTAGACGTCCATCCACATGAATAAGACCACTGGTAGGGACAAACTCAGGAGAGAGAGAAGCCAGCCTGCTCGTACCGGATACTGGTTTCCCAGACTTCAGTTGGACCATCTCGGTAGGGAAGGACTCGGTCTGCATTTGACAAAGCACTGTTCATTCTACCTCTATCTGTTTGTCAGCGCATGTAATGTTCGCCACCCCGTGAAACTGCTGACTGCATGCCTTTATGAACTCGGCCAGTGTGTCATACTGCTGTGGATTTGGCAAAGGTATAACTGTAGTCGATCCACAAAATGCAGACTGCCTCAACTCATTACTCTGTTCTTCAGTAGGCAAGAAAGGTTACTTGGGCCAATTCGCTGGCGGCAGTTTGAGAAATGAAGGACCTTGATCCCACTGGCTTCCTTTTATTACGTCACACAGGCATTTACCTCTTGTGATGCTGTCCGCAGGATTGACCTCGGATCGTATGTAATGCCAGGTTGCAGATGCTGTGAGTTCTTGTATCTCCGCCACCCGATTTCCCACGAACACCTTGTAACAACAAGAACTTGACAACAGCCAGGTAAGTACAGTCATAGAATCTGACCAGAGTGTTAAGGAACCAATGGGGATGGTGAGATCTGTGACAAGGACCTTGGAGAGCTGGGCACCACTCAAAGCTGCGCATAGTTCAAGGCGAGGTATAGACTGCTGCTTTCGGGGGACAACTCGTGATCTGGCTGCTAGAAATGCAACTTCAACTTGGCCTACTGTATTTTCTGTCCGCAAATAGGCCACGGATCCATAGGCCTGCTCCGATGCATTGCAGAATACGTGTATATCACGTCTGCTAGTTGGGAGATCCAAGTCTGGACTGGAATAGCATCTTGGTAGTGATATCTTTTCAAGATCAGTCAGTTCTTTCTCCCATGAACTCCATAAGCTGAGCAGCTCTTCCGGCAGTTGCGGGTCATCCCAGTCACGCTTTTTATCCCATAGGTGCTGTACCAGCATTTTTGCTCGAGGGGTGTACGGGATAATATAGCCGAGGGGATCGTATTGGCTGGCCAGGACACGATAAATGCTGCGCATGGTTACTTTAGTGCAATTCACTATCCTGTGCTTGTAGTGCAAAGTGTCTGATTGACAATGCCAGAGCAGTCCAAGGGTAGATTCATGGGCATCTTGCAGTCCCTGATTAAGCCAGAGCTCACAGCTGTTCGATCTTATTTCTGAGGGAAGGTGAGCAACCACTGTCGGGCAATTACTAGACCATTGTCGCAATTCAAAGCCTCCTTCATTTAGCAGGGCACAGAGTTGATCAACAAAAATTTTGGCGGCATCTTTAGAGGTGAGACTGTGGAGACAATTGTCAACATAGAAGGACTTCTCTATGACCTCTCTCACCTCATCTCCTGGTTGACTGTGGTCCAGCACATGCTTTTGCAGGGCGAACGTGGCACAACAGGGACTGCAAGTAGTCCCAAAGGGAAGTACCTGCCACTGGTACACATCTGGTGCTTGTTCTAAAGTCATGTCTCTCCACAGGAACTGGAGTAAAGGTTTGTCATCAGGGAGCAGCCTCACCTGATGAAACATCCCACGGATGTCACTGCTTAAGGCTGTGGAATGTTCACGGAAGCGTAGTAACACTGCCAACGGGGTTGGACTTAAGGTGGGACCTGGAAGAAGCAGCTCGTTCAAATTCTGGCCCTCATACTGAAATGAGCAGTTGTAAACGACCCGATTCTTGCCGTTGTGGGTGACCATATGGTGAGGGATGTACCATGATTCTTGTGATCTCTCAGCCTCGCATGGTTGCAGTTTCTCTACATAGTTAGCATTCTTGAGTCTCTCAATTTCAGTTTTGTAAGCACAGGCCTAATCAGGGTTCTTCATCAGCTTTCGCTCAATGCTTCTTAGCTGCGGCAGAACAGCTTCTTTTGGCATGTGCAGAGTTGGCATGTGTTGTATGCGAAGGAGTGAGGTCGCATAACGCATGACACCATCCACTTTAACTCTTACCGTTTTCTCTTGCAAGAGTCTGATGGTCTCTTCATCAAGTTTTGACCGCGTCACTACCTTCTCACTGCGGTACGGAATTACATCCATCTGCCATAGCTTTTCCACTTGGGCAAACAGATCAGCATTGGGGGAGATGGCAGTAAAGAGGCATTGGTGAGTGTTGAGTCTATGCTTGATCTCGTGTGTAGGGCCTTGCAGAGTCCAGCCTAGCCTAGTTCGAACTGCAGCAGGTCCTCCTGGAGGGCCTAGGTGAACAGGCTCAATTGGGGTAACAAGGTGTGGACAATCTGAGCCAATTAGCAGTACAGGCTGTACTCTATCTATTTGCTGCAAGGGCAATCCAACTAAGTGTTTGTACATCTTCTGGAGGGATGCAACAGGGTGAGTTTGCTCAGTGAGACCAAGCCTTTCGGCCGTAAAGGCACCTTGAATGGGGAATTTCTTGCGTCGGTTAGTGACAGGAGACACGGTGAATGAGACTGCCGCCCCATGAAGAACCTGTTGGTCCTGCCTCACTGTCCACAGTATGAGGTCCTCAGGCTGCCCCTTCAAATGTAACTGCTGTGCTGCTGTGTGGAGCAGTATGGTCCTCTCTGACCCATCGTCTAACACAGCATATGCCTCAATAGATTTGTCCCCGTTGGTGATGATGACTTTGCTCACCTTTCGGCTGTAGACAGGGCGATCCACATACAGGATGTCTTTGGTGGTGTTAACCAGACAGGAGTTCTCCCTTGTGTCCGTTTCAGATTCATTATCTACTGTCCGTTCATTTACATCATGCAGAATAAGAAGGTGTTTCCTATGGCATGTCTTACAGGGGATTTTAGGTTACATTTGGAAGCATGATGACTCCGTCCGCAGCACCAGCATCGATTGTTCTTATGGATCCAGGATTCCTTCTGTTCCTTTGTGAGCTCTTTGAAATTGGCACACCCATTCAAGAAGTGATTAGCATTGTCACAGTAGAGGCAATATGCACGTAATCTCCCTTTGAATCTAGCAGATTTAGACGTTACCTCTGGAGCGGGGTGCTTGGATTTCACTTCCAGTCATGGGTTTCTCCGTGGCCAGCAAGATGGAGGTTGGTTTCCTTGAAGCTCTTGGGTCACAGCGGTCCTGCCTTTTCTTACTGCTGGGTTCTTGTGGGAGACCGGTAATCCTGCAGCCATCACCTTTTACTTGGAGCTCGTACTCCAACCAGTTAGAGAAATCAAGGAGAGTTGGTATGGCTACCCGCAGTGGGTGGATGTATTTCTTGAAGCTAGTTCTCAGCTCATGAGGGAGTTTAATTTGAAGTCGTGACACATGCGACCCACAGTCTAACTCAACAGTTCCCTCAGGTCCCAGTTGTTCCAGCATGCTCACTAGGGAACGCACACGTAGCGCAAACAGCTTGAAAGTCTTCACATCTCCAGTTCTGATATTTGGGCCATCCATTACATCAGCAATGTTCTGCAGGACCAGCTTGTGAGGTTGTCCATACATCTTTATGAGAGCTTGCATTGTGTCTGTATAAGGGTGTGTTGAATTGCAATAGGAATCTGCCACTAGTAGGGCCTCCTCTAACTGTAGATGATCTGTAAGTATCTGATACCTGAAGCATTCGTTGGCATCGGCAGGGAGGAGGTTCTCTAATGCCATGCGCAATCTTGAAAATTCTCTTGGATCTGGTGTTGTCAAGGAGGGTATTGTAGGCTTTGGTTCTCTGTACGTCCTCTCCTGGAAGCATGGTGCTGCAGCTCTGGGAACGTCCTCAGATCGTCGTGTAGGATAAGACTCTTTGATATCCAAGTATGAATAATAGTTGTCTCTGGACACCTTCTCATCATAGTGGATGGGTTCAGCATATTGATAAGGCTGTGCATGAGGAGGAGTATTAACTCTCTGAGCAGGGGTACGATACCTTGGCATAGCTTCAGGCTGATCATCGGGTGTAAAAGAAATGGCGCAGTCCCTCACCTGCTCCGTTATCTGCCTGATCTGTGCAGAGGGTTGCTGACAGAAGTCTCTGCTTGATATGCAGGTGGGCACTGGCTGGCTACAACCTGTTTCTGGGTCATGGAATTGAGGAGATGGTACGGGAAACACTGATTTGCGTGGGGGGGCCACAGTTGTAGATAACTGCTGGATCTCTCGATTTATGAAGGCTTTTTCAGCTTTAAGGCCTTGCAACGCACTTAAAATCTCTGGCAGTTGTCGGATGCAACTGCGAAGCTCATCATTATCCCTCTGTATCTCCTCCAAGGTAGACTGTCGAGCCTGAGGATGCAGCTCTTCCTTATCTCTCTGTAAGTCTCCCCTGGTATCTTGCCATTCATCCAGTAGCACCAGATCACTGGTGTGTGAACACTGACTAATGGGTGTGGAGACACAGGACTCACGCAGGTGGTTTTACATGTCGTCTGGGACGGACAACTGGAGGCTCTGGCTCTGGACGGGATGTCATTCTCTGCAGTAATTCGAGATCCGGCTCGAAGGACCACTTGTAATTGAGGTTTAAATTTTAGCACTGATTCGGGTGGATTCGAAACCCTGCAGACAGTCGGTCAGAACTGTTTTGACATCTAACTTGAAGAATTCACCACAGACTCCAGAATCTCATTTAAGCTTTTACTGATGGAAAAAGGTTGTGGTTCTAGAACAGAACACAAAGAATCGTACATTAACAAATTATTAAATAACGTTTAGAAACAATGATCATGCCATAACAATACTTTCAAGTATAAAATAAACACAAATTAAGGCAGTTTATCATGTCTGTGCATATAACTAGAGCAGTCATTCTATGACAGCCTACAAGATGGCGCCATTACTGCACTAGACATGACTGAGGCACACGGTTTTTATATTGTAAACAGCGAGACATTAATCGTGAAATAACTCGATAAGACGTTAACATACGTCACGGTAAATACTTAACATTACTTGCATCAGCTATAATGAGCATGAAAGTAAGCTTAACGGTGACAATCAGCTATTTGATGTCGTAAACACACACATAAGTATGGAGCAATGGCGCTAGATGAATCTCACTCGCGGGATCAAACAATCGGCAGATTTAAATAAAGAACAACAAAATACACTTACTTTATATGCACGCACAACTATATTACATCAGTAAGTTTGAGATGTTGCCGACAAATGTGAGATGAAGCGGTTTGCTCATGAAAAGAGTTCGCATTCTGCAATGTCTGCTCAGCGCACCTGCTCCACTTCCTGACCGCATGTGAAGCACATGATGGTGACGTTGCAAATGTTGATTGGTCACAGGAAGAAAGTTCAAGAAGCCTTTTGAACATTTATAGTTATCGTTCTTGGTGTGAACGGGGCTTAAGAGGCATGGCACGCACCACATGCTGTACCGACTAATAAATTACAGAACGTTTAGCAATCACTGACGAATCAAATAAATAAATAAATAAAAGAGAGCCTCCATAGCGTAATGTGAGGTAAACAGCACAGATAACATTTTTTTCAAAAATGAAAACAAAAAGAAAAGTAAAACTTACGGTGACGTGTTGGCATGTTCTCCCCAACCACATAATTCCAACACGCATGTTCACCTTCTCTGGTTTAAGAAGCTGTCTTTTACTTGACTTTTGCTTGAAAACCATCCATAGTTTCCTTCAATATGTGCGTAATTTTTGTTGCGCGCGCCTTCGCACGTCTTGCTGAGTGCGAGTATATCTCTAAGCACTGTTCGGTATGCTTTCAGTTTCATTCCGTTTGATATTTCTCATATGCAATCAGAATTGCAGCGGTTATGAGTTACCATGCGGTGGTCACCGCCAGTGCGACCGCCCACAAACCGGCATACAAATGGTCGCAGTCCTGGAGCCCTGCTATATACATATGAGACATTCCATATCTTACATATATTATATGATCAATTTCAATTTTTCTTTTCCTCTTGGAGTGTTACAAGCTCTTGTGCATAAAGAAGATCTGTAAAGTTGCAAAAATTAAAGTCTCAAATCCAAAGAGATAATTCTTTATAAAAGTTCAGAGTCCGCCACACCTACCTAAAACAGCTCGTTCAAACACGCCCCCACATATCTACATCACAACGTGGGAAGTTTTGCATAACGCCGCCCAAATGTTCAAGCAAAGAAAGAAGGCGTACTTTTTATTCTCACTGTAGTTTTGTTGTTGCTGCCGCCATGTCGTGGAGACTCTGTGTGTTTCGTTGTGAAAGCAAAATTATTTTGTTTGGCCTTCTAAAAGAGGATGATATCGCTTCGTCATGCCTGGTGTTGATCTGTGCTGGTCGCTGAGGGAATAATCAACTTTCACCATGGACGAAGCGGGGTCGTCACATGTGGTTGCCGCATTTGTTGGATCCTCACGGCGCGCCGTGCTCGACCCCCGCCGCCTCAGCGTCCGTAGCCCCGGCCTCAGCTCGCTCAGCCCAGCCTACTCACTCTATTCCCGGCCTCAACACACCTAGCCGGGGCTTTTCCCTCTCACCTTCGAGCTCCGCTCCGCACTAACATTGTCTAGAGTGTAGCTAGGTCTCCTCTCGCTTTAGGGAGTCGTTATGCTGAGACCTCCACTCTTAAGTTGAGTGTTGGGTGTTGTTAGGTTTCCTCTCGTTTAAGAGAGTCATCTTGCTGAAGCCTCCGCTCTCCAGAGCTCCGCTTAGGCAGTGGTATGGGTTTGTAGGCTCTTTTCTTTTTTGAGCCTCTCTAACTGCCTCTGGCGTTGAGTGTAGTCATGTCTCCTCTCGTTTTAGAGAGTCGTTATTCTGAGACCTCCACTCTTAAGAGCCCCTCAGCTATGGTTGAGTGTTGTTAGGCTTCCTCTTGTTTAAGAGAGTCATCCTGCTTAAGCCTCTGCTCTCCAGAGCTCCGCTTAGGCAGTACCATTACTTTGTAGGTTCTTATGTGAGCCTCGCTAACTGTCTCTAGTGCTGAGTGTCGTCAGGTCTCCTCTCATTTTAGAGGGTCGTCATGCTGAGATCTCCACTCTTAGGAGCTTCTCTATGAGGGTTGAGCATTGTTAGGCTTCCTCTCGTTTAAGAGAGTCGTCTTGCTGAAACCTCCACTCCGCGGAGCTCCACTTAGGCAGTAATATGAGTTGTAGGCTCTTTCTTTTTGAGCCTCACTAACTGCCTCTGGCGTTGAGTGTAGCTAGGTCTCCTCTCATTTTAGAGAGTCGTTATGCTGAGACCTC
Source organism: Sinocyclocheilus anophthalmus (assembly GCA_018155175.1). Lineage (NCBI taxonomy): Eukaryota > Metazoa > Chordata > Actinopteri > Cypriniformes > Cyprinidae > Sinocyclocheilus > Sinocyclocheilus anophthalmus. The sequence continues at coordinate 20,503 of JADLZN010001612.1, forward strand.
CACTCTTAAGAGCTCCCCAACTAGGGTTGAGTGTGGTTAGGCTCCTCTCGTTTAAGAGAGTCATCCTGCTGGAAGCCATCCGCAGAAACCTATAGAACAAAATCCTCTTTTAAAGGCACCCTAACAATATGGGTTTGTAGGCTCTTCCTTTTTTGAGCCTCACTAACTGCCTCTGGCGTTGAGTGTAGCTAGGTCTCCTCTCACTTTAGAGAGTCGTTATGCTGAGACCTCCACTCTTAAGAGTTCCTCTACCAGGATCAAGTGTCTTTAGGCTTCCTCTCCTTTAAGAGAGTCATCCTGCTGAAGCCTCCGCTCTTTAGAGCTCTGTCTTTGGCAGTAATATGAGTTTGTAGGCTCTTCCTTTTTTTGAGCCTCACTAACTGCCTCTGGCGTTGCGTGTAGATAGGTCTCCTCTCGCTTTAGAGAGTCGTTATGCTGAGACCTCCACTCTTAAGAGCTCCTCAACTAGGGTTGAGTGTGGTTAGGCTCCTCTCGTTTAAGAGAGTCATCCTGCTGAAGCCTCCGCTCTTTAGAACTCCGTCTTTGGCAGTAATATGAGTTTGTAGGCTCTTTTCTTTTTTGAGCCTCACTAACTGCCTCTGGCATTGAGTGTAGCTAGGTCTCCTCTTGCTTTAGAGAGTCGTTATGCTGAGACCTCCACTCTTAAGAGTTCCCCTACCAGGATCAAGTGTCGTTACGCTTCCTCTCGTTTAAGAGAGTCATCCTGCTGAAGCCTCCGCTCTTTAGTACTCCGTTTTTTTTTTTTACAGTAATATGAGTTTGTAGGCTCTGCCTTTTTTGAGCCTCACTAACTGCCTCTGGCGTTGAGTGTAGCTAGGTCTCCTCTCACTTTAGAGAGTCGTTATGCTGAGACCTCCACTCTTAAGAGCCCCTCAACTATGGTTGAGTGTTGTTAGGCTTCCTCTCGTTTAAGAGAGTGGTTCTGCTGAAGCCTCCACTTTGCATAGCTCCGTTTAGGAAGTATTAATGTGCAGGCTCTTGAGCCTCACTAACTGACCCTGGCGTTGAGTGTAGCCAGGTCTCCTCTCATTCTAGAGAGTCGGTATGCTGAGACCTCCACACTTAGAGTTCCGAGTTTGGTAGGTGAGCGCTGGCGAGTTTTTGATTCTGCCTGTAGAGGTTGTGGCTCGGGTCCTAGCAGAAGCGATCTGGCTGGGGCAGGGATGGTGTTCCTTGAGTCCTTGACTTAAGGAATCCAGTTTTTGGGCACTCATCCCTCAGTATGGCAGCGTGGGTAGACCGTTCCCCTAGCGCCCTCTAGAGGAATGTTTTTGTAGCGTTGAGTTCCCTTGAAGGGGAACGTCTCAGGTTACGCATGTAAACATGGTTCCTTGAGAATAGGGAACGAGACGCTGCGTCCCATTGCCATGCTTTGGGCATTCCTGCCTGCGTCTCCTTCAGACAAAGAAGTGGATGACGTTTTCCGCAGGTGCTCTTTTATACCCGCATTCGCTTTATTGTTTACGTCATAGGCTGCCGCCTGCCAATGTCAAGTTCATTGTCGTTTTTTCATTTCATGCTTCAGACACCAGTCACACTGAAGGCGTTCCCCTAGAGGACGCAGCGTCTCGTTCCCTCTTCTCAGGGAACCATGGTTACATGCGTAACCTGAGACGTTAAGTTGTATTTACACACTGTTCCAGACCAGTTTAACCCAACTATCCAGATGTGTGCAGCACATTTTATGTTTTTATTTTATGACTGTTTACTGATCCTGTGAGAGTAACATTAGACTACAATGCCGGCAGTTCTGAAAAAAAAAAAAACCTCCATTCTTGTAAAGAAACGTTTTTTTAAAGAATTTGCCACTGATGATTCAAATTCGAGTTTTGAGCAGTGTAGAGTAGCAACTTGTTGTTTGTCATTTCTCTGATCACAATGCAGACATGGTTTTATGTTTAACCCCCGCGGCGCGATGCAATCACTCAACGCATAAAATACGTAAAGTCATTACATCATAATTATGGTCCCACTGGATGCGCAAATGCTCGTTTTTATGGTTTTACAATGTTTTTTGTCCTCGTCCTCCGGCGGGGACACAACGCATCAACAGTATGTGAGGGGCGTACCATTTCCGTCTCACGCTTGAGGTCTTCGGCCAATCACAACGCATTGGATAGCTGGCCAATCAGAGCACTCCTTGCTTTTCAGACCGATGAGCTTTTAAAAATTGACTTGTTTCAGAAAGGCGTGGCATAGAGGATAAACAATAATGTACATTATGTGGAAATAATGTGTTTTTTTTACTTTAAACCGCATAGACACATAAACTCATATTCCTTCTGCTGCAGCTGTCAGTCATTCTCCGCTCATTCAAACAGCATGTCATGTTCAGTTATGACAGTCAGCACAGTAAAGCTCTCTCTCCAAGATGATATATTCTCATTATAATACTTGTAATTTAAGGAAGGAAGGAATTATCACAAACAGAAAGATTATTAGAAGCCTTTCTTTTTCTCATGATTTCTATCTTATATTCATGAATGTATTTTGTAAGAATACAAATAGTTAACAGAATAAACATGTTTAAATTGTATAATGTGCACCAAAGTTTTTTTTCCAAGATATTGTTTCTGCTGCTAAATTATACAGTCAGCTAGTTTAATTTCATAGATTATATATTTTTATTCAAATGTAGTTTTTCTCTGGTATGAGGAAGTGACTATTTAGTGGATTGCGTTTAACAAAGGGTTTAAAAGAGTTACCATTAGTTCCACAAGCACAGTACTGATATTCTGTAATGGTGTAGTAAAAAAATAGCACTGGTGTTGGATCGATATTGGCCGATTCTTAGAATTTGGAATACTCTATGTAATCTTACACTGCAAAATAATAACTCAAAAATATTAAAAGATAACATCATAATTATTTACTGAACCCTTAAATTAATCACAATTATATAATGAAAGCCATAAAAACAGACAATTAATCACGATAATCGTCATAATCGCCAAAGCCCTAAAACAGACAATTAATCGCAATAACCGTGACTATTTTTAGACAATTAATCGTCAGCCAAATTTCATAATCGTGACAGCCCTAAGTACTGTAGCTTTGCAGGTATGTTTCTTGAAACATCTTGGAGATGTTGCCACAGTTCTTCTGGATTTAGTCTGTCTCAGTTTGTTCTGTTTCTTCATGTCATTTCAGACAGACTGGATGATGATCAGATCAGATCTCACAGCCGCCTCGACATGATTCTGTGAAAGAAATTACTCAGGATTACTTCACCTCAGAAAAATGTCCATGCAAGGTCAGTACTACAATTAACAGTAATGCGCAGCGTGGTGATTGTATGCTATGTTAAAACACTTTCACAACCACTGATCTATCATGTAACAAGTGCATGAACTAAGTAGCAAACACTGAGGAATCAAATAAAAAAAAAAATTATAAATTAATAATAAAAGCCTCCATAGCAATAACGTGAGTAGCTATAAGCAAGATAAGCGTTTCAAAATGAAACACAAAGAAAGTAAAACTAACGTCTTGTCCGGTGACCGTGCTTGCATTTTTTTTTTCCCCCCACACAAGAATACTAACATGTTCACCTTTGGTTTAAGAAGCTGTCTTTTACTTTACTTTAGCGTGAAAACTATGGGATGAAATTAGACTCAAAATGATTAATAGATGCACGCACAATTATCCATGTACTGCATACATTTTATACATGTATCTTACTAACCACAAACAAATGCCTTTCAATTTGATTCTGTGGAATTCGGGATTAAATTATTTTGCAGCGATTTGTACAAATACAGACATATTTGCGAATAAAAATGTTCTGTTCTGCATTAATATATCAAAAATTGCTCATGCAAAAATGAATCCGCGCATACGTGGATCAGGTGACACCCGTGCATTAATTGACATCTAGTTCGAGTCGATCTTGTTCGGTTCATTTGGAATTTGAGACTTCATTTTCGCAGTTTACAGCATTTCACGTCCCCCACATCCACACTAAACCAACGAACAATGCACAGTGCAAAAAATATTTGCAAATGTGCGTCACTACACCGAAACAAATGCTTTTCAACTGGTGTATGCAGAATTAAGAATTACATTAATGTGCAGCATTTTGTTCAAATAGAGACATATTTGTGAATACAAATGTTATAGTTTGTATTAAAGTATCATAATTTGAGCATGTAGCGATTAAAATGTGCATTTGTGCATCAGGTTGACGCGCATGTATTCATTCAACTCTTCCTGGATCTTCTGAGTTGATTCTATTTGAATTTTGAGACTTTCGTTCCGCCCTTTTAGCCTTGCCCAATCCCCACACACACAGCTCGCGATCCACGCGCAGCTGAGCCTAAGAAAATCAGCGACCAGTAGATGGCACTAGCCCCACTTACATGTGCGCATTCCATTGTGTACAGTTTTATGAATGTTACATTGTATTTTCTTTGTTTCTTTTTGGTTTGGCTATTTTCCTCTGCCCGTAGAAATACAATAAATTTGGAATGAATTTAGGTAAAGGGGTGCAGAGCAGTGGTGGTTTTGTAGGCAAACATCAATGCCTTGAATTTTATGGGCGACAGCTATTGGTAGCCAGTGCAATTTTATAAACATATGAAGAGTTTGGTTCCAAAACGCTATAAATCCATTTTGATTAATTTGAGTAAAAATGTGTTTTTCTTTACCAAGAAAGTGGCCAGATGAAAACTACTATTTTCTGTACCAAACTTTCACATACCATCTTTAGGTTATAATAACATTAAAAATTAAAATCCAGATTTTAATTTTCAAAGATTTATTATAAAATTTTATTATTTTTTCCCCAAAATGCAATAAATCCATGACACTTTTTCCCTCCCAAAATGCAATAAATCCATTGAATCAATATAAAAGTCATATTTCATATTGAAACTGTTGAAAATACACAACATAGTAAGTTGATCCACATATGACAGCCTCTGAACTTGGTCAAAACTAATCTTATAATACAGGCACTGGACTAAAAATACATTCAATCAGTCATCGCTCCCAAAATAATTCAACAGGTCATCTTGTTAATGCTATAAATTAATTACAACAATAAAATACAATTTCATCATGAACATAAAGTATCTTATAGGCACTTCACAAACTATTCATGATAATATATTTTAGCTCATCCAATCTAAAGTGGAAACTATTCATCAATTGTAAATTTTTATAAACCTTTACTAATCATTAGTAGCAGTAATGTTGATGCCAAAAAGTGTCCCAAATGACCGGAATTCACCCTATTTTCACACTTTTACAAAACATTTAATCATTTGTTCATGTTTTTGCAGTACCCAATCTAAAGTGGAGACTATACATCATTTGTAAATGTTTATAAACATTTACTAATCTTTTTACTATCTTTATTGGCACTGAACTTTTAGCTACTTTAACAATGTTTGTGTAGAGGGTGGTTAGTTAAGTTTAGCTAAATGCTTGGTAAAGACATATCACACATTGTAATTTGGGTGCAAAACATTTTTTATAACCTCAGCACTTATATTAGTATACTATTGTGTATCATTAAACATAATATTCCTTGAGTCATTCATCAACAGGAGGGGGAAGAAACAAATTTACAAGAAAATATTTAATTTATCAAAACGATGCAATATAAACAGATTGAATTGTGTTCCTTTATAGTAATCAAATTGACCCCTGTACACTGTTACACCTTAACCCACCCTTAAACCTACCCAGACCACCAACCTGTCCCTAACCTTACCCGTATCACACCTCAACAGCAGCAAAGGTGTTGTGCATTAACAAAAGCTTTTAATCATTGTATAACATCTGTTAAAATCATTTGTAGATTTTCAAGATGTGCATGATCGTATGAATTAGAAGTTTAATGACATTTGTGAGCATGTATTTCACATTACATGCTAATTATTAGGTAATGTTTAATACATTTATTAGTAAACATTAACAAACACATTATTTCACATTTCTAGATATGTGAATATATATGAACTAATGATCCGTTAAGCATTACATAATGTTTATTAATGATTTATTAATGAAAGTTATTATAAAGTGTTACCATATAATGTCTTTTATGTTTTTTCTTCTGAATATATGCACCAAGTACCAAGTACACGAGGGTGTGGACGGGCCCCCAACTGCAGTGGCATATCAATTGCCAAGAGTTGTTAGCAGTGCACCTTGCCTTGAACCATGTCAATGGGTGTTTATGAGGCAAGCACATACTGATCCGTACAGACAACACTGCGAAAGTTGCGTACATCAAACGACAAGGTGGTCTTTGCTCCCATCATATGTCGCAACTCGCCCGCCACCTCCTCCTTTGGAGTCAGAAGCATCTGAGGTCGCTTCATGCTGTTCACATTCTGGGTCTGCTTAACCATGTGGCCGACAAGCTGTCACGAGCTGCACTCCCAGGAGAATGGAGACTCCATCCCCAGATGGTCCAGCTGATTTGGAGACATTTCGGAACACTTGGCACGGACGCACTGGCACACAGCTGGCCTCTGGGTCTACGCAAATATGTGTTTCCCCAGTGAGCCTTCTCGCAGAGGAGCAGGTCTTGCTCTTTGCACCTTACTGGCCCAACCGCACCTGGTTCCTGGAACTGATAATACTTGTGACTGCCCCTCACAGGCAGATTTCTCTGAGACGGGACACCCTGTGGCACCCGCATCCAGACCTCTGGAAACTCCATGTCTGGTCCCTGGATGGGACACAGAGGTTCTAGGTGACCTATCCAAAGAGGTAGCGGACACCATCATTTCGGCGCGAACACCGTCTATGAGACACGCTTATGCCTTGAAGTGGAACCTGTTCATCGAGTTGTGTTCTTCTCACCGAGAGGACCCCCCAGAGATGCCAGATCAGAGTCGTGCTTTCCTTTCTGCAGCAAGGGTTGGAGCAAAGGCTGTCTCCCTCCACCCTGAAAGTCTACGTTGCCGCCATTGCCGCTCATCACGATGCAGTAGATGGTAAGTCTGTGGGGAAGCACGACCTGGTCATCAGGTTTCTTAGGGAGAATGTTGAACGCTCCTCGACCTCCCTCTGTACCAGGGGTGGGGAACTTTTTTTTGTAACATTCTTTAAGGGCCACACTAAATTACTGAACACATTTATCACTAACCTCTATAATGCGATGGTTGGAACTGTTTCTCTTTGGAAAGGCGTCTGATGTCAGATGGCAGTGATGATGATGCTACTCGTAGCTGGTTTTCCAAGTTTGTGTCAGTCAGTCTTGAGCGGAATCGAGTCTTTGCAAGAGTCAGTTTTGAAAATGCTCACAGCAGTAGGTTGTTCCAAACAGAGATGCAAACTTCAGTGCATGTCTCCTCAGAATGGGAAAATCCTCAGAATGTACATTCAGTTTATAGAACTCGAGCAGAGGGCAGTTGATGTACTTAGCTTTGAGCTCGTCATTGCTTTGTACTTCAATTATTTTGTGTTGTAGGTTGTCAGGTACACCAAATGGTTCCACATTAAATGGCGTAGCAAATATCTGCAGTTCCTTTTGTTTACTTTTCATGTCCTGAAACCTCTCACCAAATGCCCAAAGCAGTTTTTCACACTCACCAGCATATTCAGCTGTCATAGCAGGCTTTTGTTCTTGCAGAGTAGGAAAATGCACAGTGTTACCCTTTTCCAGTTGCGATTGCCACAGCTTTAATTTCACTTCAGATGATTTCACGTTTGAAAGAGCTGAGAAGCTGGTTTGGACTTTGGAGCCTGACGTTCAGCTCTGACAGGTATGTGGTTATGTCCACCATAAAGGCCAAATCACACTTTCCGCGACAGGTTTTCCCTTTATCTCCATGAATTGTTTTACTTCTTCCCTCAGATTGTAAAACCGTTTGAGCATATCTGCATGACTCAGCCATCGCACCTCACAATGGTAAAGCAGATCTCCGTACTCAGACTCAAGATCACTCAGTAACTCTTTGAACTGGCGGCTGTTTAGCCCTCTGCTTTTGATGAAATTTATGGTGGAAACAACAGTTGTCATTACACTGTGGAGCTTCAGGGATTGTGCACACAGACTCTCTTGATGTAAGATACACTGGCATACGATTAAATCACTTGGATCAATACTGAGAAGACTCATTTCTTTTTTGACCAACGCGGCTAATCCCTTTTGCGGGCCAAGCATGGCTGGAGCGCCATCTGTGGCAAGGCCACTTAACTTTTCAAATGGTTGTTCAAATTTGTTCAACGCCAAAACAACTTGCTCAAACAAATCCTCACCTTTGGTTGTGCCATTCATGGTTTGCAAAGCCAGCAACTCCTCGCTCGTATCAAACTCTGCGGTAATCCTACGCACAAAAATGGCTAGTTGGGCCGTATTTGTTATGTCTGCCGTTTCATTGCAGGCCAGAGAGAAAAACTAAAAAATTTTCGCAGTGTCCTTCAGTGTTGTTTCAATATCTTGTGCCATATCAGTAATTATTTCTGTAACAGTTCTTCGAGATAAACTGATGCTTTGGAACAGTTTTACTTTGTCTTGTGCTAGCAGCTCCACAGCGGCAATAAGACACTGTTTCACAAACTCTCCTTCTGAATGCGGCTTCACCTTCTTTGCGATTAACTCACTCACCACAAAACTTGCTTGAATACTGTAACATTGTCTCTGTCAGAATGCGGTCTTGTGAAAGCTGCTTGTTGGGCCACCAGATTTCTCTGAAGACTGTTAACTTTATCTAAGTACATTTGTCTTTGCAACTCATTCAGTTTGGCATGTTTCGAGCTGTCATGATGCTCGAGATTGTACCTTTTCATCACTGCAAGCGCATCCCCACAAACTAGGCAGACTGGCTTGCCTTTCACTTTAACAAAAAAATATTGTTTGTCCATTTTTCTTGAAATATTCGACATTCTGCATCTACTTTTCTTGACAGTCGCCATGATGCATATCAGCAGTGATAACCATATGTAACGTACCTGTTGCGTTCGCGCTGACTGAACTGGAAAGGCACACCTGACTCTAATTATGTTATTTATATATAGCTATGGTATAGATATAATATGATGTCTTTATTTATTTTCTCTTATATTTACTATTCAAATTGGGGCCGTTTATAATGTGATTTAGGTATCGTTTTCTGTTTACTTTGATTATGACTTTAGCCAGATTAAGGTAATCAGAAATCTCTGTTTACATGGTAGATTCTTATTCAGAGTATTGTCTTAATCGTATTAAAATCGGAGTATTGTTGTCCATGTAAATTTACTCACATGTAGACATGAAAACAACTTAATCACATTATTACCGTCGTGTAAGACTTTTTGCCACATTTTGCGACAGGATACACACACACGGCAGTGGTCAACCATTTGAAGGCAAATAAAAGAGCTTTAACACCATCGTCTGTATGCACGTACAAATAATAAAATGCACTTGAAGCTTTCATAAAATTAAAAATGAAACACCCAGAACTGGACATTGCATCATCACGAAGACAAATTATTATGTGAATTTCCGGAGGGGACGTCGGATGGCGTCAAATGGGGACGTAATGGCATGTGCCATTAATTGAACTATGTACTATAACACGTAAAACGGGAACATGAAAGGAATATTCATAAAGCAACTCATGTAAACACCTTAATCATAATATTGTCTTATTCAGAAGAAGGTAAATAATTCGATTTCTGAATGCCTGTAAACGTAGTCAGTGAGAAGCTGCAGCCGTGGCAGGGATGATTTTTGGTGTGCCACAGAACACCGGCAGAACAACAATGCGCTACATGTTTCTTTTCCCCTCATTTTTTCCAATTGAAGGAAATCCATCATAATGACGGAAAACTTTAATCCCTGTGAATGTACATGTTTGTGTTTTTGAGAAAACAACATTTATGTGTGGTTAGTGAAAAATATCTTCTTTTTTTTCCATCACTGAAATAAGGCCATAAATCAAAACTAAACATTTGTTCACAAGACTTTGGACTACTGGATGTGGTAGACTAGAGTTTTTACTATACAATTATGTGAAAATCATCCTGCTCAATCATTCACAAAACAACTATATATTGATTTAACCTTTGTAAGACATTTTTGGTGGTGGATGAGGAGATACCCCCCCTGACAATGTAAAGCGCTTTGAGTGCCTAGAAAAGCGCTATATAAATGCAACTAATTATTATTATTATTATTATTTTTTTGTGTTAAAAGGCTTAGGAGAGGGAGGGCCATGGCATTGAATATTTAGTGTTCACACCATGATAGAGACAACGGGCCCTCCCTGAATGGCCCATCAGTGTGACCTGTGCTGAGTCAGGTAAGAAGAATGTTAGGAGACCTAAAATAATGATGGCTTTATTTATTTGTATTTTCCTTTACAACCAGCAATAATCAAAATATACCGTGAAGGTCCAAGACACATTTAAGAGCACACTGATCTAAACACTGAGCCTTGAACAGTCACGCACTTTATGCCATTCCTTACGATCCTAAAGGCCATGGGATTATTACCAATTTTCTTTTTGTTGCTCTTGCGCTCAACATACAAAGGTGATTTTCCGTGATTCACATAACGAAAGTTTTTTAATTTTTCTCGTATCACGACTAATATTTCTTGTGATCTCACATAACGAAAGTTTTTTTTACAATGACTGTTTGATTTGTTTGATCTACTGTTGCTATAGTAACGAAAGCAACAACGCGCATCTGATTGACAGATAAACTGTGTGCTCTTACTGTATGTTGTGGATATTTCAGCAAATTTCGCTTCGCCTAGTAATAACGTCTACAATACAAAAAAAAGGCTGATCAATCACGGTTGATATTTTTTCCGAGTCAGTAAACTCGTTAAATATTTTGTTTGAACATCACTGAATTAAATTAGCCTATACGCTTTACATATAAATCACATTATCAATATACATTTAATGATTAACAATAAAGATAAAAATAAGGAAAAGATGCACATTACAAATACGCTGTTGAAGCGCGTCCTAGATAAACATAACATCCCTGCTTATTAACTAACAATCATGTACTTAAAAGATGCACAAATAAAGATATAGGTGTAAACAGAATACAGTGACATCAACCTTGGTTTTAATAATTCTTACACTCTAAAAACGGCTGGGTTAAAAACAACCAATTTGGGTATTTTGGCAACCAACCCAACAAGTTGGGTTATTTTGTTTGACCCAGCATGCTGGGTTGCTTTTTTTATGGCTTAAAATTACTACACTAGCTCGATTTGGGTTCATTTTAGCCTAGCAGACATTAACCTACAAATCGTGTTCATTTTAAAATCACTTTTACACACACAGAATGACTATCAAAAGGTAAATATTTATTTAAAACAAGAGAAAACAGTCAAAAGTAGCATGCATGTAAGAAGAAATGCAGAAAAGTATAGCATTAACAGCTACAGAGTTTATAAATGAAGCATTGAACATTTGTTGAATATAACTTTTAAGATCAAATTTAACTTTTTTGGTAAATTTTATATATTGTATAAAAATATTATACAAAAACACTTATACAATAGTTGTACAATTAGTTAATAGTTAAGTTCTTTACAAACTATTCTGGCATGACAGTAAATAAACCACAACATTAACACTTATATTATAACATTTATCAGAAACGTGTGAAAGAATGTGAGCATGTATACACATGCTCACATTCTTTGTATGACATTGTAATACACATTGTAAACTCCATTTCTACTAAACAACACAGAACAAGCATTTAACATTTTGTTTTTTACAAATTATACACTTACAGTTTGTTTCATAGTCCATGAATACAGATCAGGCATCGCTGTCAATTTCCATGATCTCTTTAGCATAATTGTTGATTGATTGATTGATGTAGTCATGAAGAAGCCCCATCAGCACAGCAAAGGCATGTGACATCTTTTACATTATCCAGGGCAGCCTCCTCCTTTAAAATCACTGTTGCATCAGTTTGGGGGAAAGGACATTCTCCTCTTTGATCAGCATTCATCCCAAACACCACCTGTTCTTCATCAGTGGCCTAAAAAGAGAAAATCATTTGAAAAAAGAAAACATTGAATTAAAATCTATCTATTTTCAGATAGAGGTGCATCCACATCAGTAAGGATATGTAAATAGTCTGTTTTATCATTTCAGCCACTTTGAGTGTTTGTTTAATGTCTCTGTAATGGCAGCACTAGTGTGAGGGCATGTAATATTGTTTAAATAAATATATTGCTTTCAGAAAGCTACTTCTTTACTGAAACATTAAAACAGACATGACATTCACATACCTCACAAATTTTCATGTACACTCTAAAAAATGCTGAGTTGTTTCAACCCAATGATGGGTCAAATATGGACTAACCCAACTGTTGGGTTAAATTTTGGTTACATTTTTAAATTTACTTTTTAACCCAACAGTTGGGTTAGTCCATATTTGACCCAACATTGGGTTGAAACAACCCATCATTTTTTAGAGTGTAACGTGGAGGGCGCTCTTTAAAGGGGTTGTTTACCCAAAAAATTTAAATGGTCATAATTTATTCTCCCCCGTGTTGTTCCAAACCCATGCAAACTCTGCTAATTTTTGGAACACAAATAAATATATTTAATATTCTCTTAATTTTTGTCATCTATTGCAAGTCTGGGAGACCAGTATTTTCTTCTGAACAGACATGTTCGCTATGATATAATTGAAGATTTATTCATGTATAAATATTTGCATGGATTACTTCTACAATAACTCTTGTTTTTAAGATAATATTTTTGAAGCTTGAAAATACTGATTATCTAGACTTTCAATGGATTAACAAAAAATTATGAGAGAAAATTAAAAATATCTTAATTTGTGTTCTAAAGATAGACAAAAGTCTTGTAGGTTTGGAATGACATGAGGGCAAGTAAATAATTTTTTGTGTGAACTATTCCNTAGATAACCCACAATTCTTTGCGTCGCCGGTAACAACCGTTGTTAATTTGAAAAATGCCGGCACCGGCAGATGTTCACACAAGTGCAGATGTGGTGTTTACAACCTACCTTTATTCGCCTCGGTAAGAACGGATAAACTTTGTTTTAAATATCTTCCTCCTTTTTTTTCTCTAATAGATGTCTGCTGTAGGTACGCTGCAGCTCCTCTAACATTGAACAAAATATAACAAGTAAAAGCTTTTTTTTTTTATTACTTTCAAAATTTAGAAATAATTTTCCTTCATTTAAGTAGTGTGTGAGCGCAACGATGCTCTAAATGTGTTGGCAAAGCAACGTGATACTTCCCGTTTCCTTTTCCGCCTGTCCTACGAAGGCGTCTCGTTTAATTCTAGGTTGAGGACATTTCGTATATGCATCCTACAGAGGATGCTACCTCCAGAGGATTCAACCTCCGGAGGGTGCAGCCTTCTAAATGAGACACAGCTCATGGATTCCGATGTGCTTGTACTGTGTCTTTTGCGACGGCGTCGAAAGCGTGTGGAAAGAAGGCTGTGGGTTCACCCTATTCTACAGACTCGGAATGAGCGGGGAGAGTTCCATTCTTTAATTCAGGAGCTTCGGCTGGATGAGGATCGCCACAAGGAGTACTTTCGGCTCTGTCATATTTTATTACCATTTTTAAAACTATAGTGAATAAACTGTATTAATTAATGAAATGTTCAAGGTGTGTGAATAAATTTTGGTTTGACTGTACATAATACATTTTTAAGTGCTGTGCTTTAAGTGCTGTAGGTTTTTCCCTTTAAATAGGTCATTTTATAAGTTCTTGAAGTGTGCAAAATTAATTTTAAAATTATTCTGAAAATATAAAATAACGAACAACATTAAGGTAATTTAATAATAATAATACACTTGTTGTAAGTACTTTATTGACTCTCTCTATATATATACAGTGGGTACGGAAAGTATTCAGACCCCCTTAAATTTTTCACTCTTTGTTATATTGCATCCATTTTCTAAAATCATTTAAGTTAATTTTTTTTCCTTTTTAATGTACACACAGCACCCCATATTAACACAGAATTGTTGACATTTTTGCAGATTTATTACAAAAAAACTGAAATATCACCTGGTCCTAAGTATTCAGACCCTTTGCTGTACACTCATATATTTAACTCAGGTGCTGTCCATTTCGTCTGATCATCCTTGAGATGGTTCTACAACATCATTTGAGTCCAGCTGTGTTTGATTAAACCGATTGGACTTGATTAGGAAAGCCACAAACCTGTCTATATAAGACCTTACAGCTAACAGTGCATGTCAGAGCAAATGAGAAACATGAGGTCAAAGGAACTGCCTGAAGAACCCAGAGACAGAACTGTGGCAAGGCACATATCTGGCCAAGGTTAAAAAACCTTTCTGCTGCACTTAAGTTTCCAGATCACAGGCAGTGCCGTCCATAAATCCTTAAATGGAAACGTTTTTGGGACGAACCAGAACCCTTCCTAAGCGGGCCGGCCGTCCAAACTGCTGAGCTATCGGGGGAGAATATCCTTGGTGAGAGAGGTAAAGAGACCAAAGATCTGTGCTGAGCCCAAGATGCAGGTCTGTAGATGAGAAAGTTAGTAGAAAGTCACCCATCACTGGCAGCTCCTCCCCCTCGGGGGCTTAATGGCATAGTGCCCGACGAATCCTCTCCTCATGCAATACACATGCAGCCCCGCCCCCAAAAAAAAATGAGTTTTGCTAAAAAACCCCTGATGACTCCAAGATGGTGAGAAATGAGATTATCTGGTCTGATGAGACCAAGATAGAACTTTTTTTGGCCTTAATTCTAAGTGGTATGTGTTGAGAAAACCAGGCACTGCTCATCACCGTCACTGTCCAATACAGTCCCAACAGTGAAGCATGGTGTTGGCAGCATCATGCTGTGGGGGTGTTTTTCAGCTGCAGGGACAGGACGACTGGTTGCAATCGAGGGAAAGATGAATGCGGCCAAGTACAGGGATATCCTGGACGAAAACCTTCTCCAGAGTGCTCAGGACCTCAGACTGGGCCGAAGGTTTACCTTCCAACAAGACAATGACCCTAAGCACACAGCTAAAATAATGAAAGAGTGGCTTCACAACAACTCTGTGACTGTTCTTGAATGGCCCAGCAGAGCCCTGACTTAAACCCAATTGAGCATCTCTGAGACCTAAAAATGGCTGTCCACCAACGTTTATCCAACCTGACAGAACTGGAGAGGAGAATCTGCAAGGAGGAATGGCAGAGTTTCCCCAAATCCAGGTGTGAAAAACTTGTTGCATCTTTCCCAAAAAGACTCATGGCTGTATTAGATCAAAAGGGTGCTTCTACTAAATACTGACCATGTGATATTTCAGTTTTTCTTTTTTAATAAATCTGCAAAAATGTCAACAATTCTGTGTTTTTCTGTCAATATGGGGTGTTGTGTTTACATTAATGAGGAAAAAAATTAACTTGAAAGATTTTAGCAAATGGGTGCAATATTGTTAAGAGTGAAAATTTAAGGGGGTCTGAATACTTCCGTACCCACTGTATACGTCTGTTTCCTGTTTCCATTGACAAACCGGCAACAAATGCAGCTCTTTTTTTTATTTGATTTTTTATAATCTTTGTAAAGATTATTATATAAAAAGCAACTGCAACTGACATAGATTTACAGAAAATTACCGGTGTTTTCAAATAAAAAATTTTACATACTTATTCCCAACACTTTAACTTTCTTTAAGTCACATCTCAAATGACAAGTGATCAACTTATAATCATGTTAATATTAATTAGCCTGTGAACTCATACTCTCAGATGGCCTGGCTTATATGGACAGAACGCCACTGCTATGCATATATAATGCATCTCTGTGGTTAAGGAGATTAGTGTATGATACTATATATAGCTGTGTGCTATCTGTTGTGATAAGTCAATGATCTGTTTGAATTTTTTGTATTTTATCAGGTTTCGGTTCATTGATGAAAAAGAAACAAGGATGTCTGCAGTAAAACTCTTTCTCGATCTCTGTGTTGCTGCAGTCGAAAATGACACAAATTCAGGAACAAGATTCTTGACTCTGCTGTCATCTGTGTGCAGTTATGAAATCTTCCCTTTTGCTGAGTGGGATGATTATAATGCTTCTGATCAGAGTGATTTCCTGCTTGATCTTTACTCACATGTGAAGAACTATGAGACTCAAACAGGCAGGAGTTTCCTTCCAGCATTACAGTCAGTTTTCCAGTTACGTGATGACTGGAACATAGATCTCTCCCAGAGAAAGAGCTCCGTCCTCCTGGAAGTGCTGAAACTCCAAACAGAGAAGAAACCAGTAGTGCTGATAGGATGTTCAGAGGAAGAGAGTGAAATGATAAGTTTCCTTCAGTGTCTGCCCTACATCTCACAGCTGAGGTGAGAAGATCTACAGCAACTTCCAGAAGATGTTTATACTGTAGGTTTCAGTCAAAGTGTATAGCCTAATGCATACACATGGGAAACAAATGTGCACTACATCTTATGCACTTTTTTAACAATACCTAAATTCAAGTGCAATGTCTGTCAGGTCATTGCATTGCTGGTTGTTGGTAGGAGTGTTAAAGCTCTCTGTGGGTGTAAACATGCAAATAGTGGTGTATTTATAAATGCAATAAAGTGGTGATAAACTTTAGTGTTTTATTTATTTGGTGAGAAATGGGTGATTGTGCCTCAAGACATCTCAGAATCACGTCTATTCTTCATTCAGAATCTAAACTTTGTGTGTGCGTTTAAATGTGGAGGTTCCACAAGTAAGTGCTATTAAAGTACATATCCTAATAAATGTGTCCCTAAATATTACAATTATTGTTAGTTTTGCTGTTGTGTGTCAGCCGAACAGTATGATTACTTTAATGAAGCCTAGATCTAATTAGTTCTAATGAGTGTCACATTTTTTCATGCGTATACAGTACCAGCTTTGTCTGCTTGGGCTGCCTTCATTTTATATTCTATTACTGTAGAATATATAGTTGTGTGATGTGATAAATCAATGATCTTTGAATTTTTGTATTTTATCAGTTTTTGGTCCATTGATGATAAAGAAACGAGGATGTCTGCAGTAAAATTCCTTCTGAATCTCTGTGTTGCTGCAGTAGAAAATGACACAAATACAGGAACAAGATTCCCGACTCTGCTGTCATCTGTGTGCAGTTATCATACCTTCCCGTTTCCTGAGTGGGATGATGATTATAATGCTTATGATCAGAGTGATTTCTTGCTGGATCTTTGCTCACATGTGAAGAACTATGAGACTCAAACAGGCAGGAGTTTTCTTCCAGCATTACAGGCAGTTTTCCAGTTACCTGATAACTGGGTCATAGATCTCTCCCAGAGAAAGAGCTCCGTCCTCCTGGAAGTGCTGAAACTCCAAACAGAGAAGAAACCAGTAGAACTGATAGGATGTTCAGAGGAAGAGAATGAAATGATGAGTTTCCTTCAGTGTCTGCCCTACATCTCACAGCTGAGGTGAGAAGATCTACAGAACTTACAGTTGTTAATTGTGTAAGCATGTTTTTTTTTTTTTTTATCATTGAGTAATTTAGAGGTTTCAGTCAAATGCATACACAATGCATACACCTGCAACAATATCTGTCAGGTCATTGCATTGCTGGTTGTGCGTAGAAGTGTTCGCGCTCTCTGTGGGGTTAAAGGGGTCATATGATGCTTTTTAAAAGATCATTATTTGGTGTAACAGAATATGTTGACATGCTTTAATGTTCAAAAAACACATTATTTTTCAAATACTTATTGTAGGTCCTCTATGCCCCGCCTCTCTCAACGCTTCGTTTTCTACAAAGTCCCTCCTGCTGACAAGCGCAGTCTGCTCTGATTGGCCAGCTGACCCAGTGCATTGTGATTGGCCGAACACCGCAAGCACTCGTCGGAAATGTAACTCCCCTTACCATAATCGCGAGCTTCAGCTTTCAAAATAAATGTAAAGACAGTAAATAATGTCATTAGTTTTACCATCAATTCAATCCAGAAAGGGGAACAGAGTCGCGTGACAGACACAGTGATGAAGCTGGTATGTGTTTGCAGTACACAATCCACGGTTTAACACAGCTGACCGTCCACTGTGTATTGACCCCCCCCCCCCCCCCCCCCCCCCCTCTCTCTCTCTGTCCGCTCTCTCTCTCTTCTCCCTTTCGCCTCGTCTCCTCTCTCTCCTCTCTCTCTGCGCGCAAGCGCACGACACGCCAAAAAATGCGCAAAACTCCGTATTTGAACAGTCATTAGCAAATACTTAAACTAATAACAAACAGTAGCTGATTCAGAAGCACCAGATTGTCATAGCAAAGTCAGAATTACCTCCTCTCCTAGGTTTACGAAACGGTCGTCTATAAAATGCATTGTTGTTCTGTTGTAAGTGATCTTAATGATTCCTAAATGCATCTACTTCTGGAAGGCCAAATAAAGTGCTTTTGCTTTCGCCTAGAAACACACACCGTCTCCCTGACATGCTGCTTCAACACTTACTGCGGTTACTGAAACCCCGCCTTCTTTCTTTTGCGTGAACATTTGGGTGGCGTTATGCAAATATTCCCACATAGTGATGTAGATATGTGGGGTTGTGTTAGAACGAGCCGTTTTAGGGGCGTGGCAGAGTCTTTACATTTGATAGAATATCTCTTTGGTTTTGAGACTTTAGTCTTTTGCAACTTCAGGGATCTTATCTATGCACATCAGCTTGTAACACTCCAAAGAGAAAGGAAAACTTGAAATCGCATCATATGACCCCTTTAACATGCAAATAGTGGTGTATTTATAAATGCAATAAAGTGGTGATAAACTTTAGTGTTTTATTTATTTGGTGAGAAATGGGTGATTGTGCCTCAAGACATCTCAGAATCACGTCTATTCTTCATTCAGAATCTAAACTTTGTGTGTGCGTTTAAATGTGGAGGTTCCACAAGTAAGTGCTATTAAAGTACATATCCTAATAAATGTGTCCCTAAATATTACAATTATTACAAATTTTGCTGTTGTGTGTCAGCAGAACAATATGATTAATTTAATGAAGCCTAGATCTAAGTAGAGTACCACATTTTTTCATGTGTATACTGTATACACAACTTTGTCTGCCTGGGCTGCCTTCATTTATATCACCGTTACTTGACTGGGAATACAATTTAACTTCCAAATTAAAATGAACTTCTCTTAAGCCGTTCACACTTATGCTAAAGACTTTTCATGCTCTTGACCATGCTCATTTACTATGCACATATAATGCGCATCTGTGGTTAAGGAGATTAGTGTAGAATATATAGCTGTGTGCTGTGATAAATTAATGATCTGTTTGAATTTTTGTATTTTATCAGGTTTTGGTTCATTGATGATAAAGAAACAAGGATGTCTGCAGTAAAATTCCTTCTGAATCTCTGTGTTGCTGCAGTCGAAAATGACACAAATACAGGAACAAGATTCCCGACTCTGCTGTCATCTGTGTGCAGTTATCAAATCTTTCCGTTTCATGAGTGGGATGATGATTATAATGTTGATGATCAGAGTGATTTCTTGCTGGATCTTTGCTCACATGTGAAGAACTATGAGACTCAAACAGGCAGGAGTTTTCTTCCAGCATTACAGTCAGTTTTCCAGTTACCTGATGTCTGGACCATAGATCTCTCCCAGAGAAAGAGCTCCGTCCTCCTGGAAGTGCTGAAACTCCAAACAGAGAAGAAACCAGTAGAGCTGAGAGGATGTTCAGAGGAAGAGAGTGAAATGATGAGTTTCCTTCAGTGTCTGCCCTACATCTCACAGCTGAGGTGAGGAGATCTACAGCAACTTACAGTTGTAAATGTGTAATAATGTTTTTATCATTTAGAATATGTTTATAAGTTTCAGTCAAAGTGCATAGCCCAATGCATTGACATGGGCAACAAATGTCTGTCAGGTCATTGCATTGCTGGCTGTGCGTAGAAGTGTTCACGCTCTCCGTGGGTGTTAACATGCAAATAGTGGTGTATTTATAAATGTCAATAAAATGGTGAGAAACATTTGTATTTTATTTATTTACTTGGTGAGAAATGGTTGATTGCGCCTCAGACATCTCAGAATCACATCTATTCTTCATTCAGAATCTAAACTTTGTGTGCATTTAGTAATTTGGAGATTCCACAAGCAAGTGCTATTAAAGGACATATCCTAATAAATGTGTCCCTAAATATTACAATTATTACAAATTTTGCTGTTGTGTGTCAGCAGAACAATATGATTAATTTAATGAAGCCTAGATCTAAGTAGAGTACCACATTTTTTCATGTGTATGCTGTTTACACAAGTTTGTCTGCTTGGGCTGCCTTCATTTATATCACCGTTACTTGACTGGGAATAAAATTTAACTTCCAAATTAAAATGAACTTCTCTTAAGCCGTTCACACTTATGCTTAAGACTTTTCATGCTATTGACAATGCTTATTTAATATGCACATATAATGTGCATCTGTGGTTAAGGAGATTAGTGTAGAATATATAGCTGTGTGCTGTGATAAATTAATGATCTGTTTGAATTTTTGTATTTGATCAGTTTTTGGTCCATTGATGATAAAGAAACGAGGATGTCTGCAGTAAAATTCCTTCTGAATCTCTGTGTTGCTGCAGTCGAAAATGACACAAATACAGGAACAAGATTCTCGACTCTGCTGTCATCTGTGTGCAGCTACAAAACCTTCCCTTTTGATGAAGAGAATGAAGATTATGATGCTGGTGATCAGAGTGATTTCCTGCTGGATCTTTGCTCACATGTGGAGAACTATGAGACTCAAACAGGCAGGGGTTATCTTCCAGTATTACAGTCAGTTTTCCAGTCACCTGATGAATGGTTCATAGATCTCTCACAGAGAAAGAGCTCCATCCTCCTGGAAGTGCTGAAACTCCAATCAGAGAAGAAACCAGTAGAGCTGAGAGGAATTTCAGAGGAAGAGAGTGAAGTGATGAGTTTCCTTCAGTGTCTGCCCTACATCTCACAGCTGAGGTGAGAAGATCTACAGCAACTTACAGTTGTAAATGTGTAATAATGTTTTTATCATTTAGAATATGTTTATAAGTTTCAGTCAAAGTGCATAGCCCAATGCATGGACATGGGCAACAAATGTCTGTCAGGTCATTGCATTGCTGGCTGTGCGTAGAAGTGTTCACGCTCTCCGTGGGTGTTAACATGCAATAGTGGTTATTTATAAATGTTCAAAAACTGGTGAGAAACATTGGTAATTTTTATTTATTTTACCTTTGGTGAGAAGTTTGATTTGCGCCTCAGACATCTCAGAATCACATCTATTCTTCATTCAGAATCTAAACTTTGTGTGTGCATTTAATAATTTGGAGATTCCACAAGCAAGTGCTATTAAAGGACATATCCTAATAAATGTGTCCCTAAATATTACAATTATTACAAATTTTGCTGTTGTGTGTCAGCAGAACAATATGATTAATTTAATGAAGCCTAGATCTTAGTAGAGTACCACATTTTTTCATGTGTATACTGTAAACACAACTTTGTCTGCTTGGGCTGCCTTCATTTATATCACCGTTACTTGACTGGGAATACAATTTAACTTCCAAATTAAAATGAACTTCTCTTAAGCCGTTCACACTTATGCTTAAGACTTTTCATGCTATTGACAATGCTTATTTAATATGCACATATAATGCGCATCTGTGGTTAAGGAGATTAGTGTAGAATATATAGCTGTGTGCTGTGATAAATCAATGATCTGTTTGAATTTTTGTATTTGATCAGTTTTTGGTCCATTGATGATAAAGAAACGAGGATGTCTGCAGTAAAATTCCTTCTGAATCTCTGTGTTGCTGCAGTCGAAAATGACACAAATACAGGAACAAGATTCTCGACTCTGCTGTCATCTGTGTGCAGCTACAAAACCTTCCCTTTTGATGAAGAGAATGAAGATTATGATGCTGGTGATCAGAGTGATTTCCTGCTGGATCTGTGCTCTCATGTGAAGAACTATGAGAATCAAACAGGCAGGAGTTATCTTCCAGCATTGCAGTCAGTTTTCCAGTCACCTGATGTCTGGTTCATAGATCTCTCACAGAGAAGGAGCTCCGTCCTTCTGGAAGTGCTGAAGCTCCAGACAGAGAAGAAACCAGTAGATCTGATAGGATGTTCAGAGGAAGAGAGTGAAGTGAAGAGTTTTCTTCAGTGTCTGCCCTACATCTCACAGCTGAGGTGAGGAGATCTACAGCAACTTACAGTTGTAATTGTGTAATAATGTTTTTGTTTTTTTTATCATTTTGAATATGTTTATAGGTTTCAGTCAAAGTGCATAGCCCAATGCATACACATGGGCAACAAATGTCTGTCAGGTCATTGCATTGCTGGTTGTGCGTAGAAGTGTTCACGCTCTCCTGTGTGTTAAAGGGGTCATATGAGGCTTTTTAAAAGATCATTATTTGGTGTATTTGGTGTAACAGAATATGTTTGACAGATGCTTTAATGTCAAAAAAACACATTATTTTTCAAATACTGTACATTATTGTAGGTCCTCTATGGTCTCTCTCAAACGCTTCGTTTTCTATAAAGTCCCCTCCTTCCGACAAGCGCAGTCGGCCTCTGATTGGCCGCTGACCATCATTGTGATTGGGCCTACACCTCAACAATCACATGTCGGAAATGGTCACTCCCCTTACCATAATCGCGAGCTTGCCCTTTCCAAAATAATGTAAAGACAGTAAATATGCAGTAGTTTTACCATCAGTTTTCAGCCCTAAAGAAGGGGAACAGATTCGCGTGACAGAACACAGTGATTAATCTTGTATGTGTTTGCGTATCACAAGCCACTTAACACCAGTTTGTCTCCACTGTGATGTGACCCGCTTCAACTTCAGGGATCTTATCTATGCACATCAGCTTGTAACACTCCAAAGAGAAGGAAAAATTTAAATCGCATCATATTACCCCTTTAACCGCAAATAGTGGTGTATTTATAAATGTCAATAAAGTGGTGAGAAACTTTAGTATTTTATTTATTTATTTGTTTACTTGGTGAGAAATGGTTGATTGCGCCTCAGACATCTCCGAATCACGTCTATTCTTCATTCAGAATCTAAACTTTGTGTGTGCTTTTAATAATTTGGAGATTCCACAAGTGCTATCAAAGTACATATCTTCATAAATGTGTCCCTAAATATTACAATTATTAAAATGTTGCTGTTGTGTGTCAGCAGAACAATATGATTAATTTAATGAAGCCTAGATCTAAGTAGAGTACCACATTTTTTCATGTGTATACTGTAAACACAACTTTGTCTGCTTGGGCTGCCTTCATTTATATCACCGTTACTTGACTGGGAATAAAATTTAACTTCCAAATTAAAATGAACTTCTCTTAAGCCGTTCACACTTATGCTAAAGACTTTTCATGCACTTGACAATGCTTATTTAATATGCACATATAATGCATCTCTGTGGTTAAGGAGATTAGTGTAGGATACTATATATAGCTGTGTGCTGTATGTTGTGGTAAGTCAATGATCTGTTTGAATTTTTGTATTTGATCAGTTTTTGGTCCATTGATGATAAAGAAACGAGGATGTCTGCAGTAAAATTCCTTCTGAATCTCTGTGTTGCTGCAGTCGAATGACACAATACCGGAACAAGATTCTCCACTCTGCTGTCTCTGTGTGCGAGTTTATGACATCTTCCCTTTGCTTAGTGGGTTTGTGATTATAATTCTGATGTTCAGAGTGATTTCCTGCTGGATCTGTGCTCTCATGTGAAGAACTATGAGAATCAAACAGGCAGGGGTTATCTTCCAGTATTACAGTCAGTTTTCCAGTCACCTGATGAATGGTTCATAGATCTCTCACAGAGAAAGAGCTCCATCCTCCTGGAAGTGCTGAAACTCCAAACAGAGAAGAAACCAGTAGAGCTGAGAGGATGTTCAGAGGAAGAGAGTGAAATGATGAGTTTCCTTCAGTGTCTGCCCTACATCTCACAGCTGAGGTGAGGAGATCTACAGCAACTTACAGTTGTAAATGTGTAATAATGTTTTTATCATTTAGAATATGTTTATAAGTTTCAGTCAAAGTGCATAGCCCAATGCATGGACATGGGCAACAAATGTCTGTCAGGTCATTGCATTGCTGGCTGTGCGTAGAAGTGTTCACGCTCTCCGTGGGTGTTAACATGCAAATAGTGGTGTATTTATAAATGTCAATAAAATGGTGAGAAACGTTTGTATTTTATTTATTTACTTGGTGAGAAATGGTTGATTGCGCCTCAGACATCTCAGAATCACATCTATTCTTCATTCAGAATCTAAACTTTGTGTGCATTTAGTAATTTGGAGATTCCACAAGCAAGTGCTATTAAAGGACATATCCTAATAAATGTGTCCCTAAATATTACAATTATTACAAATTTTGCTGTTGTGTGTCAGCAGAACAATATGATTAATTTAATGAAGCCTAGATCTTAGTAGAGTACCACATTTTTTCATGTGTATACTGTAAACACAACTTTGTCTGCTTGGGCTGCCTTCATTTATATCACCGTTACTTGACTGGGAATAAAATTTAACTTCCAAATTAAAATGAACTTCTCTTAAGCCGTTCACACTTATGCTTAAGACTTTTCATGCTATTGACAATGCTTATTTAATATGCACATATAATGTGCATCTGTGGTTAAGGAGATTAGTGTAGAATATATAGCTGTGTGCTGTGATAAATTAATGATCTGTTTGAATTTTTGTATTTGATCAGTTTTTGGTCCATTGATGATAAAGAAACAAGGATGTCTGCAGTAAAACTCTTTCTCGATCTCTGTGTTGCTGCAGTCGAAAATGACACAAATACAGGAACAAGATTCCCGACTCTGCTTTCATCTGTGTGCAGTTATCAAATCTTTCCGTTTCCTGAGTGGGATGATGATAATAATGCTGATGATCAGAGTGATTTCTTGCTGGATCTTTGCTCACATGTGAAGAACTATGAGACTCAAACAGGCAGGAGTTTTCTTCCAGCATTACAGGCAGTTTTCCAGTCACCTGAACCTGTCTGGATCATAGATCT
Organism: Sinocyclocheilus anophthalmus; assembly: GCA_018155175.1. Lineage (NCBI taxonomy): Eukaryota > Metazoa > Chordata > Actinopteri > Cypriniformes > Cyprinidae > Sinocyclocheilus > Sinocyclocheilus anophthalmus. The sequence continues at coordinate 45,452 of JADLZN010001612.1, forward strand.
CTCAGAGAGAAAGAGCTCCATCCTCCTAGAAGTGCTGAAACTCCAAACAGAGAAGAAACCAGTAGAGCTGAGAGAATGTTCAGAGGAAGAGAGTGAAATGATGAGTTTCCTTCAGTGTCTGCCCTACATCTCACAGCTGAGGTGAGAAGATCTACAGCAACTTACAGTTGTAATTGTGTAATAATGTTTTTTTTTTTTTATCATTTAGAGTATGTTTATAGGTTTCAGTCAAAGTGCATAGCCCAATGCATACACATGGGCAACAAATGTCTGTCAGGTCATTGCATTGCTGGTTGTGCGTAGAAGTGTTCACGCTCTCCGTGTGTGTTAAAGGGGTCATATGAGGCTTTTTAAAGATCATTATTTTGTGTATTTGGTGTAACAGAATATGTTGACATGCTTTAAATGTTCAAAAAACACATTATTTTTCAAATACTGTACATTATTGTAGGTCCTCTATGCCCCGCCTCTCTCAAACGCTTCGTTTTCTACAAAGTCCCTCCTTCCGACAAGCGCAGTCTGCTCTGATTGGCCAGCTGACCCAGTGCATTGTGATTGGCCGAACACCGCAAGCACTCGTCGGAAATGTAACACCCCTTACCATAATCGCGAGCTTCAGCTTTCAAAATAAATGTAAAGACAGTAAATAATGTCATTAGTTTTACCATCAGTTCAAGCCCGAAAGGGGAACAGAGTCGCGTGACAGACACAGTGATGAAGCTGGTATGTGTTTGCAGTACACAAGCCACGTTAAAACAGTTGTCTCCACTGTGATGTGACCCCGTCTTTGCAACTTCAGGGATCTTATCAATTCACAATCAGCTTGTAACACTCCAAAAAAAATGGAAAACTTGAAATCGCATCATATGAACCCCTTTAACCATGCAAATAGTGGTGTATTATTAAATGACATAAGTTGTGAGAACTTTAGTATTGATTTATTTATCATTTGTTTATCCCACTTGGGTGAGAAATGGTTGATTGCGCCTCAGACATCTCCGAATCACGTCTATTCTTCATTCAGAATCTAAACTTTGTGTGTGCTTTTAATAATTTGGAGATTCCACAAGTGCTATCAAAGTACATATCTTCATAAATGTGTCCCTAAATATTACAATTATTACACATTTTGCTGTTGTGTGTCAGCAGAACAATATGATTAATTTAATGAAGCCTAGATCTAAGTAGAGTACCACATTTTTTCATGTGTATACTGTAAACACAACTTTGTCTGCTTGGGCTGCCTTCATTTATATCACCGTTACTTGACTGGGAATAAAATTTAACTTCCAAATTAAAATGAACTTCTCTTAAGCCGTTCACACTTATGCTTAAGACTTTTCATGCTATTGACAATGCTTATTTAATATGCACATATAATGTGCATCTGTGGTTAAGGAGATTAGTGTAGAATATATAGCTGTGTGCTGTGATAAATTAATGATCTGTTTGAATTTTTGTATTTTATCAGTTTTTGGTCCATTGATGATAAAGAAACGAGGATGTCTGCAGTAAAATTCCTTCTGAATCTCTGTGTTGCTGCAGTCGAAAATGACACAAATACAGGAACAAGATTCCCGACTCTGCTGTCATCTGTGTGCAGTTATCAAATCTTCCCGTTTCATGAGTGGGATGATGATAATAATGCTGATGATCAGAGTGATTTCTTGCTGGATCTTTGCTCCGTCCTCCTGGAAGTGCTGAAACTCCAAACAGAGAAGAAACCAGTAGAGCTGAGAGGATGTTCAGAGGAAGAGAGTGAAATGATGAGTTTCCTTCAGTGTCTGCCCTACATCTCTCAGCTGAGGTGAGAAGATCTACAGCAACTTTGGGCATATTTTAAGTTCTTAAGTCTTTAAATCTTTTTGCATATAAAATGCAATACATTGTTCAATTCTTTCACATTCCTTTATTTTCTTTCTGACAGACTCAACCTCACTCTAAAACCTAAAGCCATCTCTGTCAGAGAAACAAGGCTTCTCTTCAGACACATCACAAACATACACACGCTCAGGTACAGACAGGATTGTTAATGAATAGACAGTTTCAAATGTTGTCAAAATTATACTCTTAAATTGAGATTTTGCCTATATTTACAGTATGTGGTGGTGTGGGTTTTTTTTTCAGGCTGAGTGCTTATATGGTGGTGAGAATAGTGCAGGCATTGAGGTCTATGAGGGTTCGAGCTCCCATCACTGTTTATGAACTCAAACTTGATCTGAAACTTGAACAGGAGTCAGAAACAAAGCTGTCCAGGATCCTGAGCAGTTTAGCCATCCTTCTGAGACTCTGGACTGTCCAGTGTTTGAACTTGACCGAATACAAGATTGAGTCTGTTTCTGTGTTTGTCCTACTGTGTCACCAGGGAGCAGTGACTCTCAGGTCTGACTGTCTGACTGACTGTATATTTCATCAGTGTTTGGCTTTATATTTATCATGGCATAGAAATAAAACAATGAATTATGTATGTGTAGGCCATCGAAGGAGACTCTCCAGAAGCTGGTTGAATGTGTCTGTGAAGCTCAAGAAGAGGAGCTGACTCAGTGCTTCCTGCAGAAAGTAGGCGGGGATCTGACTTCCTGTTCCCTAAACTGGGAAGAGCTTTATTATTTCCTGCAGCACAAAATTCAACTCATTGCTGTGGACCTCAGAAAGAGCAACATTCAATGCAGCATCAGTGAAATTCTGCCGTTCCTGAACAGGATTCAGTTTAAACGGTAAAAAGTAATTATTTCTTTCACAAAATCTGTATGTACAATGTATTGCTTTTCATTTTTTTGTGCATAAAAATATAAACTGAATAATATGATTAAAATATCCAGTGATTTAATAATGATATATATGATGTGTGTCTGTACAGCATGAGCTCTAGCTTCATGCTGTCAGTAATCAGAGAGATCTATGAGTCCGGCTCTGTTGGTTTTGTGTCCGGTCTGTTGAGTTCAGTGGAGAACTACATTAACCTGCAGAGCAGAGAGCTGGACTCTGTTCACTGTGCGGCCCTGCGCTTCACACTGCAGCACTGCACTGCAGTTTCACTCAATCTACATTGGACCTCCATACCAGAGGAAGAGCTGGAGAGCATTCTGCTTCTCTTCACACATGCTCCCACCTCAGGTCTCACTGCTTTTCTCTATTCTTCACTTTTTCGGTCTCAGGTCTGACTGTTACATTCAGTTTTATGGGTGTTGTCAAAGCCTTGTAGTAGCATTAATTTGTCTTAACTAGTTAAAAGGGTATTATTTTGTTAGTAGTATGTTTATTTAATTAAAATTATAACAATCACTGTTTCCAAACATTTCTACCTCAAAAGTAGTCAAAAATGTATTATTAATGGAACTATTAAGGTACCCAGAACCATTAAGAGGAATCAGAATCTTTGAATTCCTTAGGATTCCCATCCATAAATAGTGAAGACAACTATCACCATAGAAACACTGAGAAAGACATTTCAACTAAGCTGTAATAAAAAGTAGTTTAAAAAGTTTTTAAAGCTGCTTTTAAACTGGTACTGATGGTACTGGTGTTACCAGACTCTGTCCTAATCCAGTTGTTGTCTGTGTTCAGTGTTGACAGGCTGCTTTTACTGAAGATGCTTCACTGCTGCAGTGTCTCTGATGTCCAGCAGGAGGCAGCAGAAGTTCTGCTCTCCATCCTGCAGCACGAGCTGGACTTCTCCTGCCTTTCTGCTCTGGACCTGACAACAAACACAGACTTAGAGCCTCTACATCTGACCGCTGACGACTGCCGTGTGACGTCCAGAGTCATTCAGAGAGCTCATTCAGACACAAAGACACAGCTGATTCTACAGGACTGTGAGATTAATACAGCTGGAATGGATCAGCTGTTCCCAGTGTTACATTCTGTTCAACTCTGGTGAGCAACATGAATAGATCACATTCATACACAGTTCCAATATAAACACATTCAAATATATATAAAGCATCTCTCGCTCTCTGTCTTTCAGCTGTGCTAAATCTCTGCTGCTTCAGTTTCTGGCTCATGTGAGGCGTGAGGAAGCCGAGTCTCTTTCTCGAGCTCTGGGTGAAGAGCTGGATCTCAGTCAGACTCAGCTGGACCCGCAGGTCTGTAGAGGTCTGGAGCTGATTCTGGAATATTCTGAAGGACTGACAGAACTGGATCTGAGTCAGTGCCGTCTCACCGATGACAGTCTGGATCTGCTGCTCCCAAACCTCCACAAAGCACAAAACATTGAGTGAGTGACTGAGAAAGAAACACAAAGTGTACATTTCTCAAGTATGATGTAATCATTGTTATATTTCTGATTTGTTTGTTTAATCTCAGTTTTAGTGGCAATAGCATCACTGAAACTGGGGCTCAGAAAATCTACAGTATCGTCACTCACAACAGCAACATAAAGACAGTAAGGTATGTGTCTGAGTGTCACCCAAAGTTATTTGAACTACTATTGAAATTAGTATTTATCTGCAATAACCATTTATCTACAAAACTGATTTCAAGCATTTAAGTAAAAGCTTTAATATCAAAAGTTTTTAGTCATGAAAAACGAATTTGGTCATGTGTGTCCACACTTTTGTGTGGTAGTTTGTTGTGCAACAGAGTGAAAATCCTTAAAGGGGTCCTATTATGCTCTTTTACAAAGTCTTAATTTTGTTTTGGGGGTGTACTAGAACAGGCTCTCATTCTAGGTTGTTAGAAAAACACATTATTTTTCACATATTTTACATTATTACAACACCTCTCTCCCCAGTCTGGCATGAACGGCTCGAATTGTTCCTGTATCAAATGAAGGCCCGCCTTCTGAAATACGAAATGTGTTGTGATTGGTTAGCTGGGCCAGTGTGTGTTGTGATTGGTTAGTTGGGCCAGTGTGTGATGTGATTGGTTAGCTGGGCCAGTGTGTGCTGTGATTGCAGCACTCGGCGCCTGGTCGGGAAATGTCATGCCCCTTACCATAGCCGCCTGCGAGCTTCAGTGTAAATATTGCATCAAAATCAAATCAATTTGGGCGTGATTTAAACCCGGATGATTGTAACCACTCTAAGTTTGTCTGCCTTGGGAAAGCTAGCGTGTCTCCCACATAGTGATAACACTCGTTGCCTTCTCTAGTGCAGCTCAACCAGGTCTCGTCCCATTCGTCGATATTTGTGATATCCCAAATCCCGGAAAATATGCGTTGTAGTCCAAACGAGTCGTTCGTTGTAGTTTTTGAAAAGTGATTTCTGTTTAAAAAAAATATCTCCTTTTAAAGTGGACTTTGAGCTTTGTAACTTTGCAGATCTTTTTTTATGCTCAAACAGCAACATTACAGAGTAACTAAAGTTGAAAAAGTGAAAAAGCATAATAGGACCCCTTTAATGGTAATTACATTATGTGTGTGTTTCATGTACATTCATTTAGCAGACACTTTTATCTAAAGTGATTTGCAAATGAAGAATACGAGCAGTGGGTTGTAGCTAATATCAGTGTGTGTTTGTATCTCTGTAGGCTCTTCAACAACAGAATTGTATTTAAAGAGCCCTTCAGCACAGACCCACGATTTGAGATCTGGTGATGTCAATAAACTCTCAACTCTCTGGAATCAACAAGCAGGTGAAATAACCAGTGGGGAATAATAAGGTAACAGGTGTAAACACTCTTTGAGGAATCTGCCCATCAGAGTCCCAAAGTAAAATCAAGCCACATTTATTTTTATCATCTCTTTCAATTATAATCAGCAGTGGGTTTCTGTTGCATTAACTGTGTTTTGTGAAATGACAACATCAATCTCCTTTGTAAACTGTCTTTCCCCTTCACCGCCCTTTATATTATTTGTGTCATGCAGTCATGATAGTTCTGAATTTTTCATTTTGTTTTTATTTTTATATACATTTTTAATTTGCCTTTTCAATTTAGTATTTGTTAGTTCTTATTGTATATTTGTTTTTTTACTAGAATCATTTAAATATTGTTTTGTAAAAACCTTGTCAGCGTTACGTTTCTAAGCACAGTTTAGTGCTATCATGTAATCTGCATAATCTGAATAAACTGGGAGTCTTTTATTTTTTAATTGCGTACTAAAACACCTAAAAACAAAAATGACATGTAAAACTACTGGCATAAATCCTTATGAATGCTGAAAAATGCTTTTGATAGCCTATATTTCAAGAAAAATACTGCAGCTTTGACATCTTGCTGTTTTAATATCAACATCATTCCAGTAGAGGACAGCAATGATTTATTGATAACGAGCACAGAAAATCCACAGCGAAGATGACATGGAGATAGACATGAAAACAACCAAAATCAATAGCAAGTGCATTTATACTGTTGATTAGCTGATCTTCTCCTCTTCATCCTTAAGAAGAGAAAGATCATTTGCAAACAGGAAGTGTTTCACTGTCTGAACTCACACGTTATATAAGAGTCATTATTCTCAGGAAATCACACTTACCTCATTCCTGTGACTGAAATGTATGACTAGTTTTGCTTTTGTTTTTATACCTACCTGTTACTGTATGAAATAAAATTTGCTCCTTTGCTTATTCATGTGAAGTCCAACATGCATTTATTTGAAAACTTGAAACATAATGTTTTGCTTTTCCTAAAAGTTCAGTCAGTTTCGATGATTGTTACGGGGCTGACAAGACTTGAGACGTGCGGATCCATGTGCAAGCTATTTATTAGCAGAAGACAGAGACGTGGTCATAGAACAGGCATGGGTCAGATAATGGCAGACAGGTATAAGGCGGGCAAGACACAAGAAGAAAGCTAAGGCTAGCGGAGGTCAACGATCGGCAAACAGAATCAAAGGGGCGAGACTAGAGGGATAAGTCCAGGTACAAGGCAAGGTCCAGGCAGGGGCAAACAGTATCAAAATAGGGCAAGACGAGAGGAGGAATCCGAGAGACACAGGCGAAGATCAAGATACGAGAACACAGACAAGGCAAGACTAAGGTGAGGCTATGACAAACTAAACAGGCTCCATAGTGTAGCTATCGCTAGGGGAGTGATATACGCTAAACAATACTCGGCAGTTTGAGAAGGATCTGGTGGGTGTAATATAGTGTGTGTGTGATTGATTACAGCTGTGTGCAATCAACTGTGTGTGTGTCATCACGGCAGTGGATGATGGGATATGTAGTCCGGGGTGATATGCAACAGTGTGTAGTGCGAGAGTCAATGAAATGGAAAGGGTGACCTCTGATGGCTAGCAGACGGAAGTTCATGGACCGGATACGTGACAATGATTATAATGATCCTGCTTTATTCTCTCCTTAGGCAAGATGGATATTGAATCATATTTAGTAACAGACTATGAGCTTTTGTCTTTCTGAATTAATATCTACTGAATTTGAGATGTATTTCTCTGATTTTAGCAGTGTTTTTGAGTAGTATTCTAAAGTAGAGATAGAGGATGATCTGATGGAGATGCACATTAGGGGGATGATAAGGATACTTGTATTGTCCTCTTTAGGGTTCATGAACATAGCTGTTGCCATGACGATTCCATTTCCACAGACATGCTGGAACAATGGCTCCAATCACTTAAACAATCTCAGTGCTTTTTCAATTGGACAATGAATATGTCTGTACGACAAGGGTATGTCAGAAGGACTACTCAGTGCTTACAGAACATAGAAGCATATATTTGTTTTCCAATACAAATATCTACATAAACCTTCTTAATTCAAGATGCATTTACTTGAGAACAAAATTGTTTCCAGACATCATTATGGATAACATAATCGGAGTCCGGAGTAACCTGACATTTACACCACGAGTGACTGGGAAAGCCTGTAGTGAGTCATAAGGATGTCATAAGGCAAAACTTACATTTTTATGCAAATAGTCGGTTTCTAGGTGACAATCAATTGGAGGAATGAAATAATTATTAACGTCAGTCAGAAGCTGAAGGTTAACATGCTTTGTGTGCCATTTATGTGTGATTCATTAGGCGTACACTTACAAAATTATAGTCTGTAGCTATAGAAACCACTGACTACTATATGCAGCTGATGCACTATATGCCTCTTGATAACTTGTTGAGGTCATAAAGAGCTAGTTTGGTTAGAATCTGACTAGCACAGACGTTTTTGATCTCCAAAATGCTGTGAAAGCTAGTTTTTATAGGGAAATTTGTGTTCTAAATTACATATTATACAAACCCAATTCCAAAAAAGTTGGGACACTGTACAAATGTGAGTAAAAAAGGAATGGAATAATTTACAAATCTCATAAACTTATTTTATTCACAATAGAATATAGATAAAATATATCAAATGTTGAAAGTGAGACATTATGAAATGTCATGCCAAATATTGGCTCAATTTTGATTTCATGAGAGCTACACATTCCAAAAAAAAGTTGGGACAGGTAGCAATAAGAGGCCGGAAAAGTTAAATGTACATATAAGGAACAGCTGGAGGACCAATCTGCAACTTATTAGGTCAATTGGCAACATGATTGGGTATAAAAAGAGCCTCTCAGAGTGGCAGTGTCTCTCAGAAGTCAAGATGGGCAGAGGAACACCAATTCCCCCAATGCTGCGGCGAAAATAGTGGAGCAATATCAGAAAGGAGTTTCTCAAGAGAAAAATTGCAAAGAGTTTGAAGTTATCATCATTTACATTGCATAATATCATCCAAAGATTCAGAAAATCTGGAACAATCTCTGTGCATAAGGGGCAAGGCCGGAAAACCATACTGGATGCCCGTGATCTTCGGGCCTTAGACGGCACTGCATCACATACAGGAATGCTACTGTAATGGAAATCACAACATGGGCTCAGGAATACTTCCAGAAAACATTGTCGGTGAACACAATCCACCGTGCCATTCGCCGTTGCCGGCTAAAACTCTATAGGTCAAAAAAAAAGCCATATCTAAACATGATCCAGAAACTCAGGTGTTTTCTCTGGGCCAAGGCTCATTTAAAAATGACTGTGGCAAAGTGGAAAACCGTTCTGTGGTCAGACGAATCAAAATTTGAGTTTTTTTTGGAAAACTGGGACGCCATGTCAACCGGACTAAAGAGGACAAGGACAACCAAAGTTGTTATCAGCACTCAGTTCAGAAACCTGCATCTCTGATGGCATGGGGTTGCATGAGTACATGTGGCACGGGCAGCTTACACATCTGGAAAGGCAACATCAATGCTGAAAGGTATATCCAAGATCTAGAACAACACATGCTCCCATCCAGACGTCGTCTCTTTCAGGGAAGACCTTGCATTTTCCAACATGACAATGCCAGACCACATACTGCATCAATTACAACATCATGGCTGTGTAGAAGAAGGATCCGGGTACTGAAATGGCCAGCCTGCAGAACAGATCTTTCACCCATAGAAAACATTTGGCGCATCATAAAGAGGAAAGACAGTTGAGCAACTAGAAGCCTGTATTAGAAAAGAATGGGACAACATTCCTATTCCTAAACTTGGGCAACTTGTCCAGTCCCAGACGTTTGCAGACTGTATAAAAAGAAGAGGGGATGCCACACAGTGGTAAACACGGCCTTGTCCCAACTTTTTTGAGATGTGTTGATGCCATGAAATTTAAAATCAACTTATTTTTCCCTTAAAATAAATTTTCTCAGTTTAAACATTTGATATGTCATCTATGTTGTATTCTGAATAAATATTGAAATTTGAAACTTCCACATCATTGTATTCTGTTTTTATTCACAATTTGTACAGTGTCCCAACTTTTTTGGAATCGGGTTTGTATATTATGCACTTATACTATGCACTATGTAGTCAACTGTCTAGTATGTGATCCATCAGTGGAGTCTGCAAGCTGCGACAGTTGAGTCCAAGTTAATTAAGTGCATCATCCAGGTGTTTAAAGTTCACTTTTTTTATTTTTGTAATTTTCAGTGTGAACACACTATATATTCACACTGTTTATACAAAAAAAAATGGCATAGAGGAGTGCATAGGTATGCACCTACAACAGTCTTCAAATATGTATGCAAATATATGAAGACAATATATTTTGCAGTATTCTTACTTGATTAATGGTGCATAATGAAAAAAAATCGATCCATATCGATACCTAATCTCACATCCTAACATACCAGATTCGGTTTGAGTCACACACACACACACACTGATGATCTGTCTAAAATGGCAGGTATGTACACTTGGTGAACGGATCGTTCATTGTTCCAGCTGAGTGTGAAACGATGCTATCATTGTGTGTGACAAAAAGTAAAAGACAGTGTGTTCATGTTGTGTGAATGCTTTCAGCAGTTACACCTCTCATCTTCAGCCTTGACCTTTTAACCTTAAAAATGATTAAACTATAAAACACATGCAAATAAATATGCATAGTGTAATGCAAATAAAATGCAGTAAATGAAGTTATTAATCTTTTCTAGTTTTCAACCAGCGTTTCTCTGGCGGTTTTGAGAATTTGTTCGACCATCATGTGTTAGGAGTCTGTCTTTAGCTCTTGGAGAAGCAGAGAGTCCTGGCTGGCTCTTCAATGAATTATTCAGCTTCTCCGCTTTGACCTGCTGTGGGTTTGTTTTTAAAGTCTTCTACAACCTTCGTTTGCTTTCAGAGACCCAGCAGGTGCTACAGCAGAAACCGTCTTCTCATATTGTGGGTTTTCTTCGTAGTTTTCTTGTGTATGTGTGTACTGTGGGAAAGGAGTGAGTGTCTGTGTGGTAGTGAGTGTCTATAGGAAATAGTTACTCCTAGTGTTTATGTAATATGTTTACAGTATGTGCTTTTTGGAGTTTGGAGTGATTGCTCAATCTCATCCAGTAAAACAATATTTGTTGTGCTTATCTGGAGTTAGTTCAAGGGTTTGACATACAACTGCTAGCTCAGCCAGTAAGTTTACCTCTCTATTTAGACAAGCAAATTTTGTTTTGACAAAATACACCATTATAGTGCAACTGACCAACGTGCATGCTCTGAGGTTCATGCTTGAAACTGACGCAGAAATCAGTTTATTTAGGATCTATATATATATATATTATAAATATCTTTAATGATGTCCTCTAGTTTAGAGGCAAAATATTCTCAATTCCGATCTACAGGGGCGTTTGTACATCATTTACGAGGTGGCTAATTTGTATGAATTTGTACAAATGACCACCCCACCCCTAAACCTACCCCTCACACAAATCGTACAAAATTTAAACTAGTGAGGTTGTACAAATTAGCCACCTTGTAAAATATGTACAAATTGGTCGTGAGATAGCGTTGTGACTCTACAAGGCCCCTGAAGGTGTCCTGTAAGGTGAGCGTGATTTCACCAAGTACAACATGTTTCTGGATCAACATCCTTGTTGATCCTGGAACAATATTCCAATCAGAATTGAGAGATAACTTTTCAGGAAATATCTGTTTTAGGCTTACAATCAGGGTTAGGTGCTTCTACACCTTTGTTAATCAGATATCATTTTCATCTGATTTTAGGAATAAATCATGGGTAAGGTTAGGTTTAGGGGTAGGGATTGGGTTAAGTCTATATTTTTGGACAATAATGTTGATCCAGGATCAACAAAAGATGTTGATCCAGGAACATGTCTTACTTGGCAAAATCACGGCGACCGTCCTGTAATATCTGGCACCGAGGCAATTGTAGCAGATCCTTCATGTCTTGTAGGTTGGGAGGCGGAGTCACTGTGAATCGAACTTGTTGCTCCAGCACATCCCACAGATGCTCAGTTGGATTAAGATCTGGGGAATTTGGAGGCTAGGGCAACATCTTCAACTCAGAATGTGTGTGGTGTGGCAGGGTGCATTATCGTGCTGAAAGAGGCCACTTCCTCCAGGTAACACCATTGTAGGTATCATGTGTCAAATTTACGTCCACCCCAATGGCCGAACCCAGGGTTTCCCAGCAGAACATTACCCAGAGCATCACACTCCGTCCACTGGATTATCATCATCCTACAGTGCATCGCAGTGCACGTTCTGTCGACATGGTGTAAAAGAAAACAGGACACATCGGATCAGGCAACATTCTTCCACTGCTACAAGGCCCAGTTCTGACACTCACATACCCATTGTAGACAGAAGTCATCATATGTACTCTGATTGTTTCATTACCCTTGTGCATTGAAGAGCATTGGGCACCTAACTGCCTGTCATCAGTTTGTGGTTTGTCCTTCCTTGGACCACTCTTGGTAAATTCTTACCACAAGTCTTGCCATTTTAGAGTTACTCCATCAATAATTTGGCCCTTCTTACCAAATTCGTTCAAATCTTCATTCCTGTCCATTTCTCCTGCATCCAACACATTGATAACAAGAACTGGTTGTTGGCTTATCATCTAATCTACTCAGACATTAATATGTTGCCTTTTTAGGAGATGATCAACAATATTCACTTCACCTTTAATATCATGTCTCTTTCTCAGACAGCAATGCATTTATCCATATTAAATAGAGAGCAAATGGAGACATTTCTGAAGTCTTCTGCTTCTCTGATTTTATCCTGAGGAAAAAACAACAGTAACCTCACACATCTCTCCTCTAGTGTATGAAGTGTTTCGAATTTAGTGCTCCTAAAGTCTGCGTTTTATATTTTGTAGCGCTATTCCTGTTTGATCTTAAGAATTTTATGATTTAAGTTGATATGCTCATTGAATGTTTCCTGAACTATGTAGTATCTGATCAATAACATATTACTTTTGATGTCACACCATTATTACATTTTGATAAAAGATTATGAAGACAAATGTTCTGATCTTTGGAATAACATACACTGATTGTGCACAACAAGACCAGCAACATGTACTGTAACAAAATCAGTTTTGATTGACACTGAATTTAAATTGAATTCTAAAAATGCAATCTCAAAATATCATCATTTGTGTTCCATTGAAAGTCATACAGGTTTAGAATGACACGAGGGTGAGTAAATGATGACAGAATTTACTTTTTGGGGTGGCGACACGATCATTTATAGTGAAGCACACATTTTGTGTTATTGTTGGACAGAGCTGATTAGTCCTCCTCTGCATGTGTGCTTCGCCCACAGATCACCTCCCTCTCTCCTCCACCCCTCTCATTTCTGCTTTCATCTGCTCTCCTCTCGGGAAGGCTGTATTGTCTCGTATTGTCTTTAAGCCCTAAACACGAAAGCAATCTGCTCAGCAACTGGCACATCAGACGACATGAGGCTTCCATCTGATAAACGCTTGCAACATTTGATTGCATTACAAAAAAAAGCCATAATATTATTGCTATGTCATAGACCTTTCAACCTCTGCCGTCCCTTCAAATATTGCATTTAAAGTCAATGTGAAATTAAAACTGCTTTAGCAACTAGTTGTTCAGTCTGGTTTAATGAAAATTTGGTCGTCACTACCTGAATTTGGGTGTCAATATCTAATCTGATCTATAGGTCAGTCCTGGGACCCTCAGAGGGTCGCAAGGGCAAACGCAAAGGGGTTTGTAGAACTTTTTTTAAGAAATTCACTTAAATAAAAAAATTAATAAAAATTGACTTCATTGGAAATGATTGCCCTTTCTTTATGCTTTCTTAAGTTTGCAAATCATGAAATTAATCTTGTTTGTTTACTTTATTTTTCTATTTAAGGTCAAAGATTTTATTTAATTTTTTTACTTTAGCAGGAAGAAAATTGCATATTTTTGTGCAAAAATTATTTTATTTGAAGTGTTCTCTCCTTCCTTGTAAATTTCTTCAAGAATATTGTTTGCATCTGTTGTATCTTTTTTTAGAAAGTTTTGTCACTGTCATTTCATCTTGTGTGCTGGTGGGTTTTAAGGCACTGTTTTCTGTAATGCCACTTTGGAGCAATATATGGTAATTGTGTGAATATATTTGAGGTTTTTTTTTTACAGCACATGTTTTCTTCACAGTTCATTGTTTTCCTCACACAGGACTGTTACGTGGTGCCTTTCCCATAGAAATCCAGTAGGCAGGGACTAAATCAGCAGCATAAGAAGAAAGCTACAGTATGTAACATCAAGGTCTTGTATAATAACTCTTCACCTCCATCAAGTCAGTTTGACATTAAAACAATAAAACAATCAGGTCTTCTTTAAATGTCCTGGTTAGAGGTGACAGGGCTGCTGTAGACTAATGGCAGATATGCTGATGTCTGCAGATGGTGTGTCTAATGCTGATGCAGCGATGGAAAGCTCTCAGCCATCATGCCAGAGGGATCTTTCCAACTCTCAGCTCATTTAAATTCAGCAAAAGAGCAGATTTATAGAGTCCACTTACAGCTTCACCTTAGCATGAATTTTCCTAATTACATCACACTACAACAAAGAAGTTGCTAAAAAACACATAACTGTGAGCATGGCGACAGATATCAGGAAATTCTTTAGGAACATGCGTTACATGCTTAAAAATAAGGGTTCATTACTGACATTGATGGCTCCATGAAGAACCTTAAACATTCATGGAACCTTTCAAATGCACAAAAGGTTCTTTATACTGGAAAATGATCTTTAAATAAATAAAAATGTTCTTCAAAAGAACACTTCACTAAAAGATTCTTTGGGGAACCAAAAATAGTTGTTATCACTGAACCCCGTTTTTGAAACGTGATGGTGAAAAACATGGTTATTTGGAACAATAATTGTACTACAGCTGTGTATGTTTCTCCTGTATATTTCAGTGAACACTTCAATACAATGGTATTATGATAGCTGTAACATTGCAACTCCAGAATATGATTCATGGATATGTCAGTAGAGGTTTATGTGTGCCTTTATGATCCATAGAGTCATTTGATGTGATGTGAGAGCAATAGCTGTATGGTCAAAACACATAAATATAAACAAGCTTATACTCCAGAGCAGAAACACGCCATTTGTCTTTTGTGTTCATATTCGCGCCAACTGTTGGGCTCCCAGGACCCCCGGACCCACACCCACCTCCCGTCATTCTTGTCAAATAATTTTTTTTTCCCCACCACCCCACCTCAGAACCTCATCAGTCTTTAGCTTTAGTATCAGCTGGCCTTGCTAAATAATGCTTTAAAATGATACATCATTGAATGTATTAGAATTAAAATAGATGAATATGATAAACGTTTCTTTGGCAGCTAGCTTAATAACACTAGAGAGAGAGAGAAGAGAGAGAATTCAGTCACATATATGTAACTGAAATGTCTCTCTCTCTCTCTGTAATTAACTATAATAGCTCTGATAATAATACAATAATTTAATTAAATCCAAATCATTGCAGAAGGTATTTGATTCATATATATATATATATATATAAGATAAGATTATATATAATATACAGATGCATCTAAAAAAAATTTGAATATTGTGAAAAAGTTAATTTTTTAACTTATTTCAAAAAGTGAAACTTTCAAATATTCTAGATTCATTACATGTAAAGTAAAAACATTTCAAAATTGGTTTTGTTTTTTAAAGGGTCATATGATGCGATTTCAATTTTTCTTTTCTCTTTGGGGTGTTACAAGCTCTTAGTGCATAAAGCAGATCTGTAAAGTTGCAAAGACTAAATCTCAAATCCAAAGAGATATTCTTTATAAAAATTAAGAGTCAACCACACCTACCTAAACGCCCGGTATAAATGCCACCAACATATATACACACTATGGGAATATTTAGATACTGCCACATTTTACTACCAATTTCTTCCTCGTCAACTTGCATCTAAATGCTTGCTACGAACGCTGTGAACAGCGACCCTTTCAGTAAGACCGTCTGTGACTTACCCTCTTTGTGGGGGGTGATCAAATGGGCGCTTTCACTGCATGGTATGGCACGGTACGGCTCGGTACAGTTCATTTTTTGGGGGTTTTCCACTGGGTACAGTACCTGGTACCTGGTACTTTTTTTAGTACCACCTCGGTTGAGGTTCCAAGTGAACCGTACCGTTACCAAAACAGGACGTATAAACTCTGCTGATCCCGGATTGGCCGGAGAGAATCGTCACTACCTGTGTCACTGAACTTGCGACACAAACACAAAAGAACCGCTAGATTAAATCAGCACAGTCAGCGAGGTTGACGCAATGATTGAACAGCGATCTTTTAACAACCAAAAAGTGGCTGTTTTGTTGTTTGTTGAGGAAGTACAGACGTTCCTCTCGTTGATAGCAGAGGAGCGGATCCAGCGAGCTTGATGGGGCGACGCAGAATGAAAAAGTTTTTAGGAGTTGCGGCAATAAAGGTGGCGCAACTATAACGACATGTGAATAATCCCGCCCACTCTAAAGTGGTACTGAACTGCAGTGGAGACGCAAACCGAGCCGAGCTGAGCCGAGCCTGCAATCATCCTTGCAATCATTTTTGTTGGGTATGTACTATACAGTATATATACATACATACCTACTGTACATACATAAAATTAATAAACTGTGTTTTATAGGATATTGAAACAAGTTATATTAAAATGGTCAATTTTTACACTTCAGCAGCAACTATAAATTTAAAGGGGTCTATGATGCGATTTCAATTTTTCCTTTCTCTTTGAAGTGTTTCAAGCTCTTGGTGTATAAAGAAGATATGTAAAGTTGCAAAGACTAAAGTATCAAATCAAAAGAGATATTCTTTAGAAAAGTTAAAGGAGTCAACCACTTACCTAAAACTGCTCGTTCTAACATGCCCCCACGTCTACGTCACTATGTGGGAATATTTGCATAACACCGCCTAAATGTTCACGCGAAGAAAGAAGGTGTAACTTTTATTCTCACTGTAGTATTGTTGTTGCCGCTGCCGCCATGTCGTGAAGAAACTGTGTTGTTTCGTTGTGGAAAGCAAACTCTTTGTTTGGTCTCCACAACACCCCCCCAAGAGGACGATATCCGCTTCGTCATGCCTGGAGCTGATCCATGCTGGTCGCTGAGGAAATACATCAACTTCGCGCTGTGGATCGCCAGATGAGCTTTCACCGTGGATGAAGCGGAGTCCAGCCCTGGGTCGTCACATGTGGTTGCCACAAGCACACCGGACGCTCCTTCGTCGAATCCGCCAGCAGCGCCGTTCTCAAGCCCGCCGGCCGCTGCTCACTCAAGCCGGCCTCCGTTCACTCTAGGCCTCCGGCCTCCGCTCAGTCAAGCCAGCCGTGTGTGACACTGTGTGTTTCGTTGCGAAACTACTTTGTTTGGCCTTCCAAAAGAGGACACAACTATAAATCAGTGGTTAAGTTGTATTTACACTGTTCCAGAACAGTACAACCCAAATATTCAGATGTGTGCAGCACATTTTATGGAGGACTGTTTCCTGATCCTGGAAGAGTAGACACAATGCCGGCTGTTCTGACGCACCGACTGAATACATTTATTTAAAGGATTTGCCACTGATGTTTCAAACGCGAGTTTTGAGCAGTGTAGAGTAGCACTTGTTGTTTGTCATTTCTCCGATCACAAATGCAGACATGGTTTTATGTTTACGCGGCGCGATGCAACGCAATGCGTAAAAAGACCATATAAGTCATTATAATCCGTAATTATTTACTGATTATTTAATTAACCTCGTTTATAATGGGTTTTAATGTTTTTGTCTTGTTGCGCCAGTGTTCTGACCGGGACAGGGCATCACAGTATGGTAAGGGGCGTAAAATTTCCGTCACACGCTTGAGGTATTCGGCCAATCACAACGCACTGGATAGCTGGCCACTCAAACACACCTTGCTTTTCAGACCGATGAGAATCGACGCGTTTCAGAAAGGCGGGGCATAGAGGAGAAACAATAATGTACAGTATGTGGAAAATAATGGTTTTTTTAACTTTAAACCGCATAAACACATTTCATTACACCAAATACACAAAATAATGTTCTTTTTAACAACATCATATGACACCTTTAAATTTAATTTAATTTAAAGTGTGGCCTCAATGCAGATTGTAATATTTCCATGATTCTTTCATGATTCTGATAGCACAGTCCTCCAGTTTGTGGTTCCACTAAACAGCTCCATCTTTTACATCCTGGGGCTTGGCCGGTTTGCAGGAGATGTGCTGTGGCGTGATTTCTTTGTTTTTGTTGGTATGATTTATCACAAACACTTTGTAACTGAGATTTAAGCCATGCTGTATTCAGAGAAATCCAGGGAGCCCCGGGCCTTAAAATATGACATGCTTTCACATCATCCAACTCACAGCTGCTCCTCGGTGACCCTAAAAGCATTACATTAAAAAAATAATAATAAAAATAAGTTCACATCTAAATACCAGATGTTCTATGTCCAGAAATCTATTTTGGGGGGATGAACTTTAGTATGAAATGTCACAAATCTCTAATTAAACTTTTTTCCCCATTTTATTTTAAATAATGGCACATATTTCTAAATGATTGGAGTTATTTAGTGTTTTGAGAAACTTGCAGTGATAAATTGTAAGTAAATGGAGTAAATTTTGCTCTTATTTTGAGTTGATGAGGATCATTTTGATTATAATATGGATTAAAGAAAATACTTTTTCATCATTGTGTAATTATCAGGTTGAAGTGAATATAACACATGGATGCTCACAAAGGCATTATAGAAGGTCTCAAGAAAATAGAGGTCAGTAGGACATTTTTTTTGACAGATATGAAGCATGCAATGAAATGCATTAGTCCCACTACATGAACACACATGCACATATGCACACACATTCGGTTCACCTCTCTCTGAAATATTCATTCCATGGCATGATGGGATATTTTAAAGCAGCCATGCATGTTGTGGACAGAGGAAGATTCCTGTGCTATCAACTCCTCTTATATCTGTCTCTCACATCAGGAAGAACTCAGAGAAGAGGAAAAAGAGGTCATGTGGCTCTGATTTAAATGAGCTGGACTGTTCCAGACACAATCTGGATTCTCAGGGAGCTGCCAGCTACTGCAGCCATTGTGAAGAACATCCAGCCCTGTGCCAGTGATTCTCACTAACCACCGTGTGTGTGTGTGTGTGTGTGTGTGTGTGTGTGTGTGAATGTGCATTTGCATGTGATGTGTTCAGTTACAGTGAAGTGAGATGTCTTTATTCTCTTAGACACTATCCTTAAAGAAATAGTTCACCCAAAAATAAAATTTGCTGAAAATGTATTCACCCTCAGGCCATTCAAGATACATGAGTTATTTTCTTCATCTGACCAGATTTGGAGAAATGTAGCTTTACATCACTTGCTCGCCAGTGGATCCTCTGCAGTGAATGGGTGCCGTCAGAATGAGAGTCCAAACAGCTGATAAAAACATCACAATAGTCCACAAGTAATCCACACAACTCCAGTCCATTAATTAATGTCTTGTGAAGCAAAAAGCTGCACAGCAAGTGATTTCTCCAAATCATCAAAGTCATCTACATCTTGGATGATCTGAGGATGAGTACATCCAGGGGGGGGCTCTCACATTTTTCTAGTTACAAACACCCAGTTATCTCAGTTCAGATGTCATGATTATAGTCTCACATTGTTCTCAGATGCCAAAATCTGCAATAAAATCTCTACAATATTTCAACAAATAAAGCATAACTGAGATCTTTCTTACAATATGTCTCCTTGGATATGAAAGAGAAATCTCTGAACATTAAGGTTTATCTCAGGGTATTTTCTGTTGGTGATTTGGAAGAGACTTGAGAGCAT
The DNA here is from genome assembly GCA_018155175.1 of Sinocyclocheilus anophthalmus. Taxonomy (NCBI): domain Eukaryota; kingdom Metazoa; phylum Chordata; class Actinopteri; order Cypriniformes; family Cyprinidae; genus Sinocyclocheilus; species Sinocyclocheilus anophthalmus. Next base: position 64,952 of record JADLZN010001612.1, read on the forward strand.
TTTATTCTTTGGTCATTTGTAAATGTTAATTGTCATAAATCTAATTAATATCTAATAAATCTAAATAAATGAAATGTATTGTTTCATTTATTTGACCGTCTCTTAGGAACAAATTCATTGCTGCATTGTGTCGGCACCTCATACCAATGAGTACAAATCAGATTCATGTGCCATGACAGAACATGTGAGAGAAAATGATTCTCCATCTGAATAATTCAGAATTTCAGATCCACTACAAACTAATTATACCTGTGTACTAAAAATGAAATGTTTTGTGCACATCAGTGTTGTTATCATTGCAGTTAATAAGTAATAATCATTCCAGTTAATACATAAATTAATAGGAAATGTGTCAATGATACAGTTAATAATACTACATAAATTTCTGTCTGCTTTTTGAATTGTAATACTCATTATTTAAAGGTCACAGCATTATACAATTAAGGTTCATATTTTTGTTAATAATTCTATTTCAAAAGATGCTGTAATATTTGGTATAATATTGAAATTTTCCAGTGCATGTAAATGGTCAATGCAACTCCTATGCCCATAATTATGGCATATTCCAGTTTAATGAAAATATGCAATACTTTAATAAGACTGAGTGGTAACCATTAGTTAGAAAAGATACTGCTAATGTTTCAGATTGTTTAGATGTTTCTTCTGTTGTTTCCTTAATGCAATGTCACTCATTTAGTTTGTGTCGAAAATGTTCTTGTTTTGTTTTGCAGGCTATTTAAGAAGAAAAAAAATGTAAGGCATACTAGGTTTTATTCTTCAGGAACTGGATCAAAAAAAGGTCTCTATTTGACCTGGTGGGAACTGATAAAAAAATAGCAGCATTTGTTAACAGGAATGTGTTTTGTTTACATGTTGTCTTTTAAAATGACTAAAGTGGAATTATGTTCCTATTTTGCAGAAAAGTAATAATTAAAGAACAAAATCTTATTCAAAATACTACGGTTTATAGTTTCTATATAGAATTGCAATATTGTGTTTTAGAAATGCATTACTTCTACAGGGAGACACTTTTTGTTCTCGCAATTTTAGCACCACTATGCTCTACTGGCAAAATTTTTTTGAAGGAATACAACCTGTCTGCTCTGACTGTTTGCTGGTTATGCCCTCTTTTTTGTCATGAATTTTAATAAGGGAAGGCCGTTTATTTACATATGGCAGCAGTGTAGTCTGCATCAGTTCTCCATCTGGTGTGCTGAATAACATGCATCATTTCCCCCCACGGTGGCAGAAAAGAAAGGCGTGTTTCTATCTGCTGAAGATCTTCTGAAACGAGCTCTAATGAAACATGATGTTAATTTACCCGTTGTACATTACACTGTGGGGGGGATGAGGGGAAGAATGAGTTGCACCCGCTGATGGTGCTGTGCATTTGCATAAACTGTTTGCGTTGCTTTAGCACCTATAATTCACTGGAGGAATTATGCAAATCATGTAACAGTGAATATGTGCACATAAAATCTGTGTTGAACGCAATTGTCTGGTGTAAATCTTATGCAGTTAAACTGAGTTTGTGGTTAGTGAGTTTCACCAAAATAATATAGTTACGGTGTAAGTATTTTTGCACTCTAAAAAATGCTGGGTTAAATACAACCCAGCACTGGGTGAAATATGGACAAACCCAGCAACTGGGTTGTTTTGACCCAGCGGTTGGGTTAAATGTTTAACTCAACCTTCTGGGTAGTAACCCAACCACTGGGTCAAAACAACCCAATAGCTGGGTTTGTCCATATTTTACCCAGCGCTGGGTTCTATTTAACCCAGCATTTTTTAAAGTGTAGATGTTCACCAGGCACAACTTGTACAGTAAGTCTTAAAAATAAAAATAGCAAATCTCCTCAGGTTTCATGATTTCATGTTTATATAAAGTTATGAACACGTCTACCAGTAACATTACACTCTAAAAAACGCTGGGTTAAATACAACCCAGCACTGGGTAAAATAGGGAGAAACCCAGCAATTGGGCTGTTTTGACTTAGTGGTTTGGTTAAATGTTTAACCCAACCTTCTGGGCATTAACCCAACTGCTGGGTCAAAACAACCTAATAGCTGGGTTTGTCTCTTTTTAACACAGCGCTGGGTTATATTTAACCAGCATTTTTTAGAGTGTAGCATAATGGTTTGTTTAAAAGTTATCTTGTTTCAGATTGTGCAGAGAACATTCAAAAGTAATGTTCTCATAATGTTTGCAAAATGATAAAACTGAACATTCCCTTAAAGGTATAGTTCACCCAAAAATGTAAATTCTGTCATTAATTACTCACCCTCATGTCGTTCCAAACCGTAAGACCTTCGTTCGTCTTCGGAACACAAATGAAGATATTTTTGATGGAATCTGAGACCTCTCTGACCCTCCATAGACAGCAAAACAACTGAAACGTTCCTAAGTCCAGAGACGTAGCAAGGAGATCAGTAAAATAATCCACGTGACATCACGGGTTCAACCTTTATTTTCCAAAGCTACGAGAATACTTTTTATGTGCAAAGTAAACAAAAATAATGACTTTTTTCAACAGTTTGTCTCCTCTGTGTCACCCTATAGCACCATTTTGGAGAGTATCACATACGTAAACAACGTATCCAATGTATGTACATGGATACGCTGTTTACATTCAGATCAAAGCGTAAACATCATAAACGACGTATCTGCATACGGTGCTGCTGACACAGATAAGCATATGTTGTTTACGTATGTGACACTCTCCAAAATGGCGCTACAGGGTGACACAGAAGAGACGAATTGTTGAATAAAGTTGTTATTTTTGTTTTCTTTGCACACAAAATGTATTGTCATAACTTCGTAAAAATTACGGTTGAAAAAAAACCCAACTTGAAGGTTGGTTTTTCCCCACATTTGGGGATTTTATTTATTATTAAAATTTTTTTTAAAAAACATTAATGAACTGAACTGGTTCACTTTCTAGTAACATATTAAATATTCATGATTTTGCCCTTTTTGTGCTTTTTTTTGTTCATCCTTCAGGCCTTAAAAAATATAATACAATTGTTTACTTGTACACAGCTGACATGCATATTAGAAATAGGAGGCATTCAAGGTCTTTATTGATTTTTCTCTTTCTCCGACCCCTATCAAGTGTGAGCAGCACTGCCTGACTGAATGCAGGACTCAAGGGACTGCAGCCTGACGAGCGTTTAGCAGAGCTGTCCAGTAACACACACACACACACACACACACACACACACTAGAAGTAAAGGTTAAGTCACATTTGCACCCGATGGACTGCTATAATGCACATAACTCACCCCTGAGACATGCAAGCTGCTTTAGTTCAGGTTTCATTTGCATTTACTCCAGTCAGTGATCTCTTTGCTATTTGCTTCTAACATTAAAGAAATATACAGAAGGGGTTTTAATTGAAACACTTGACATTTTTGTCTCTAAATAAATGTCGACATTTTCTGAAGGATATGTGAATGATGCTTGCCCAGCAAAACCTATTGCTAAGTTAGCTGAAAAGGTGTTACAAATGCATGCTTGGGCATTGCTAGGTGGTTGTCAGGGTGTCCGGGATGGTTGCTAAGGCATTGCTAGATGGTTATCAGGTGTTCTGGATGACTGCTAGGGTGTTGCTAGGTGGTTGTCACAGTGATCTGAATGGTTGCATTGGTGTTAGGGTTTGGTTAGGTTGTTGTCACAGTTTTCTGAATGGTTGCTAGGTGGTTGTCATGGTGTTCTGGGTGTTTCCAAGGGCGTTGCTATATGGTTTTTAGGGTGTCCTGGAATGTTGCTAGGGTGTTGTTAGGTGATTGTCACAGTGTTCTGGATGGTTGCTAGGTGGTTGTCATGGTATTCTGCATGGTTCTAGGGCATCGCTAGATGGCTGTCAGGGTGTTCTGGATGAATGGTTGCTAGGGCATTGCTAAGTGGTTGTTAGGGTATACTGAATTGTTGCATGGGCATTGCTAAGTTGTTAGGTTTTTCTGGATGGTTGCTAGGTGGTTGTTCGGGTGTTCTGGATGGTTGTTTGGGCTTTACTAGGTGGTTGTTAGGGTGTTCTGGATGGTTGCTAGGTGGTTGTCAGGGTGTTCTGAATGGTTGATAGGGCATTGCTATATGGTTGTTATGGTGCTCTGTATAATTGCTTGGGCTTTGCTAAGTTGTTGTTGGGTTTTTCTGGATGGTTGCTAGGTGGTTGTTCAGGTGTTCTGGATGGCTAGTAGGGCATTGCTAGATGGTTGTCATGGTGATTTGGATGGCTGCTAGGGCGTTGCTAGGTGTTTTTCACAGTTTTCTGAATGGTTGCTACGGTGTAAGGGTGTTTTGGAATGTTGCTAGGGTGTTGTTAGGTGGTTGTCACAGTGTTCTGGATGATTGGTGGTTGCCATGGTGTTTGGGATGGTTGTTAGGGTGTTCTGGCTTTGTGAAAGATAGTCACTGGCTAATGTCAAAGGAGCACATCCTTAAAGTAACCCCAGAATTTTCATTTTATTTTTGAGTGAATTTCTTAATCAAGTCACATCTGCGACAAATGAAAGACCAGAAGTCAGTCATTTCTAAGGGAAAGTTGTGTGGAGACTTTGCGGAGTTCTGATTCAATTAGTTAGACCTTTCATAAAACACCTGCTATTGCCAGTTGTTTGATTAATTCCGTTGTTTAACACTGCGGCCTTTGGCAACCAATAATATGATCCCTTCCCAATTACTGGCCGTCATTTCTTATGTGGGTCACTGTTCATTCATTAGACTATCCGGTATGCATTACTAATATCAATACTGATGCAAGCATCACTAATGAGTGCAATGCTGCTGCTATTTGTTTTAGACATTGTAGAGGCTTTAGCACGCTTGACCCACACAGCAGATCACTTTCAATATAACATTAACCTACATTCACTACATCTCACACTGTTACCTGAATCCTGAGCAAGAGGGAGGGACGAGTCTGAATACAAATCAGACTCTCCCCTAGACTCCCCGTTGCGCTGACTATCACGCGCGCACACGCGCATTCGCTGCCGCCGCGCTGGAGAGCTACGGTCGAGGTGACGGTTTAATCTCTCACGCCTCATTAAAGAGGATCTGCCTGTGCGCGGTTTGCACACAGACCGTGAGCGCATCTGCGCATCCTACTAATGTGAGGAAACTCTCCCCGAGAAAAAAAATCCTGCGTGGGTGGGTGATAGACGGAAGAACGGGACGAGGAGAGGGAAGCTGGATCGGTGCACAAGAGCTCCATGGAAAACGCACGTTATGGCCACTGCATAGGAATCCATCGCGACGGCTGTAGGGTGTGAAGTAAGTCTGGCTATCCATCTGATTGTGCATGCAAACAGTTTTGGTTATTGTGGACGGTGCATGACTGTAATTTCAGGGTGCATGTGGGGGCGAGTGTGGCCGCTTTGGAGTGAGTCACACTGGAAGGCTGAGAGACGTTTCCTGCCCCATATCGCTGGAAATCTGAAGGACGTGGAGAAGGAAGGAGGGTGGGGGTGTGGTATTCCCCAAACGCTAGCTCTAATTACCCTGTATGGCAAATCCCTTTAGGGTTTTACGCTCTTATTGCTTTCGCATGCATCCCCCACCTTTAATAGCTTGAAATTGCGATGCTGACGGCTGATGCATGTGGTGATTTGAAACGTGCATGTGTTTTGGGGGTGGCTCAAACCTAGAGACATGTTCAAATCAAAGATGAGACAGTAGAGCGATAGACACGTACACACAGTGTAATCCAGGTGCTTACAACAACACGCCAGCAAGAGGATTACGCTCTTGAGCATGTGTCCTTCTATTACTGGGTTGGACAAATGAAGAAATACAGAGAAGAGAGCGAGACAAGTGACAGAGTGATGTCTTGGTAAGTGTTTGTGAGTTGCAGTTGTACAGGATGCAATGAAGGGCTGAACTTTAGTGATGTTTGTTAAAAGGATGGTTCATGCAAAACTAAAAATTCTGTCATTTGCTCGCCCTTATTTCATTTTAAAAACCTGCATGACTTACTTCTGAGGAATACAAAAGAAGATATTTTGAAAAATGTCTGTTTTTGTCCATGCAATGAAAGTCAGTGGGGTTCAGTGTTTAGCATTCTTAAAAATATATTCTTTTGTTTTCTGCATTTTAGGTTTAGGGATGTGAACAAACCCTTAATTCTGTATAGGGATGCACAATTTAGGGGAAAATCGAATTGCAATTACTAAAAATTATATTTTATTTTATTAAATTATAAAATTATAATTGTTATTTAGGTACATTATTTTGTTATTAAAGTTTGTAGTGCTGCACAATTTGGCCCTTTTTAAGTAATTATATAATAATAATAATAATAATTAGTAGTAGTAGTGGTAGTATTACTAAATAAAAATATTAAGAAATAACACAAAATATTACTGTTTTGATGTCAAATAAAAAAAAATCGAGAATGAATAAAATAATTTACAGTACAACTGTAAAGTTTCAATGCTAATATTTCTGGCTGTCTTCATTTCTTCATTTTCACACATTAAATCATGGAGCATTTATTCTGGTGGAAAACCACAGGGAGCCATTTCCAAAGCTTCTGACAACAGCTGGTTTGTAAGTGCTTCTCATTATAGATTTGGGAAGATGGTTGGCACGTCATGTTCCCAAATGACATTAAAGCGACCCAAACTCAGAGCAGAGATAAGTTTGTGTGGAGCAGCATTTACTGCAAACCGAGCTGCTCTGAGTCGCTGAAACCACTGGATTATGAGCTACTCATGTGAAAAGAAAATAGTGCTGCACTTCACTCTGAAACACGCAGCACATATATTCATCACAACCTTTGCGATTTTGGTTTTATTTGATTATTAATTGTTCAGCCCATACACTTCACATTGAGACATAATTCATATTGCGTTGTTTGTGCAGTAATATACATGAAAGGCGTGTTATAACCGCCCAGAACACTTAAGCAACGGCCAGTCGTGTCTAGTAAAACAGTTCTGCCAAACTTTTGATTTTATCGGAAGATGTCAGGAGACTTCTTGTTCAGCAGTGTTCATTTTTACACAGTTTATTGTTGTAGCTTTTGTCTTTAGTTTTTTCCCCCTAATGTAGTCAGTATTGCATGATCATACATTTTAATAGAATTTACTCTAAAATTGCAGAAAATGTTAACATTTAAGCTGAAAATAATGTACAAAATACATTCTTCTCTTTGAATACTGTCTCTCCTGTTTTTTGCGAGTTGTTGAAGTCAGTTTGTTTTGGTGAAGATATTGCAAGAGTAATTCTTCACTAGGATTAGAAGCAAAGTCAAAGACCTTGAGGAGTTGTTTTGCTGTACTTATCACCATTCTTGAATAGCAATCTTTCTGAACTCTAATCTAATATGAAAGCTGAGACAGGCCATCTATATTTTTATACCTGAATCATAATGGAAAGTCAGGGCAAGCTCTGCATTATAATGGAGTTGGTTCACCCTGGGAGACTACAATGTTTGACTGTACTAATTGAAGCTCAAGTGTCCTTTGAGGATATAACAGCCTAGTCTCAATTTGTGGTAATCCAGCAACCATACATCTCTGGAAAAGCCCTCCTGTTTGAAGGGGCTTGTTCAGTATAAGGGGCTAATTTAAGCCATTGCTTTTGTGTTTGTTTGTCAGCTTGGCTCTGTAGAGTATAGAGGGCTGTATGATACACATGAGTTAGTCATGCACAGCCAGACTTTTGACTGTCAAGCATGTCTGTCCCACTTTGCAGCTTTTTTTTCTCGAGCAAAACCTGTTCATTTAGTGCCATCTGACCACAAGAATAATGCAAGCATTTTACATTTTTTGGACACAAATGTTATTTAAATTGAAGCAATTTTGTCATTTCATATTCAAAAATATAATTATAATGAGTACTTCAATTTGTTACTGTTTAAGAATGACTGTTTTGAACTTTTTATGCTTTAGAGACCTTTACTTTTACCTTTATTTTCTGTGTTTTAGGCATGCACTGGAAAATATTTACTTTGAAATAATGTTCACTCAGAAACTGCTAGCAAATTCCACAAATGATTACAAAGAAACAGCAAGTAACACATTGAATTAAACATGACATTTTAAAGTAGAAAAACTGAAATAGTATTTTCTTGTAGAACATACTCGAGTAAACTTTGGAAAAAAAAATTACAGTTTGTGGATATTATATTTAATATATATCTATATTTAGCATTAGTTATATTTAGCACATTTTAAGGCAAAGGCATAGACACATTGCAAGTTACTGATTTTGCCTTGATTGTTTTTTAGTTAAACCATGCATTTGCTTCATCATCAGTGCAAAAGTTGTAATAGTTGTAAGTTAAATTGGTGAAGTTGAACTGAAATGACAGGAAGAGGAATTGCATTTAAATTTGAATTGAATTAATTGAAATAAAAAAAAATTCAGCACAGGTGCATTCTGGGTAAAGTGTTTTTCCACCTTGGTCTACAAAAAATGTAACAATAAAATACCTTGACAAAGAATTAATGTCTTAATAAATATATATACTGTACAATAAGTAAATAAATAATGTCTTGACAAACTTTGCTTTTCTAGTTGCTTTTTCATGTATATTAATTTCTTTCAATTAAACATACTTTCAAATTCAAATTACATTGCATTCTGCATTTCAGCATTTCATAAATATATATTTAAGTATATATTGTTTCCTGATGAATAGATAAGAACGCATCCACTCTGATTTCCAGAAAGTGCACTAAGATTCTAGCTTACAATTTTGGCAACAATCTTTCTATTTTTGTGTGTAACATGCGTCAGACGGCCTGTAATGAGTCCATGGCTGGTCTGTGGGTGTGCAGTCTGAGTCTACACACGAGCAGACCATATGCTAGACCAGTGGTTCCCAACCCTGGTCCTGGAGGCACCCCAAAACTGCACATTTTGCATGTCTCCTTTCTCTGACGCACCAATTTCACTTACTTACAATTTCAATAGCACTTTAGCTTCCTTTTTCCTCAAAGACATTAAAACGGCACACCACATTGACAGGCTTTTTAGAACACCTTCCAGTGTTGCCCGGCATCGAGGAAACGTTTAAAAAAATGATGGTCTGCCGCTCCGTTTTTTTACATTATCTGAGGACTCGCACACTGACCGATGTAAAATGTTGACCGCTGTGAGCGTAAGGCGCACTAAAAGCTGAGGCATGTACTAGATGCTTTCTGTCGTAGAGCTTTAGTGCCTGCCTTCATGTGATATTCATTTCCCTGTCCTGAACTCGGAGGTTTACGCTGTGATGTTCAACAGACCTGCTGACAAAATGCTGCTCGGTGGTTCACGGACCAATGAAAGTCCAGTCCTAGAGAGAGTTCTGGGTCCATCTGTTCGTAAATGAATACTAGGGTAAAGGGGCTTTGTAAGTGTTAATTAGATTGAAACTCACTGCAAATGGTTGCATCATTTGTTCTCAGTAGTTAGTCTTGTAGGTCATAAGCGCTCTGTAAAGTAGTCACTTAATTTGACGTCTACCTTAACCCAATAAGCGGCCTAATCTAGATTGTAAACAGCAAGTCTTGTAGTATTTCAGTTTACCATTTATATAAACCTTTTTGGGTCATGTAACTGTCAATGGGAATAAAAAAAATGTTCAGCACACACAAGAACAGGAAATACAATAAATAAATAATCATGAAATGCAATAAATAGCATATTTAAATATGTAAATAATAAATATGTGACCCTGGACCACAAAACAAGTCATAAGGGTAAATTTTTGGCTGAGATACAACTATTTGAATATCTGGAATCTGAGGGTGCAAAAAAATCTAAATATTGAGAAAATCACCTTTAACGTTGTCCAAATGAAGTTCTTAGCAATGCATTTTACTAATCAAAAATTAAGTTTTGATATATTTATGGTAGGAAATTTACAAAATATCTTCATGGAAGATAATCTTTACTTAATATCCTAATGAATTTTTGCATAAAATAAAAGGGAAAAAAAACAAATCGTGATTTTGACCCAGACAAGGTATTTTATGGCTATTGTACAATTACCGCGTGCTACTTGTTACTGATTTGTGCTCCAGGGTCCCATATTAATCTGTCAGGTTTGGGAAGTTGTGTTTTTTTTGTCCTAAGATGATTACTTTTACTACCATTCATATAATTCTACAATTAATTATTTATAATAATTAACTGTTTATATATGGTACTAAAATGTTGTTTTAAGAATTTTTATATATATATATATATATATATATAATATTTAGGGCTTTTCAAATACCTATTCATATATGAATTGTACTAAACAAAATATATTTTATTTTTTATTAATATGATTATTTTTTATTAATATGTTTGTATATAAAATATACAAATATATATATTAAAACACAGATAAACATAAAAATTAACCTTGAAAGTGTATCACACAAAACGTGGCCTCTTAATATAATCTGATTGGACATTTTTCTGGTCACTTGTATATATATTTAGTTTCTACAATAGGGTTATGGGGTTGCGTTTAAATGTAGTAATGCAGGAGAATATCCTTCAGACGTGCAAAGGACGATTAAGTTATTTTAATTGAGTTTACTAGCTCCTGACCTGTTCTTTCTTTCTCTTTCATGTGAGAAGAATAAAGTTGGAGTGTGAGAGGAGGAACAGAGCAGAAAGAAGAGGGATCTACAATGGCAGCAGAAGAGAAGCCTGCTGTGAAGAGCAGTAGCTCCATTCTACCATGTTTCCTATTTGTGGAGGTGAGTTATCCTACAGCCTTAACCTTAACCCTAACTATAATCCAGACTTTATCAAGTTGGATCAGGATGTTTTATGAACTCTGAATGGGCTCACAGCGAAAGATGTGAGGTTGTTATGTCATGGCCTTAAAGGAAGTGAAGCTTCTTCAAATTAATATGATCAAAGTTGTTAAAGATATAAAAAGAGAGGCTAGCTTTTTCTTTTGTATTGAATCAGATCAGTTTTACATCAGCATTTTGCAGGTCGTAGTTCACCCTATTTGAAAAAAACATACTGCATTATCTTTAATAAATTAATTAAAAAAAAATAAACATGCATATAAATGTAATTTTCAATTTTGAATAGTAAATGTGGTCAGTTCTTTATATATAAACAAATATAAATTATAAAACAGTAGAACAGTTTTAAAAATGTTAAATAATTGTTTCTATTTTAATCTATTTTAAATGTAATATATTTGATAAAGAATTTGATACGGAATATATATACTGTATATATCTCAAGACACACAAAGATCGCAGATCGCACTGCGCACACACAGAAACATTCAGGAGCCCCATGACTTTTATTAATAAATTGGCTTCAATACTGAAGTTGAGTAATTTGCATCACTGGATATAGCTGTAGGTCATTTGACATTTCTATCGTAAAACAGATTGCTAATATTAAATGATTTGAAACTTCCATCTTACCACGCTCTTTTTCAACGTTAAACTGACGCTTCGCGCTGGAATCCCCGCTCTGCTTCTGATTTGATTTCATTATTTTGACATTGACGAGCACTGTTAGACCACTGAGGCAGATCAAGCTGAAACCTTTTTATCTATCTATCTATCTATCTATCTATCTATCTATCTATCTATCTATCTATCTATCTATCGATATATAGATGTGTATATATATACGTATATTATTTCACCGTTTTCAGTGCTGATAACAATGACTGACTAAAGGAATGAAATGGTTTCTATGATTCAGGCTGTTTAAGGAAGAAATCATTCATTTCCAAATGGTACATTTCTATCATGCTTTGTTTCTTGAAGGATGGAAAGATAATGGACTGAATTGTTTTTGTGTGTGTTATTGTGTGCACGTGTTCGTGTGCACTAATGTTGCGTGTGCATCACAAACACATCACAACACTTGCCTCCGCTGTTGTTACTATGGCTACCAATCAGCTGGATCTGGATCCTGTGTCTGTATCCTCCTTCTGCTATATCATTTTTAGATGCTCTCTCTCCCACACGTGTAAATCTTCTCTTTCCTTCCTTCTTCAGCTTCCTTGCAGTAATACGCAGGCACATGCATTCACACACAGACATACAGTATTGTGCTCTTGCAGCGTGCATATACGAATATTTGATAAGCCATTTTTCTTTTCTTTTTTGTTTAGCACATTCAACTATTGCTATGACTCACTTTAGCAAAGGCGAAGCAAAAGACTAGGATTGTGAAAGAAACAAAACAGCCAGTTATGTTGTAGTCTGCTCCTGGTGATGTGAATTGTAGTCAGTAATGTCATTTAGATGACTCATTTTAAGTAATGTATTCAGACTTTTTTTTGGATTACTTTTAGATTACTTATGACCTATCTTTTAATGTGATAAAAAACAAAGAGAAATAAATATATTCCAGTCTTTGTTATCAATATCATGAAATGCATTAAACATTACAGCAGTGTTTCCCAAATCTGGGGTAAATGAGGAAACTGCAGAGGATTCGTGAGCTGATGAAAATCTTATAATTAATGAAATCATAAAAATGTAAATTCAAATAATTTATTTGATTAGCTTTTTGATGGTTTTTTTTTAAATATTTGAAATAGTTTATTTGTTTACCTGCATGTCAACGTGACCATTAATATCAGAGAACTGTGAACATGTGTAAATGTGCTCAGTTATTGAAATATTATCTTTAAATCTCTGATAAATAAATAAATATATAGAAAAAACAGTTTGGGAATCCCTGCAACACATGACATAAAAACGGCAATTCGTCATCATTTACATTCTTTTTTCCAAAGGCTAAAGTTTGAAGAACGTTCATGCTGCTCTTTTATAATACTATGTAGAAAATCGTGTCCAAGAACATCAAAAAACTCACAAAGGCACCATACGCACTATATGTATTAGTACAAATCTTCAGAAATCGAACAGTATTTTTCTGTGAGTCTGTGCAAATCATTATTCACTGACTATCTTCCCCTCAGCCGTATCCCAGATATTGTATCGTGTTGATGGCAAATACAGTAAATTTAGATATATGATGACAGAATTTACATTTTTTATGAAATTGTTAGTTTTGCCTCAGTGGATTTGTGACACTGAAGAAGAAATTAGCTTTTGTACCTCCTGTAAAATCCAGTAGAGGGGGCAAGACTGCAGCAGGTGCTTTAGTGACATTGAAGACCGTAAAAAACTTTGTTCACATCAGTTTGGTTTATGTTTAAATGAATAAATATTGTTAACGTGAAGTGAAATTGTTAGTTCATTTATCTATGGATGTGAAGATTTGTTTGTGTGTCTCTGTGGGTCTGGTTTTGCCCACTGTGTGGTAAGCAAATATCCACAAAGATAGTGAAACCTGATATTAGCTACATTGTTATGAGGGAAACCGTTTAAAAAGTGCTTTAAAAAGCATTAAATATTAAACAAGCAAGATTTGAAAAGTAAAGGTAACACATCTGATCATTGGCAGTGAGCGATAGCAGATCTAGTTTCTCTGGCTTTTTTGAAAAGCAGCATGGAGATCTACAAAGGCGCTGGAAAATGAAAGGAATAAAAATAGATTTTTTTTTTTTAAATGACTGATACTTGAACTGGCGGGTCGCTGATGAGCATTATAGGAGCTGAGCAGTTTGACTCAGTAGGAGAAGACTAACAGCGGGACGGCAGAGACACACTGTTGCTCTTGACGGATGAAAGAAGAGTAGAGAAGACTTGTGGAAAGGGAGGAAGAGCGGCACTACTTGGCAGCGTCCTAAATGACTTGAATTTGCTGGAGCGGCTTCTCAGCGGGATAATGTTTATTTACAGCACATGCTGAAACAGACTAATAACAGACTGATCACACATCTGCATCTACGCCTGTGGGCTCTTATCAAGCCGCTAATTGTGAAGCAACAACAAACATGTTGAAACATTATTCGTTTTGTGCAGTAAATGCTCAAATTCTAATTCAATCAAGACTGATATGCTGATAACTTTTATTTGCTGGTTTACTGGTCTTAACTGGTTTAAGATGGTCTCCCAAACTCCCAAACAAGCTGGTGTTCCGCTAATAAAGTGTCCAAAACTCTAAAGCCTGCCTGCCTAAAGATGTTTGTGGAGAGCAGCTAAGACTGATTTCATTAAAGATCATATTTTTGCATCCATCCATCATCACACAGTGCAAGTATAAGGTACATGGCGTCCTTTGGTGCTGTTTAGTTCTGCTCATCAGGCAGAATAAAAGTCCCGTAATGAGCTATGAATAAGAGGAGAGATGAGCTGTCACTCAAATGGCTAGACAGCCTTCAGTGTCTGCCAGCATGAAGAGAGACAACTCTAAAAATACTCTGAAAGACCAGACTGATTTCAGGCCCAATTAGAGCCAAGACATTTGAATGACACTGAGATTATGAGTCATATCTATCCATCCATCCATCCATCCATCCATCCATCATTTTGTAAGCTATAACTGAAATTTGATATATTTTAAGAAAGCTTATATAAGCATGTATTAAGCATAAAAGCATGTATTAAGAAAGCATATAGAAAAGTAATCTAAAGTCCTATAAACAATATTTATTATTATTCTTTTATAAATAACATATTAATACAATATTTTACATGAATGCATTTATTTGATTTTTAAATAAAAATAGAATGAACATCAATAATATCGTTAATGATAACAATATAAATAATAATAGTAATACATAATATTCAATAAAAATTTATTTCATCTTTGAAAGGAGATATAAGTATATTATAATTAATAATAACAAATAAAATAGTCATGAATAATACCTAAATATTATAAATAATAAGAAACACCATAAATTATAATTAACTATATTCAAATTAAAAAAAAAATCCTTTTATTTTTAGAAATAAAAATAAGAATAAATAGTATTAATAATAATAAATTAAAATAAATAAATAAATAAAAGCAGTATAAATTAAATCTGTATGCACTTCTGTCTAGCTTTTTAATGTACTGTATGCACGCCGCTCTTGAACCCTGAATCGGAAAGAGGTCAGAATGCTCTGAGGAGTCGTACCTTCTCAAACAGGCTCTGAAACGGATCTTTGGTTCACCACGTTCTTCCCGAGATTACAGCACTTCTGTCATCCTTAATTTATGACAGCGATGAATCTTGTCCTCTCTCCGCTCTCCTCCAAACACAATCGAGCGTGTCCTCCGCAGTGCTTCTCCAAACCGTGGAGTCGCCTGTCAGCTTTGCTTATGGTGATGCTGTGGTTAATACGGCGGCGGTCTCTATTGATCGGTCTCAACTTGTTTGCTGTATGCTCCACAATAGAGAAGTGCATATATTACAGATTAAATACTCTTATGCATGACACACATTAACCCGTCTTCTTTTGCTCATGTCTTCCACAGCACATGCGCTCTTTATATTGGTTTGGTACAGTCATGTTTCCACGATACATTTTAGACTGATTTGAACTCCAGCTAAACTATCCAGAACTGAGAGATGACAGCAGAGTAATGTTGAATTTTGCTGGCTGTGGAGAAACATGTTGCCATATGGAATATTCCTCCTCCCCCCGCTCTCTAATTAGACTGTTTGAGTGAACACAGAGCCACAGAGTGATTCTGGCACAGTGTGTTTAATGATCGTTTCACGAACTCATGCCAAATAATAGCAGCATGTTCCAGTGAGATACTATTTTAAAATTTGAGCTGAATATTTCCAATTAATGAATGAATGAATGGAAGATCAGGTGTGCATGTTATACACTACATGTGGGATCGGTGTTCATATACTTGTGATATTTATATGTATATATCACATTTATTTGTTAATTTAATTTTGTTAATTCTATTTTATTGTCCAAAATCATAACTCCGATAACTCTGATAACCTCAAATCACACAATTTGAGGTATTATTAATTTTTGTAGCACAGTTATTCACCAAAGTACAGTACTTACAGTTACGTATGGTTAGGGTTTTGCTCAAGTTTCACTCTAAATATGAGCAATAGCAATAGTGATATTTGCCCCATCAAGCATAACTAATCATCATAAAGCTCCAGTCTGTCCCCTGGTGGACACATACAGCATTGCACTACACCAAAACTAAGATCTTGTCCTTTTATCTTCTTTATGTTTATATTTCATGTAAAGCTGCTTTGGAACAGTGTGTGTTTTAAAAAAAAAAACATCATACAAATAATTTAATTTCTATTTTATTATTATAATCTGCAATTATATTCAGGCTATTATTATGCTTGGAAACAAAATGTGCTGAATATTTTAACCCTGCAATGTTGTGTTCTTCACCATGACAGTTAAACACAACAGCATTTGTCTGTCTTTCTCTCTTTCTAACTAAGAGAGACAAGAAAAGCATTGAGAATACTTGACTGACACGTGGGTCAGGCTTTGTGTTTGGGTGTGTGTGAATGTGGGTGTCTGTGTGGGTAGAGAGATCTGGGTGAATAATCCAAGCGCATTTTTCATGCTTCAAGTACTCAGGAAACAACTATTATGCACTTGTGAATAAAAAAAACGTGTATTCCCAAATACAGTGGCCCCAAAATACATTTGAACCCATATGTCACAGTTAAAAATGTCATTGTAGTAGATCACATAATTATTTTTTCTCAGAACTTCTCATTTTCATGTTTGCTTTTTGCATGCAAGCAATGCTTTTGAATTCTATTCTCCCAAGTTCACACAGGTGTTTTGGTATTTTGCATCTAAAGTAATGACATTCGTGCATTAGGTATCCAGATGTTGTGATATGGCTATAAAATAAATATATGCACTGCATGTTTTAGGCTACGTTTACACGACAACGGTGTAGTCAAAAACGGAAACGTTTTTCCCTTGCGTTTTCAACATTTTCACGTATATATTATTACGTATATTTGCGTTTACACATATCCGCGAAAATGGCCAAAAACACTGTATTACGTATGCCATGCCAGTAGTTGGCACTGTCACCTTGCTAGTAAACAGTACCTGTAGGGAAGCGATGATTAAATGTTGTATTTTATGCGTTTCCACTGTTGGTTGTAATATTGGTGAAGTAAATCCACACTTTGCTCTTGAGCAGCAACAACAATACCATGTACTCCGCCATTATTGTGTATGTTTGTTCGCGCTTGCCTTTAAAATTGACACACACTGCGCATGCTACATGCCTAACATATACTATGCACGCGCATGACGTCACTGTTTTCAAAGATTCCCGTTTTGGGTGTTTACACGGAAACAATAATGGTGCCGTTTTCAAAAACTTGCACTTTGAAACCTGTTTTCAAAAATATGCGTTTTCAGTCCCCAAAACGCCATTGTCATGTAAACGAACAGTCAAAACGCATAAAAAGTTTCCCGTTTTTGGCTGAAAGCGTTGTTGTGTAAACGGCCCCTCTCTGAGTGAAGCGTGGCACTGTGTTCATTTACACATGAGCAGCTCATGATTCAGTGTTTTCAGTATCTCTGAGTGAGTCGGTTCACAGTAAATGCTGCCCATTTCTGCATATGATCGCTTTAATGTGCATTTAACGCTTTAAGTTTGTGTCGCTTTAATGTGCATTTGGGAATGTGAAACAGGCCAGCATTCTTCCATACGTGTAAAATAAAAAATCAACAACAGAGAAGCTTTAAGGTTTTGCGGATTTCCTCAAAATGAAAGTTTGGTGGTTTAATGTTTGAAAATGAAGAAATTAAGACAGCCCTAAATATTAGAAATTTTTACAGATGTAATGTCAAGTATAATTATTATTTTTGTACAAATTTTCTTAAAAACTTTTTTCTTTTGCAGTGAAATATAGTAATATTTATTTAGCAATTTTTATAGCTTTATTTAGTAGTATTAATTATTATTATTCAGCTATATCATTATATAACCGCAAATTATGCAGCTCTATAAACAAGCACAATAAACCTTTTTTTATCACTATTTTATATCAGAATAATCATAATTAGAAAAAGCAGCCCTATCCTGTAATATTTTTTTCATTGTTTTAAATAAAGCAATGTTTGGAATACTATTTAAGTTTTTCTTCAAAAATTCATGTTTAGTTGAATGTTACTTGCCGTTTCTTTGTAATTGTTTGCAAAATACTGTTTTTATTTTACGGTAAAATATTATAATACCGTATTGGCCCGAATATAAGACGACCCTGATTATAAGACGACCCCCCCCTTTTTCCAGATGTACCTTTTGGAAAAAAGGCTTTTTAAAAAACAAATCTTGTTTGTTCTCAGTAAAACACATTTTGTCTTCAATTATTTTCATATTGCATATTTTTCCTATTTTATTTTTTGTTTTGAAAGTATGGTAAAAACTGGTAAACTGTACCAACAATCACATTTAAAATATATACACTTTTTGATATACCATTTAAAAAAAACAAAAAACAGGTAGCCCATCTGAATTAGGACATTTAGGCTATCCATCTAATAGTAGCCCACCAAAATCTTATTAACAGTAGAAGTTAAATCTTACTGTAGTCTTCAAATCTGGGTACTGTCTTACGGTTTAAAATCACAAAGAGAGTTTGGTCCCATCAGGCTAACATGACAGTCACGACTCATGCAGCTGCATGGTTTTCTTTTTCTTTTGTTTTTACTCGCGATCTACAACACCATTACATTACGTATTTCATGGCACACTCGTATTTGGCGCCACCTATTGGTGTGGGTGTATTATTGACATGTCAAAGTCTAGACCCTGAATATAAGACGACCGCGTTTTTTCAGATGTATTTCCAAGAAAAAAACATCGTCTTATATTCGGGTCAATACGGTACTAGTATTTTTGTTTGTTTTTTGCCATTTTTATAGTTTTATTTAGTAGTAGGCCTAATAGTAGTAGTAGTAGCAATTATTATCATCTTTATTATAGCCATATTGATATAGGCCTATAATATGCAGCCCTATACAAAGAGGCACAGAAAACATGATTTTTTTATCACACATTTTTATCAGAAAAATCATTTCATTTCATTTTTAAACCCCCAAATCATGCAGCCATACACTGTAAAAAAAAAAAAGGAAATAAAACAGAATATCGCAAAATATCACGTATAATTCAATGTGTTACTTGCCATTATTTGTGAAATTTACTAGCAATTTCAGAGTGAAAATTGTTTCCACACCAAATTTTTCTCAGTGTACCTCAAACCCTTTGGGGTCACCATATATCAGTAGTTAATTTGCATCTATGTGTTTTGAAGGTTGAATGAGAAGCACAGTGTGTCTTGAATGAAGGCGAGCTGCTTTTGAAAGTCGCTAATGAGCGCGTTCACACCCTCGTTGTGTTTCACACACATCCTAAATGTCTCTCTCGTGCACACGGACACACAACGCGCCGCTGAGCCAATTTGTGTCCAGCTCACGCTGTCCCTCCCCGCGCCGGTCCTCTGCTCTCCTCTCTCCTCTCGCTCGCTCCGCGCGGCTTTCCTCGCGGAGCAGCATGTAACGCTCTCAGTGTCACGACGCGCGCGTGTCTCTGAGTGTGGCGGAGCATCTTGTTCTGTGGTTGTAAAGCGTGGATCATGTTTTATTTTCAGCTGGTGATCATGGCAGGCACCGTTCTCCTGGCGTACTACTTCGAATACACGGACACCTTTCCCGTGCACATCCAGGGCTTCTTCTGCTTCGACAAGGCGTTCTCCAAACCGTACCCTGGACCGGAGGAGAGGAGTAACGTACCGCCGGTGCTCGTGTACTCTCTGGTAGCTGCTATCCCCACTATAACCGTGAGTAGCCTGTGTCTTTCCTACATTTCTCTGTGTGCTTGTGGGCAGCGAGGGTCAACTTTAGCATGCGTGATAAAGGATAAATCATCATTTATTATCAGGATGTATGTGCACGTGAGCTTTTGTGTGTGAGAGAGTATACAGATCTCACAAACCCTGTCATATTTCACACCTAAATCAATCAAACTCAATGTTTGAATGTTTTATATTTAAATGCTAGGCTATATTTTTATTCTATGGATGTGTGCGTGTATGTATATTTCTATCTTAATTGTGCTAAAAAAGGCTTTATTATATAAAGGTTTATATATGTTTGTGACATTATTTTCATAACAATTAAGTCCCTACACTAAAAAAACTAATTATTGTAATGCCAAAATAATCAAATTCTCAATACCATAAATATTACAATAGTATTTTTTTAAATATAGTATCGAGTATTTTTATACTTATTACTCTTCTTCTTCTTCTTCTTCTTCTTGTTTTATGTTTCTATAGCCACATTTCTATATAATCACACAATTTTTGGCCAAATTATGCAGCACTAGTCTGTAAACAAGCACAGCAAACTGTGAAATTATTTTTAAATCAGGTATATATTGTATTATAATATATTTATGAAATTAAATAAATTATGTATTTTATTTTGTATTTTTGGTTTGTGCATGATTTTCATTACTTAACCATTAAGGCCCTACTTTAAAAAAATTTATTATCATAATCCAAAAAAAATTATATTACCATATGTACAAAATTATAAAGATAATATAAATATGCTCCTTTAATTTTATATAATTAAATCATCATAAAATAAATTTTACCATAATATAAACCACATTTTATGATTTTACTTATTAATACAACATTATACTACATAAATATATAAATAATAATAATACTAATATAATAATAATATATATAATATAATAATAAATAAAATTGCATTGGTCTTTTAAATATTTTAAAATTGTATTGTAAAATTTTGAACATTTCGGCCATATTGATAAGTGATAAGAATTTGGTGGTAAATTGTTATCATGATGATATCACATTGTCAAACAACTTTATCTTTTTGAATCATTTAATCATTTTGTTAATAATTCTGATAATATTGTGACCTGGACAGACTTTTTGTACGATTCACCCAGGTGTTTGAAATAGAGATATTTGTTTTGCTTATGAAATTGCCTGTGCCGGTACTTTTTTAATAACCTGTAATGTTGTACACAGCTCTTATACCTTTTTCATTTCTCAGTAGGCAGCAGTGAGATTAAATGGAGAGGTTTGTTTTGTCTTGTGTGCTTCTCAGATGTTTCTCCTATGAATAAGTCTCCAATTATCTCATCAGCATGTCAGAGTTCTGTGCTGGCTTTTGCCAAGACACTGAAGTCTGCAATCAAATGTCAGAAATCTCAACATTTCTCACCAAAATCAATTCCTCCTCACCTTCAGGTTTAAAGTTAATTGCTAAATGAGATTGCAGTGTAAGTTCAAAGTAATGGAGCAACAGGTTTAAGCTTAAATTTGACAAAACCAGGATAAAAATTATGATTTAAATGTAAGCTTATTTTTAAACAAGTGGTGCAACAGAATTACAGGTGCATCTCAATAAATTAGAATGTCGTGGAAAAGTTCATTTATTTCAGTAATTCAACTCAAATTGTGAAACTCGTGTATTAAATAAATTCAATGCACACAGACTGACATAGTTTAAATCTTTGGTTCTTTAATTGTGATGATTTTGGCTCACATTTAACAAAAACCCACCAATTCACTATCTCACCAATTTAGAATATGGTGGCATGCCATTCACGAATCAACTCAAAACCCCTGCAAAGGTTTCCTGAGCCTTCAAATGGTCTCTTAGTTTGGTTCACTAGGCTACACAATCATGGGGAAGACTGCTGATCTGACAGTTGTCCAGAAGACAATCATTGACACCCCTCACAAGGAAGGTAAGCCACAAACATTCATTGTCAAAGAAGCTGGCTGTACACAGAGTGCTGTATCCAAGCATGTTAACAGAAAGTTGAGTGAAGTCAAAATTGTGGAAGAAAAAGATGCACAACCACCCGAGAGAACCGCAGCCTTATGAGGATTGCCAAGCAAAATCGATTCAAGAATTTGAGTGAACTTCACCAGGAATGGACTGAGGCTTGGGTCAAGGCATCAAGAGCCACCACACCCAGACATGTCAAGGAATTTGGCTACATTTGTCGTATTCCTCTTGTTTAGCCACTCCTGAACCACAGACAACGTCAGAGGCGTCTTACCTGGGCTAAGGAGAAGAAGATCTGGTACTGTTGCCCATTGGTCCAAAGTCCTCTTTTCAGATGAGAGCACGTTTTGTATTTCGTTTGGAAACCAAGGTCCTAGATTCTGGAGGAAGGGTGGAGAAGCTCATAGCCCAATTTGCTTGAAGTCCAGTGTTAAGTTTCTGTGATGATTTGGGGTGCAATGTCCTCTGCTGGTGTTGGTCCATTGTGTTTTTTTGAAAACCAACGTCACTGCACCCGTTTTACCAAGAAATTTTGGAGCACTTCATGCTTCCTTCTGCTGACCTGCTTTTTGAAGATGCTGATTTCATTTCCAGCAGGATTTGGCACCTGCCCATAATGCCTAAAGCACCAAAAGTTGGTTAAATGGCCAAGGTGTTGGTGTGCTTGACTGGCCAGCAAACTCACCAGACCTTAACCCCATAGATAATCTATGGGGTATTGTCAAGAGAAAAATCAGAAACGAGACCAAAAATGCAGATGAGCTGACGGCCACTGTCAAAGAAACCTGGGCTTCCATATCACCTCAGCAGTGCCACAAACTGATCACCTCCATGACACGCCGAATTGAGGCAGTAATTAAAAAAAGAAGCCCCTACCAAGTATTGAGAACATGTACAGTAAATTAACATACTTTTCCAGAAGGCCAACAATTCACTAAAAAAAAAAATTTATTGGTCTTATGAAGTATTCTAATATGTTGAGATAGTGAATTGGTGGGTTTTTTGTTAAATGTGAGCCAAAATCATCACAATTAAAGAACCAAAGACTTAAACTACTTCAGTCTGTGTGCATTGAATTTATTTAATACACAAGTTTCACAATTTGAGTTGAACTTTTCCACGACATTCTAATTTATTGAAATGCACCTGTATTAGATAAACCCTGACTTAATTTAGATTCAAGCTTAACCCTTACTGGTGCAATTAACCCGATGTTTTAGGAGAAACATCTGAGATCCAGTTGATACTGAAATGCAGCATAAGCTCCAGTGAGGAAGGTGTAGACGGCAGCTATAGCTGGATCTGATGGGTTTACTGGTGTCTCCCTGCCACGTTGTGATCCGGAGGCACCAGATTGTGGGACCACATGGATCTGCCTCCCTTCTTTCCTGAGTCTGCCAGAGCCGTGTGTGGTGCTTCTAGTGTGTGTTTGTGGGCATGTGTTTTTGGGCCAGCAGTAGATCTGAAGCCTGGAGTACGAGCTTCATGTTGAAGCGTGTGTGAGTGTACTGGAAGAGCCAAAAAAAAACATGCTCACACAGAAAGTACAGCCAACTGAAGATGCATGAAATGGAGTTCTGTTAGATTCATAAATAAAGGAAAGTACAAGGAATCGAGCAAAGCGCAGCGGGGTAGAAACACGGACAGAGGCTCATTTAGAGATGTTATGATGGCCGGCTGCGGAGTGATGGGCTGAGAATGACAGAGGGAATGAAATGTGCAACATCTGGTGCTTTTGTCCAGCAGAACACGGTCACTTTCTGGCCAACGTAGAGTAACACGTTCACCCAGATTCTTTATTTTATGCATAAAATAAGTAAAGTATCATGCATAAAAGACACTACCTGACAAGTGACACTGAAATAGTTGTCCTCAGAAGTCAAGCTTGTCTCAATGACAGTATAATTATGAATTAAAAGACTAATAGAAACGAAAAGGTAATTTGCATGAAGTCAAAAAAAAGTTAAAGTAAACTAATAAAAAAGAATATATAAAAAAGTAATGTTGTCAAACGATTGTGATTAATCGTATCCAAAATGAAAGTTTTTGCTTACATAATGTGTGTCTACTGTGTATATTAATTATGCCTATATAAATACATACAAATGTATGTATACAAAAAATTTACGAAACTTTGTTGGTTTAATATATTAAACTCTAGTTATCTACAATATAGAATTAGATGAATATAAATATCTACAGGTAATTTTTCAAACTTATACTGTAGGTTGTGCATGTATATATGCATATCAATTACACAGCACACACACTATTATGTAAACTTTTATTTGATGCGATCATCGTTTGACTACTAAAAAAGTTATGCATATTACATTTATATCATTTTTTTAATTAATTTTAAGTTTTAATTTATATTCAAAATTTTTGAGGATAGTAAGCTATGCTGGCATGTATTTGATCTAAACAAGATTTTTCTAGATTTAATATATTTTAAAATGTAACTTATTCTTGTGTGTGTGTGTATTTTCAGCATCATTACTCCAGTCTCAGTGTCACATGATCTTCAGAAATCATCTAATATGCTGATTTTCCTATTATTGGTGTTGAAACGATTGCATTGCTTTATATTTTAATGGAAACTGTGATCGTTTTTTTAGGGTTTTTTGATGAATGTAAGTAAAAAAAACAGCATTTATTTGAAATAGTAAAGTCTTTTATAACGTTACAAAGTTTTGTCACTTTAATCAATTTAATGCATTCTTGTTCAATAAATATTATATATTAAATATTTAATATTTGCACAGTAGTACATATATCATATAAATTAAAGTATTTAAACATTATGGAATCATAGTATTTGTTCTACTGTCTTTAATGAGCTGAGCTGAACAATAGCAGATGGGAGTTTTGAGAGTTTGTAGGTTCATTTGGTGCCACAGAAATGTCTTACAGCAGCTGAACTCGTATGGCCCACAAACAAAGTGTTCATCAGAAAGCAGACAGTGCTGCCCTTGGGTGTCGTGACATTGGTTGACACCATCAAACTCAGACATCCTCCGTGTTTTATAGTGTCCGTGTCAGCATGTTGCAGAGATGTTCTGATTGGCCTGAGCTCTATAAAGTTCTATTCAGTCATCATAGGAGGGAGAGGAGATGTCCACATCAGGATCTGGGGTCTCAGGCTCTTTAATTAAACGTATCCATCATCAGAACTAGGGATGTAACGATTAACCGCGAGCCGGTTGAAAATCGATTTAAATATGTGACGATTCAAACTGGTTGAGATGCTAAACAAATCGCGATTCATTTGAGTTTATATGAATGTATGTCTGAGGGGAGCTTACTGTCTTTAGAAAAGTGTAGATGGTATTTTTTCTCTTCATCTTGCCTCTGTATAAAGCATATTAAAGTTTATAAGTGCAGCGCTGCTTTGTTTACAGCGGAAACCAAGGAAATGCTTTAAACGCCACCTACTGGCAGAGAGTGAATCTGCATCTCAATCAGCACATCTGCTGTTTCTGTTTCATGCAGGTGTTTTATGTAGCATAATTTCACAAATCTAAAGTCAAACCATTCTGTTTTTGCTTCCAATTTCGAAATTATACAATCTAATTTAGATTAAAAACTGCTCATGTTGCATGTATGCAGCATCTTTGTTTGGCTCATGATTAAAATGCAGTGGTTGCCTCTAATTTTAAAGGGGTCATGTGATGCGATTAAAATTTTTCCTTTATCTTTTGAGTGTTACAAGCTCTTGGTGCTTAAAGAAGATATCTCTAAAGTTGCAAAGACTAAAGTCACAAATCCAAATAGATATTCTTTATAAAAATTAAGAGTCAACCACTCCTACCTAAAAACGCCTCGTTTAAACACGCCCCCACATATCTCACGGCACCATGCGGGATAACGCCGCCCAAATGTTCACGAAAGAAAGAAGGCATAACTTTTATTCACTCTATAGTATTGTTGTTGCCGCCGCCACCACCATGTCGTGAAGACGCTGTGTGTTTCGTTGTGAAAGCGAAACTACTTTGTTTGGACTTCCAAAAGAGGACATGACTAGAAATCAGTGGTTAAGTTGTATTTACAACACTGTTCCAGAAAAGTTCAACCCAAATATTCAGATGTGTCCAACACATTTTATGGAGGACTGTTTCCTGAATCCTGGGAGAGTTAGACTACAATGCCGGCTGTTCTGACTGCAAGTTCTGTAAGTACGTTTTTTATATTTAAGAAATTTGCCACTGACGATTCAAACATGAATTTTGAGCAGTGTAGAGTATCGCTTGTTTTGTTCCGATCACAAATGCAGACATGGTTTATGTTTACGTGCGATGGAACGCAACACGTAATTAAAAAAGACACGCTGTGTAAGTCATTATAATCAGGAATTATGTACCAATGGATGCAACAAATCGGATAATGGGTTTTATGTTTTTTGTCTCGTCGCTCCGGCCGGACAGGGCACATCACAATATGGTAAGGGGAGTAACATTTCCGTCACACGCTTGAGGTATTCAGTCAATCACAATGCACTGGATAGCTGGCAATCACAGCACACCTCGCTTTTAGACTGATGAGCTTTCAGAAAGGCGGGGCATAGCGGAGAAACAATATTGTACAGTATGTGGAAAATAATGTGGTTGTTTAACCTTAAACTGCATAAACACATTTCATTACACCAATACACAAAAAATGTTCTTTTTAGCAGCATCATATACCACTTTAAATGGAAAGAGCACAGACAAAGCCTTATTTTGTTTATATGAAGAGATTGTTTTATTTGTGTTACTTATTTGATTTGATTTGGGGCTTGTTTTAACATTTCAATTTAGTTGTGTTATTTACATTTACATTATATTTAAATTTTGTATTTTTTAACAGACGTTTTTATCCAAAGCGACTTACAAATGAGGACCATAGAAGCAATCAAAACCAACAAAAGAAAAATGCAAGTGCTATATTAGTGTATTATTATAGTGTTATATTTCAATTTCACAACGAAACGTGCAGCATTTTGTCCAAGCAATAATAAAAGGACACATTTAATTTATAATTTGTTTAAATCTCATTTTTTTTAAAAAACAATTGTGAATCAAATCGAATCGTGAGTTGAGTGAATCGTTACATCCCTAATCAGAACTATTCCCTTCATCACAGACTACACACATCACTAATTCATAGTATGTCTGTTATAATGGTCTGTCAATGAAAATGCAGTGCATCAGTTACAGAATTTGATCTGTATCAATTATATATAAGTAATTATAAAGTAATTATAAATAAATGTGACATAACTATATATTTTATGTATGGCTTTGCAGAATATTTTGTAGCGTCTGGACCAATCAAAAACACAATTTTTTATTTGATTTAACAAATCAGTTATTCATTAGATTAACAAATCGTCACAGTCCCCTCACCCAATAAACTGGATGCCAGGATGTCTGCAACGACACCAGGCCCCCCCCTGGTCCCCATGGCAACCACGACACCTCTGCTAGACCAGATCCATTTACGACCTAATGGCATGTTGAGAATTTCCCCTCGCACCACATTTTCCACAGGAAATCCACAATGCACAGTAGAAATGGACTTTTCTACTAATTAATTCATAGGAAAACCTTTCTTTGAATGAACAGTGTATCCTTCAGGTCATGGTGTATATTATTGCTGTCTTGTATTTTATCTGTTGTATTGTAGACTATTTTTATTCATGCTTACGATAAACCACTCATTCATATTAGTAACTTTACCTTGTTTAGTATCTATGAATTCGCCTTCTGATGATCTAATTGAGAGTGTATATTGCATGTTTATACCTATGCAACATATTAGTGTTCTAAGAATCTTTATTAGTTTGTGCATCAACACCCCAAGCAAATTACCATGCTTAGAGACAAAGGGTCGTAAAACCCTCCAGCAATTGCCACCTCCCGCTTGGAATTTCCGTCTTTCTCATTGGACAAGCCCATTTTGAGAGGCGGGAATCTTCCGAGACATTAAAAGCCCCACACTAGGGACCCGCCCAGAGTCGGTGGTTTGTTTGATTTCTGAGAAGATGTGAGCTACAAACGCTCCAGGAAACCCTAAGTACGTGCCAGGCTTCGGCCTCGACTTTTCCATTCATCAAGCTTCTCTGACTCAAACTGGTTCTTTTCCATCAACCAACTTCAGCAAAGATCAACTTGAGCCTTCAGATTGCATCAAGCCTCTCTTTCAGACAGATGAGACGTGCAAGTATTCAAACGTAGTCTTATTAATTGATACATTAGGTATCATTTGCACCTTTTTACAAAGGTGTGTTTGAACTAAGAATC
Organism: Sinocyclocheilus anophthalmus; assembly: GCA_018155175.1. Taxonomy (NCBI): domain Eukaryota; kingdom Metazoa; phylum Chordata; class Actinopteri; order Cypriniformes; family Cyprinidae; genus Sinocyclocheilus; species Sinocyclocheilus anophthalmus. The sequence continues at coordinate 92,863 of JADLZN010001612.1, forward strand.
TGACGTTCCCTCAGGTGTAGATCTGCTGAATATGCAAATGGTTCCATAACTTCATATTCTTATTTTCTCTTCTCTTTACTGAGTTAAGCTTTAACCCTTTCCTATACCAACTGTATGTGTGTGTGTGTATGTGTATGTTAGACCAGTTTAAGTGTTATGTAGTTAATAAAGTCTTACTTGTATCACACTTGACGTTGTTCATTGTTTGCTCATAACTGGAGTCACTTAATCATGCAGTTTTATGCTACAAGCTCTTTGTAGAAAACTTTCCCTTAACCAGGAAATTAACGTTCTTAGAATTGACAGACAGTTAACCCTGAGAGGTCAAGTAAATATCTACAGCGGATCTAAATATTCATAATTAATTATAACTAGTTATGATTAATTATTCATATTTCCCATGAGCTGATTCGCTACAAATGTTTCCAACAAAATGTAAAGCAATACAATCGTTTCAACACCGATAATAAGAAAATCATTAGAATTATTTATGAATACTTAGGACCATGTAATATTTCAGTTTCTTTAATAAATCTGCAAAAATGTCAACAATTCTGTGTTTTTCGGTCAATATGGGGTGCTGTATGTACATTAACGAGGAAAAAAAATTAACTTAAATGATTTTAGCAAATGGCTGCAATATAACAAAGACTGAAAAATTTAAGGGGGTGTGTATATTTTCTGTACACACTGTATATATATATATATATAATAATATAGATATTACTGTTATACACTATATACCCTGTGTGTGTGTGTGTGTGTATATATATATAGATATATAATATATATATATATATATATATATATGTATATATATTATATATTATATATAGATTATTACTGATATACTGTGCACTTATAAGATCATGACTTAATATGACTAATACTTGTATTATTATGATGATGGATGATGATGATAATAATAATAAGAGGAAAGAGCATAGGAAGAATATTGTTTAGATTTTTATTGGTGGTTATTTTTAGTTATTAATTTATCTGGTATATTATTAATATTTTTTGTAAATTGCATTTGTAATAATATAATATAACAACAAATTATCTATCTAGATGATCTAAAAATTAAATTAATCTAATAAAAAAACAATAAATAAAAACAATACAAATAAATCAGTAGAGTTACAGTGTAGGGCATACGAATTAATAATTTGTTTACTAATGTTTATAATTTTAATTGTTGCTGTTAATAATAATAATAATAATAATAACGTACATGGAAATTATAGAAACAAGAAAGAACAATAATGAAATTAATTCGTCATTTGCAGCATAACAATCAGAAAACGGAAAAGACTTCCTGTGTCACATGATCTCTGTCTTTCTGTGATTTTGATGGAGTGTTTTCTGTCACCTGTTGTCGATTCATGCTGAGATTCCAAGCTGTAACCACTGAAGCTGAAAAACACACGCTTCAAGTGTTAACAGCAGCTAATACTGTGACTTATCATTCGACTTTCACACAGTGCTGCTTGGAGAAGCATGGCTCTATCGTGTTGCTCACATTGATAAGAAAACTCTCACAGAAACTTCAGTTTTCTAAATGATATCATGGTTTGTTTCTCGGCTTGCGGGTCAGGGTGTGGTTCTGACTTTGGCCCTGCATCATAGAGAGCTTTTATTCCCTCTAGGATGAATTTTAGCAAACACAGAGAGCCCGAAGTGTTTCTTTCTCAATAGCCAAACAGAAAAAAATGCTCTTCTCAAGGAAGGACAAAATATTAATTCTCTCGATTCAAGATACCCTCAACATGTTGTGTAATTCATATTGAGGGCAGTGAGATGTTGGTTCAATCTGGTTTGGTCGCACAATGCTGATGTGATTACATGAACACAGGGTAGAAGAAGATATTTGAAGAAACATTTTCAACATCTCTCAGGTCTGAAATGAGTTTTCATTCTCTAACAGTCCTGGAGTTTCTTAAGGCATTTCCATCTTCACCATCTACTGACTAATCCATCTAATATAATTGTCATATTGAATATTCCATTTTACAGTGAGATTTATATGGATGATTTACATGATGTACCAAATACTAAATGGATTTTGGGTGTATAATATATATATATTATATAATATATAGAGAAGAGTCAGATGCAAAGCCTCTAAGTGCCGTTGAAATTTTCTTCTAAAAGGCATTTTTATCAGGCGTCCCATGTTGTAGGTTCAGTAATTTCATGTAATAGCAAATAAATAGTTATTTTCTTTCCTATTAAAGTAAACTAATCTGAACAAACATATAGGAGAATGCAAAAATTAATCATTTTAGCAGAAATGTTGGATGGCATTAGAGGCTTTTGATCTGAACTCTTATATATTATATATATTATATATATATATATGTATATAATTATATATATATATATAATATATTATAAGATATATGTATATGTTGAATAAAGTAGAAGAAACGAGTAAAAAAAATTAGTTAACTTAAATTTATAAGTTATTTAACTTTATAATAAATTTATTTATTTATATAAAGTTATGTTTGAATTTTCATGATAGATTAAAAAAGCAGTACACAGTGAATTTATTATAATAAGATTATAATAAAAATATTTGTGTTTTTAAATATATTAATTATATAACATTTTAAAATCATATTTTTTATTTTATATTGAAATATTGAGTATATATATATCAAAGTGAGTTTAGGTTCACTAATGACAAATGTTGTGGTTGATTAAAGGGTTCTGCCAAAATTCCTAGTCAATACTAGAGAGAAAGAGTTATAATTAATGCATCAAATAAGACAGAAAGTGTATGAAAAAGTGTTGCAGTGCCGATGATAATTTGAAGGGGAATGTGAGAACAAGAGACTGTAGCATGGTGATACGAGTGATGAAAGAAAGCCCGAGATAAGACCATTCTACACTGCATGATCAAAGAAGCCGAGCTAATGCTGGAGAGAATGTCAAAAAGAAGTGATTAAAATTACTTATGTGCTTCTCTAAAAGTTTTTAAAAGCTGGGGGTGTTGTAGGTTTGTTTTCTGACATTTTAATAGCAGACTGCAATGTCACTCACACCAGTAACCTACTCATATTTAACACTGACATATCAAATAATAGTAATTTAGTATTTTTTAATAGTAATTTAATATTTATAATAATAATGTCCTTTTTTGATTTTTGACCTTTAGCCCAAAATGAGCAAAAAATAGCAATTTGGTGCAATTGCTGATATTTATATGGCCAAAAATCGTCAAAAGGATGAATTTATGCCATGAAATACATATAAATATCAGTTGTCACTCTATATCTCCAATAATATGTCTTAAGATGATATTATGATACAAAGCTCTGTAGTTTTAAAACACATAATACAATGCAATACAATGATGATTGAGAGATGAACAAATAATCATTCCCCAAAAGCCTGAAGAATCATATTTAATGCTCACATTTTAACATGATTTTTCCAAAAATGTTTTATGGGTAATAATTAGGTAAACCTAATTTGCTTCAGTCCAGTATTTTTCATCTTGAAATATTGTTAACAATATCAAATTTAAAGACCGCAAGAAGAAACATTAAGGGATACGTTTTTACAATCATACCAAAAAGTCTTTTACTTGCTAAAAAAAAGTATCAATCAGACAACTGAAGGCAGGTTGTAGATTTTGTGCAACAGGTTTTTAAAGGGGTCATATGATGCTTTTTTAAAGATCCTTATTTTGTGTATTTGGTGTAACAGAATATGTTGACATGCTTTAATGTTAAAAAAACACATTCTTTTTCAAATGCTGTACATTATTGTAGGTCCTGTATGCCCCGCCTCTCTCAAAAGCTTCATTTTCTACAAAGTTCCTCATTCCGACAAGCGCAGTCTGCTCTGATTGGCCAGCTGACCCAGTGCATTGTGATGGTCCGAACACCGCAAGCAACTCGTCGGAAATGTAACGCCCCTGACCATAATCGCGAGCTTCATCTTTCAAAAAAAATGTAAAGACAGAGCCCAAAAGGGGAACAGAGTGGCGTGACAGACACAGTGATGAAGCTGGTATGTGTTTGCAGTACACAAGCCACGGGTAAGACAGCTGACTCCACTGTGATGTGACTCTCACACTCTCTCTCACTCTCTCTCTCTCTCTCTCTCTCTCTCTCTCTCTTCTCTCTCTCTCTCACACACACACACTCTCTCTCTCTCTCCCTCTCTCCCTCCTCTTCTCTCTCTCGCCCTCTAACCACACACACACACACGATGCTCAACAGACTCCGCACTTTACAGTCAAGCAAATACTTAAACTAGTAACAAAACAGTAGCCGATTCAGAAGCACCAGATTGTCATAGCAAAGTCAGAATGACCTCCTCTCATAGGTTCACGAAACGGTCGTCCATAAAATGCATTGCTGTTCTGTTGTAAGTAATCTTAAAGATTCCTAAATGCATCTACTTCTGGAAGGCCAAATAAAATGCTTTTGCCTAGAAACACACAGCGTCTCCCTGACATGCTGCTTCAACACTAACTGCGGTTACTGAAACCACGCCTTCTTTCTTTGCGTGAACATTTGGGTGCATTATGCTAATATTTTCACATAGTGATGTAGACATGTGGGGGCATGTTAGAACGAGCGTTTTAGGGGGGCGTTGCAGAGTCTTAACTTTGATAAAGAATTTCTCTTTGGTTTTGAGACTTTTGAGACTTTTTAGTCTTTGCAACTTCAGGGATCTTATCTATGCACAATCAGCTTGTAACACTCCAAAGAGAAAGGAAAACTTGAAATCGCATCATATGACCCCTTTAAGCAAAGTTTTGATTGTGCTAATAATTTAGAGACCTTTAAATGTGATACGGCAGGAACCGTTCTTCTTTTTCACGTACTATTAAAATATAGTTTTCACAGGCTATCAAACTCCAAAAATAGCAAAAAAGCAACATGAAAGCAATATAAAAGACATATGCACCATATGTGACCCTGGAGCACAAAAGCAGTCTTAAGTCGCTGGGGTATATTTGTAGCAATAGCCAACAATACATTGCATGGGTCTTCAAATTGATCAATTTTGATTTATGCCAAAAATCATTAGGATATTAAGTAAAGATCATGTTCCATGAAGATATTTTGTAAATTTCCTACTGTAAATATATTAAAACTTAATTTTTGATTAGTAATATGCATTGCTAAGAACTTAATTTGGACAAATTTAAAGGCGATTTTCTCAATATTTAGATTTTTTTGCAATCTCAGATTCCAGATTTTCAAATAGTTGTATCTCAGTCAAATATTGTCCTATCCTAACAGCCATACATCCATGGAAAGCTCATTTATTCAGGTGATGTATAAATCTCAATTTCGAAAAATTGACCCTTATGACTGGTTTTGTGGTCCCAGGGTCACATATAGTCTTGTGAACAAACAAACATAAAGAAAAAACATTGTAGTCTCTTAAAACCATTTTAGCTGTTCAATTTGTCATAATACTTCCCAAAACTGAACCGTTTTACCATATCTTGAGGTATAATGATTTTGAGGATGTTTGTGCATTAGACAGGGCACTAGATCACCACACATTCATTTATCAGCCACATAAAACTGTTTTATGCTTCAGCGTAAATTGCATGAAAACAGCCTAAATATAAGCTTTTGATGTCCAGAGGGAGGATTGGGGAGTGTGGAGGTGCACAGCAGATGGCACCGTCTGCTCGAGGGGTGAAAGCGCTGGCATTTTAACATATGGCTGAACTGTGCACCTCTCTGTCCACTCGCCGCCTCAGGGAAGAGGCGCTGCATGATCTGTTCTGCGTCACGGTGAGAGAGGAGATGAAACGGGGTAAAGCAGCAGCGTCAGGCCTCTAGGCTTTCATTCAGTTTCATCACACAATCATCGCTTGACTCTTGGATTTTTGTGTTGTGGTTAATTTTTTTTGAAAGACATTAATACTTTATTTAGGCAAACCAAATGTAATTCAACATGATCAACAGTGACACAGTAAATGACCTAATGTTCGCAAAATACTTTTTCAGTTTATTGGTCAACGTAATGCTGTCTTTTTAATCTTTCTAATTCAAGAGAACCTGACCAGAATGATATCAAAAAGATTAAGAAGCTCATATGTTTTCAACATTGATAACTAAATAACATGCTATTATTGTAGTAGGACCAATCATCAATTAGATACGTTTCTGAAAAATCATAAAGACCTGGGTAGCTGATGCTAAATCAGCTTTGTCATACAGGAATAATTATAGTTTAAAATATATTCAAATAGAAAACAGTTATTTTAAATTGTAATAATATTTCACTATATTGTTGTTTTTACTGTATTTTTTTTTTTGATCAAACAAATGCAGCCTTGATGAACATTATTAGAGACTTCTTTCTAAAACATAAAAAAAAAAATCTTACCCACCCATACCTTTATAAAGTAGTTTATATATTAGTGTCTGTTAGTATATATTAGTATATATTTACCTACATAAATATCCAGATATCTTATTTTTGCATCGCCCAAACTAATCTCTGTAGCTACACTGTGTAATATTATGTATTATTTGCTTTTTTTGTCAATAGTTTTCATAAGAGAAATACGCAACTTGCAGTAAAAAGTAACTTGGGGTAATTGTAAATTTCATGTGACTGTTAAATACAATATGAATTATAATGTTAATCTAAAAACATATTGATATAGTCTTTTAAATTTGATTTGATTTTATATACATTTTACATTTTGTACTCAAATTGTAATGGGAAGGAGTTGACATACATATACCTGGCCTTAGACCCATTTCCTGATCTCACCTTGGGACGTCATTGTGGTGTAGCATCTTTCTTTTATATTTTTTTATAATATGAGACAAGCCGTACTACGTCCACAAGCCTACAGCACCCATCGACCAGCTGATTATACACGATCTCCGAATTGCGCTTCTATAATAATCTCATCTAATGGCACACTTATTCGCACGTTGAACTGAATCGTTTTCCACAGTCCTCACGCAACACAAACACACAACCGAATTAGCGCACATCCTCAATTCCAACATAATCCACCAGCTTTTAAAACATAATCCACCCAAAAATGAAATGTGTGCGATCACCCTCACTATACATGTTGGGCGAACCCTCTAAAACCAGTGATTGGCAAACTTGGCCTTTCCAGGCCACTTTCCTTCAGAGTTTAGCTCCAACCCCAATCAAACACACCTGACCAGCTAATCATTGCCTCAAGACTAACTAGAAGGCTACAGGCAGGTGTGATCTATCAGGGTGGGTCGAATCTCGGCAGTAAACGTGGCCTGGGAAGGGCCAAGTTTGCCATCACTCGCCTAAACCCTCTGGGTGTCGGCAGTTCTATGAACTGCAGTGTTGCTGATCATTTTGCTCTGTGTGTGTGTGTGTGTGGTTTGTGTGTGTGTGTGTGTGTGGTGTGTGTGTGTGTGTGTGTGTGTGTGTGGGGTGGTGTGGTGTGTGTGTGTGTGTGTGTTTGTTGGGTGTGTGTGTGGTTGTGTGTGTGTGTTGGGTGGGGTGTGTGTGTGTGTGTGTGTGTGTGTGAGGTGGTGAGACTAATGTCCTCCTGTGTCAGCGGTCAGGTGCTAAACTGGGAGATGTGTGAGGTGAACGCCATGTCCCTGTCCCTCACTGTCTCATCTCTGACGTCTCTCTGTCTCTTTGAGTTGAAGGTAATGGATTTGATGTCGTGTTTATGGTCTCCGCTTCTTCTATCACTGTCAGGGAAGCACTTGTACAGCATTATAGCTCAGATGTTTAGATCAGGGGTTCTCACTTTTTGTTTTGTTTTTATATTGATCATCAAGTGGTGGCCCAACAGAGTACTTAAATTGTTTATCATATTCAAGTAAACTGAAATTATGATAACATGATATTTTGATAACATTTTTTCCTTGATTTTAGTTAACGTTTTTTTTTTAGTTTAAACTTGTCTTTACATTATTTTATTTTTATTTCATACCTAGACCAATTCCCCTAGCAAACTGTTTTAAGGGGTCATATGATGCGATTTAATTTTTTCCTTTCTCTTTGGAGTGTTACAAGCTCTTGGTGCAAAAAGAACATCTGTAAAGTTGCAAAGACAAGAGTCTCAAATCCAAAGAGATATTCTTATAAAAGTTAAGACTTGTCCACGCACTCCTAAAACGCCTCGTTTAAACACACCCCCACATGCCTATGTCACTGTGTGGGAAGATTTGCATAACGCTGCCCAAATGTTTATGCTAAGAAAGAAGGCGTAACTTTTATTTCTCGCTGTAGTATTGTTTGCGGCTTTCTGCCATTGTCCGCTGAAGGTCGAAGTGATGTTTTCGTGTTTAGGACCAGCAAACTACTTATGTTTGGATCTTCCAAAGAGCGACGATATCTCGGCTATATCAGGTTCATTCCTGGACGCCCGATCCGTGTGCTGGTCGCCCTGCGGAAAATGCCTCAACCTCCAACTCCCGCGCCTGCCCCCACGGTGGAGTCGCCGTGATCGGCTTTCACCAGTTGGACGAAGGCGGAGGTCCATGCCCAGGAGGTCTCGTCACATGTGTTTGCGCAGCCTCCTTCTTGCGAATCCGCCCGGCCAGCGCCGTTCTCAAGCCCGCTCCTCCTGCGGCACTTCCTAGCCCCTCGGCCCTCTGCACTCACACCTACTAATGTGAGGCCGCCGGCGCTCACGTCTAGGGGCCACTCGTAGTCCGGCGGGGGCGGTGGTAGCCTAGTACTCTTACGTTGGTGAAAGTACTAAACTGACTTTGTGAGTTGTTCCTTTCAACCCAATGGATCAATACTAAAATCAAGTACCTGGCGTTAAGCGTTTCTTCTTTACAACCTGTTCCGAGAACACTTCAACTCCAATATTCTGATGTGTTCACCCATTTTATATGGAGGACTGTTTACTGATCTTTGATCCTGGTAGAGTACGACTACAATGGCCGGCTGTTCTGACTCACAGATGTGGAATTTTTTTTTTTTGTTTTTTTATATTTATAAGAGTTTTTTATATTGTTTTATTTAAGCAAGTTTTTGGGCAGTGTAGTTAGGGCTTGTTGTTGTCATTTCCTTCCGATCACCAGCAGACAAGCTTTATGTTTTACGCGGGTCGCGTGCAATGTGTAATAAAGACAGTATATAAGTCATTATATCTATAACTATGTCCCCCACCGTATGCAACGAATGCCATCTGTTATACTGGGTTTTTTTCGTGTTTCTCTCTGCCTGACAAGGGCCTCATCACATAGGGTAAGGGATGAAATTCGCGTCACATGCTGACTATTCGGGAACTTCCACTCAAACACATGGACAAGCGCCAATCACAGCACACCTCGCTTTTCAGAACGCTGAGCTTTGTAAAAATCAACGCATTTCAAAAAGGCGGGGCATAAAGGAGAAACAACAATGTACAGTATGTGGACAATAATGTGTTTTTTTAACCTTAAAGCTCATAAACACATTTCATTACACCAATTTACACAAAATAATGTTCTTTTTAGCACATCATATGACCCCTTTACATGACGTTGTTACTGTCATATCTCAACTACATGAAATTATTAGTTTTAGTTTACCTCACGGGATTTTTGTAGTTATTATCAAACTGTCCTTCATTATTTGTCAGCGTATTGTATTTTAATTTCCTTGTTTCCTGTCGCCATGCATTTTTTATTTCATTTTAATATATTTTTTTGTTTGTTTTTATCTCCAGCATACACACTCCATGCATTTTTATTTTTATTCTACACTACAACTTTTTGTTACTCCTTTCATCCATTTTAACACGTCTTCATAATCTTATTTTAATTTTCATTATTTTACTTTTATTTTTTTATCCCTTAGTTGCTCTCTTTTTAAACATCGATTTTCTGTGCTACTAAACACTTTTTGATTATTATCATTCTTTGTAGTTGCTGTGTATGTTTAGTATTCATTTTTTAGTTTATTGTTTGTGCAGAACAACTTATGGCTCCATTTACTGGACTTCCCAAATTATTATACAAAAATTTAATTTATGGTTTCATGCTCTAAGCCATGGATGCTTTGCACAAAACACATTGCGGTTGACACAAACCATGTTTATTGCAAGTGAACATGTATTTAATGTAATCTAAGTTGTATTTTCTTTTATCTTGCATAGTTTTGTTCATGGTTTTCAGCTTCTACCATATACGACAGGTAAAATACTACTATATTACCATTTTCAATGCAAAGGAGACATGTGCATACAGTATGATTATTTAAACGCATATAGAAGTGATGTGTGCACACACCTCTTACATTGCAAAGCAGAATTAGTCACTTTGATGAGTGGTTACTCATCTCCACCCATACACCCGTCACAACCCCAGGCGCGATACGCATCACATAATGAGGTTCTGGTGCTGGCATTTGAGAACGGTGAAAATGAGGGACTATTAGCTACTCATGATTCTGGAAACGCCTGCTTAGCAAGAGTAGGCGCACTCGGATTTCAACCAAATGGAGCTTCAATAATGCCAAAACAAATGGCGTGGTGGATGTTTTGGCAGCTACTGTTTGTTTCATTTGTGTTTTTCTCCTCCTCAGATTCTGGCTGGCGAGGTGATGGTGTTTTTCATGAGGTCGGAGGGCACGCAGGAGAAGACCATAGTCACAGCCGACTGCTGTTACTTCAACCCTCTGCTCAGACGCATCATACGCTTCCTAGGTACTTCAGCATTCACTGAAGAGGATGATGGGAATTATGTCATAAGGAACTAAAAATGAGAGCCAGTGTCTCTAAAGCACAGAGAACTACATTTAAAGAAAACATTTGTTTGATCCATTTTCATGCTACAAACTGTGATACTGAAGACAGCATAGGCAGTTTGTGATTAATGGGTAGTTTTTTTTTTTTTTTTATCAGGATTTTAAGTTAAAATGTAAGTGGATGTACAGTCATGGCCAAAAATATCGGCACCCTTGGTAAATATGATCCAAGAAGGCTGTGAAAATTAATCTGCGTTGTTAATCCTTTTGATCTTTAGATTTAAAAAAAATCACATAAATTTAACCTTTCATTGGAGAATAAGAATTTTAAATGGGAGAGAAATCTCATTATGAATAAATGTTTTTCTCTAATACACATTGGCCACAATTACCTGGCACCTCTTTAACCACCAACCTCCATTTGCATGTTTAACAGCGGTCAAATTGTTCTCTCCTATCTATGCCTGACGGTTAGAGACCTTGAACAAGATGATCAGAGACATTCCGTCTCCGGACATACCTCCAGACCCTTCTGATTCTCCAGCTCCATGTTGGTGCTTTTTCCGTCCCCCATCTTTTCTCCCCGTTCCCACACTCATTTCTATAACTGGGGTGTCAGGTCAGGTGAACGAATGGCCCTAGCAGAAGCTTGGCTTTTGTGCACTCATTGGACCCATTTTTTTTGTCTTTGGTTTTGAGGTTTGTTTTTGGATTTTTGTGGGCTGTTTTGGAAAGTCCAAACAGTCCATTATAGATTTCTAACAGATTAAAGTGCACATGACCTACTGCAATCTTTTTTTATCTGTTGGTATTTGCTAGAATCCATGATACCATGCATTTTAACAAGATGTCCAGGACCTCCAGCAGGAATATAGGCCCACAACATTAAAAATACAACAGTACATTTAATTGTACACATGGGGTACTTTTTAAATCCCTGTGTGCATCAAACCCATCTTGAGTGTTTGCTGCTAAAAAAAAAGCAAATTTTTTTTAGTTTCATCTGACCATAAAAGCCAGTCCCATTTGAAGTTCCAGTAGAGTCTGACACTGAACATACTGCTGGGGATTGTCTTTACCCGGATGGAGCCACGCAGACCTTTTCCTAAACCCTCCCAAACAACATGTGGGTAGGTGCTGTTTGCTTTGTTTTTTTAAGGTTTTCGACCCTGAACTCCACGATTTGCTGCACGTTCTCTCCGCTGTGTTCCTTCGGAGAGTACTTTAGCCCATCCAAACGCTCCTCCCACGCGGTGCATTAGGACGATTAACACGCTTCCTCTTCCAGGCATGGTTCGCGTACCACCATTCTTCTCGCTTGGATTGAAATTCTTAATTATGCCTTTTTAATCCGTTGTTCCACCCACCCCCTGATGGTGGAAATGGGACTTTTCACTGCTCTAGCTCTTTTCTTGAAGTCACTTTCTAATTTGTGAAGCTCCATTATCTTTTGCTGCACATCAGAAATACATTCTTTAGTTTTTCTCATTGTGATGGATGATTAATTTGGAATTTGGCCTTTGTTTTCCCAACCCCCCCTTATTTATTTTTCCTGTGAACAGGAAGCCATGGCTGTATAATTTCATGTTCATAATCACCCTGGTATGCTAAAAATTGTGAATATGAATGGGAATATACTTAAGAGATATTTTACTCATAAAAATTTCTAGGGGTGCCAATAATTGTGTCCAACGTGTATTTGAGAAAACATTTATTTCATAATGATATTTCCCTCCATTTTAAATTATTATTATCCAATGAAAGGCTAGATTTTTGTGATTTTTTTTAATAAAATATCAAAATGATTAACAACGCAGATTTATTTTCACATCGCAGCCTTTGATCATATGTTACGCAAGGTGTAGCCGTACTATTATTTGGCCCATGCCTGTATTGTTCATGCTGAAACTGATTTACAAAGTTTTTTTTTTTTGTTTGTTTGACTATTTAGTAAATTTTTACATTATGCAGGTCACTTAAAAGTCCTTGCCACTGTGACAAATGCTCACTAAAACGTACATAATATTTCAGTTTTTCAGAATTATGCAAGTTCATACGCATTGCGATCTGCATCCTACATAAATATCCAGAATGGAAAAATTTTTTTTACAATCATGGTCAAGGAAGTAGGTCCGTCACATGTGGGACACTGCCTGTCGATATTTGACAATCCAAATACAATATTTTATGACTAATAACAAATACTGTATGATTCCAATAATTATAAATTATTTTCTTCCTTGTCTTTTAAGAGCAAAGCATAAATGATATGCCAATTCTAATTTATTATTAACCTTTATTTCATCCTGTCAACAACTTTTGCCAATTTAATTTTTATTTAATTATTAATGATCCAATACAAATATGATGGCCCAATATGCTAAGCTTATTTTTTTATTTTATGACCAATAACAAATATAATGACCAGTATTGTAAAGTTATTTTCATTTTATTAATTAATTTCATCACCAATAACGAATATGATGATCAATATTTTATTTTATTGTATATGACCAATACAAATATAATGACTGTTATTGTAAAGTTATTTTTATTTCATGATCAATATTTATTTTATTTTTATTCAAATTTTATGACCAATAACGAATATAATTAATAATTTTACAAGGTATTTTTTTTTTATTTCATTCGAATATAATGAATATTGGTGGCCAATATTATCATATAATTTAGTTTATTGTTTGTTTCCATACAGAAATGACTCCATTTATAATTAGCAGCCTCACTTTCTACACATGTTTCCATTTGTTTCTTGAAACCGTTTGTGTCTCTGTCCTTTCACTCCAGCCCCGTGTCTACACCTTCGTCGTCGTTTCACCACCCCATTTGGCCAATGCTGGGTGCAGGTAGTGACAGGAAACCATACGCCTCACTGTCCTGGTCAGCGTGTGCAGACCATAACTACACATGCATTTCTGGGCTGTCATTCAACCCTACAGTATCCTCACAGAGGCGCAAAGCCTGCCCGGGAAACTCCCCATCATTAGTAGCAATCTGTCACGGATAATCCTTTCCTCCAAAGATCGGCCCTCATTGTTTATTCGCACAGTGTTATACGTGGTGACGATTAAGCCAGGCCTACAACCATTTTTACTGTGACTGAATCTGAATACCTTCTTGTGTACTGCCCAAACCAAACAAAATTGTATACTATATACCTCTGCAGATATTTAAGCAATCTTTTCAAACTTCCGGACACAAAAACGTGATTGTTAGCTATTGACTGTGATCAAAAATAGGCATGTAAAGCTTATAGATATTCTTTAAATCAATCTAATAGTATTCTAACGGTGGGGGTGCAATCAATCGGATTTTCCTTTTAACAAAGTCACATAGGCTCACCTGCAAGCTTCGAGCAGTCCAGTCAGTGCTTTGCCGGAGCTGATTATGCCGGTTAGTGATCTGTCTAGCGGGTGCTCTGTATGGCCATTTCGCAGCCAAAAATAGTCCAACTGGTTCAGCATGTTCTTTTCTGGTGAATCCGTTAAACCAAGGATGTTTTGGTGTTTAAGCCCCTGGCAACCCGACCACCCCAACCCAGACGCCACACCCAACCTCAGACCTGCAGCCGTGGTGCCCACGATACGTCATTTCTGCGGTACGTGTCAATACGCAGATACTCACCACGTTCAAGCACCCAACCACCGCCAACCAGACACGACAGACACTAACCATTGAGCAGACAAACTTGTAGCGAGCATGGTCTGTTAGCTATTTTTGGCATCTGTCGGTGCATTGTTGTGAGTTGGTGTCAAACAAGTACTTTTTCCATTTTAAGATTGTTAAATTATCTTGTCCTGCGTAACTTTCTGCTGAGACCTACTATTTCTTGAACGTGGATCTTTTCAAACCAAGGTGAGTGTGGTGTGTGCTCGTGTGTATACCTGTTCGTGTGTATATATTATATATATATTATATATACGAAGCCCCTGTATGTAATATGATTTAAATCAATAGACGCTCTGTTGCTCAGTACAATTGCTAAAGAAATGTATCATGTTTTTTCCCACAAATTAATAAATCTGTACTAACTGTTTCGACTTAATAATGTTTTCTTGAGCTGCAATCAGCATATTGAATGATTTTCTGAGGATCATGTTACACTTGCAATTGAAGTGATGATGCTGAAAATCCAGCTTTGATCCCAGAAATAAATTAGATTTTCAAAAAAAATATTATACTAAAATAATAAGTAGTTTGTGAATTGGTAAAAGTACTGCGTCTCATAGTTACCTGTGTTGTAACTGCGCTACTTTTTGATTCTAAATAAAATTTGCATCCTTTGGGTAATCAAAAGACATAACTTTACATTAAAACATTTTTTTTGTGCCTTAGACGTGTGAACTGTGACCCTACGACCACCAAACTACAGTCCAAATTAACTAGTCATCAATTTACACACATGTCTACAAAGCTGAATAAATAAGCTTTACGTTTGATGTATGGTTTTGTTAGGATAGGACAATATTTGGTTGAGTTACAATTATTTGAAAATCTGGAATCTGGGGGTGCAAAAAATCTAAATATTGAGACAAAATCACCTTTAAAGGTGTGCTATTATGCTTTTTCACTTTTTCAACTTTAGTTTGTCTGTAAAGTTGCTGTTTTATTTCTCATAAAAAAGATCTGCAAAGCTCAAATGCCCACTTCAAAAGCGGCGATCATTTTATTTAACAGAAAAATCACTTTTCAAAAACCACACTAACGAACGACCGCGTTTGGTGAGCTACATACGCATCTTTCCCGGGATTTTGAGATATACAATATGATCGACTGGGACGAGAGCCTGTTGAGCTTGCCACTACGAGGAAGCAGATGCTGAGTGTTATCACTAGTCAGACACCGCTCTAGCTTTCACGAATCTTAGGTTTACAATGCATCCGTGTTTTAAATCGCGCTCAAATTTGATTTGATTTTGACGCAATATTTTCACTGAAGCTCGCAAGCGTCGCAGTCGGCTTATGGAGGGCATGACCTTTGGGTAATACCCGACCAGTTTTTTTGAACCGCCCAAGTGCTGCCAATCACAACACCACTGGCCCAGCATACAACCTACATCACATTTACAAAATTCTTCTTGAAACAGGACTTACTTCATATCCCTAAGATTTTTGGCATAAGAGAAAATCGCATAATTTTGACCCATACCCAATCTTATGGTGTGGCTTATTGCTTACAAATATTATCTGGGCTAGCTATGGTTTGTGCTCCAGGGCACATATATTTCGTGTCACTGAAATCATGAACTAATAATGGATAAATAATACTAGATGGTTAATAAAATATCTAATACTTATAAAACATAACATACTATTTACAATACTTATAAAAAAGTACTTAATAATAGTTTTAAAGCGTTGTATTAAATCAATATGCCTAGCTGTACTTGTATGAGGCATACTTTTCACCTCTGTCTGTTCTTGCAGATGTACGTGACGTTGGTGTTTAGGACTAAAGGGACGCGTCTGACCAAACCCACACTGAGTCTGACTCTGCTGTGTCTGGCCATGCTGGTGGGTGTTGTCAGAGTGGCTGAATACCGCAACCACTGGGCCGACGTCCTCGCTGGATACTTCACCGGCGGAGCCATCGCTGTCTTTCTGGTAAGAGCGTGTGAGGTGTGATTTAAAACAACGCTCAAATAACAAGATAATTGCATGAAAATACAGGTAATATATAATATTCATATACTGTAGAACTAAATGCATATACGCTATTGTTTTAAAGTTTGGGGTCAGTAAGTGTTTGTTTTTTTTTGAATGAAGTAGTACCTTCTTCAGCCTTGACAATGACTGTCAAAGTTGACAGTAAGACATTTCTTAGGGTTACACAAGGTGTGTTTTCGTTGGTTTAAATAAATGTTCCTCTTCAGTACGCTATTCTATTGCATCCAATGAATCCTGAAGCAAAATGTATCAATAGTGTTCCCTCCACATCAAATTGGAGCATACACTGCTTTTTCAACATTTAAGATTATAATGAGGGCGACGACTCTCCTATGCCACCGCAAATCCGCACTATGAGATTGATTTCCTTTCGGAACTTCCGCCCCGTCGGCGATTTGCCAGACATGTTCCCCTCCATCACATGTTTTGTTGATCCTGGACAGCATTACTTTCCATTACTAACCCAATCCCTACCCCTAAACCTAACCTTAGCCATAATTTATTCCTAAAATCAGAGTGAAATGATAGCTGATTATCAAGGGTGTAGAAGCACCTAACCCTGTCTGTACGCCTAAACTGACATTTGCTGAAAAGTTATCCCTCAATTCTTCGACTGGTGTTGTGACATCCTGGATTGTTTGTTCCAGTGTCCACACAGGACT
The DNA here is from genome assembly GCA_018155175.1 of Sinocyclocheilus anophthalmus. Classification (NCBI taxonomy): domain Eukaryota; kingdom Metazoa; phylum Chordata; class Actinopteri; order Cypriniformes; family Cyprinidae; genus Sinocyclocheilus; species Sinocyclocheilus anophthalmus. The sequence continues at coordinate 109,898 of JADLZN010001612.1, forward strand.
TTGATTCTCTGAACATGTTTTGTTTACTAATAGGGTGTCATTGCGTGGACCTGCGCAATACCCTATTTATACACAAGCTAGATGGTGATTCAGTTGGGTGCTTATAAATGAAAAGTCTATAACATACTTGGTTAAAATTTCTCAATGGTAGTGAAAAAAAAACACCCTTTTTACCTTATCAAAATCAGCTCTGCAGAAATCAACACGTTTTTTTTGCATGTTGCTTTAAATGCTAATGAGGGCTCTCTATGCGCCCAAACCCGCTCCGTGTTCCTTTGGGGTGACTACGTTCTCTTCTGAGAGCGTGTAACTTGTACAAACCTGCATTCATGATTGAAACTTGCTAACAACTATCACATTTATAGGACAGTGGTATTTGCATCTATCATTAAACATAAAAAGCTATTCTCAATTCTTCGGAAGTGAGCTGGATCACAGAATGAATTTTCTGCACACATGGTAGACCGGCTGGGCCATGGTAGAACATAGGTAGATTCGGTTTGGGCCCGGGCATCATTCCCTTTCAAAAACGAACATAATCCACTGCGGCTCAGATGTCGAGAGTAAATGAAGACTGCTATGTTCATCATTACATCCAACAACAAAACACCTCATTCGGCTGTAGAAGCAGTGCCGATCCTCCCCACCGCAAATATGCAAGCTCGCGCGTAGGCTCTGCCCTCCTGCAAGCCAACCTTGGGTGCCCCCCTCTGCCCTCTCAAAAATGATTCATGTTTACGTTCTTGTTTTCCTGAATTGGCCAGCAGTATGAGAAAATACCTGCTTTATGTATTTATTTTATGTGAAACAAACGCCGGTGCGCTTGTGCTGACCCGATTTCTATGTAAAAAAATCATTCATCATGTAACGTGATATGTCATACCGTACTTACTCGGATGCAAAAAAACACTGGTTGAAAGCGACCGACCGCTCCCCTCAGGACGACACTGTTTCTCAAGCGCTTCTCTTGTGACTTGCCATTTGAGACTGATGAACACGGACAAAGTGGCGTTTCATTTTATCTTTATTCCCCTTCGTAACCCCAAGTTCCGCCCACCTCCCGCCAAAATAGTTTGGTTGCGTAGGGCCCCACCAGAAGTCCGGATCGGACACCTAGCTTAGGAGACATTCTTTTGTCTGCTCTCCGGCATTCGCAAGCGTCGAAACATTGGAGGACTGATGACAGCTTGCTCAGGGTAGGTCTAAGGTAAAACGCTAGTGTCCATCACATCGTGGGAGTGGCCTTTGGGTCTTTGGGTGAAGGTCACTCCTGCCAAGACATCTGACACAATGGCTTGATTTCGAAAAAGGGGAATTTATTTATCTGAATTTTTTTTTTTTAAACAACCAATGGGTTGGGATTTTTAGTCAGTTTTGGGGTGGAGTTTGTACACTGCCAACCACATTCTTTCAGTTCAAACACATTGAAAGTGAATTTACTGCATCCCGTATGCACACCCTTTAAGAATCACATCTTCATGACAAGGATCAATGTGACAAAGGCACTGAAGACTGGAGTAATGATGCTGAAAATTCAGCTTTGCATCACAGGAATAAATTACACTTTAAGATATGTATAACATTTCAAACACCGTACGAAACGACTGCTATTTAGAATTGTAATAATATTTCACAATATTACTGGTTTTACTTTATTTTTGATCAAATAAATGCAGCCTTTGTGAACATAAAAGGAACAACAAAAAGTAAAACTGACTTCTTTCAAAAGCATTTTAAAAATCCAATTTCTCCATCACATGCTCCACTGCTGGTTCTCTTTATTCCCTCTCTTTCTTCGCTCTCTCTTCTCTCTCTCTCTAGGTGACGTGTGTTATCAACAACTTCCAGCAGACAAAGCCCCCACCCCCACCGGTGCGACCCCAGCGCCCTGAGTCTGTGCTGGGCATGCCCATGGTGGCGCTGCCCTGCGTAGAGAGTCCACTTGAAAAGTTAAGTGGCACTCAGGTAAGGGGTGGGAGTGGGTTAGTGACAGGGCTGCACACATAAAGGGGATGGATTACGCCCCACCCCGTCCTTCTGTGTTTGACCCAGTGGACCCTAATGTGACTCCCAAGACCCACCCGGCCCCCCTTCTCCCTTTACTAGCATGTCCAACCTGCACAACCCAAACACCAACCACAGCACCCTGCAAAACCCACTGACGCTCTGGAGGATTGTTCTGCTCCTTTCTTATCCACGAGACGTTACATTACTTTTATAATAGAGTAACTGAGAAGCAGCAGAATGTTTAGGGCCATTAACTCATTGATCCATCAGTGGGTTGATGGGAATTTAACATCTCTAAAGCAGATGTACCTTCACGACAAAGAAAATGGACTGTGTAGCATGTGGAACTTCAAAGACGAAAGGCCATTAGATGGTTCATTCTGGGAAAAATTACCGCAGTGTGAGTTTCCCTTCATAGGCCACCCTCATCCTCCTCCCGTTTGAAACTACTTTGCCGCCTTTTCCACACTTTGTCACCTCGACCATACAGTCATCCCTTTTCTCCCTCAGTCTTATTTTATTTAGTGATGCACCGAAATTTTGGCAACCAAATAGAGGGCCGAAATCATTGACCGTAACAGTGATGTTTAATGTCCTATGTCACATTTTGATTGTCAACGTCTATTTTGTGAAAATTGTTTTAAATTTATTGCGACTTATTGTCTCACAGTTGTGAATTTTTATCGAAACTCAGAATTGTAAGATGTTAAAGATCACCTATAGGCATCACGTTCATCGTGGCACATTTACCTCAGAAAAGCCATTCAATTACAATAAACTCGACAGTTAGCTAGAAAAATAACTCTAGAGAGGAAAATTTTAATAAATATATGCACTATCACATTCACTGTATTCTCGCAGCTTTTTCATGATATCTTCATTAATGTATGTTTAAATAAATCTGTCATGAAAACCAGTTGTTATTACAGCCATCGTATAAATGATTATATTTCATCAAAACGGTAGTAGATCATAGTAGAAAAATAACAGTATTATTAAAAAGTTGATTTAAGTTGAACTATTTGAATGTTTGTATTAACTTGTTGAATCCGTTTTAATTTCAGTTTTTGGTGTGTAGTTAAATAATTAATTTTGGTGCATCACTAATTTTATTCTATCCGAACACAGTTTCCACCTTCCAGTCTTGATTTCTCATCCTTTCTCTCTCTCTCTCTCTCTCTACACTCTCTCTCTCCCCCCTTACAGACTCCAAGGGGATCTCCATTCACTGAGATCACATGACCATCAGCCTCATCGGTTCCCCGTCCCCCCCGATGTCCTCATACCGTCTCGCTCCATTACCAGCGAAGTCTAGACCAGCCGTCCCAGCACATGCACCACTGCGCCACCCATTCCACGGGACGCTCCACCGCTCTGCACCGCTCCTACTCGACGCAGGTCTAGATTTCCTCACCTCCAACCCCTCATCCTCCATATTCTTCCATGCTGCCAATAGGGCCTCCACAAACCGCTCAAACAAACCACGAGACACACTTTTAGAGAGCCTGCTCGGAGATCCCGCACGCCTGCACGAAAGCCAGAAATCACAGGTAGGCGTCTCTCTTTTGCCAGAGAGTTTGTTTGGACTGTGGATGGAGGATTCACACCTGTTCAGACCTCTCAAAACCAACCCGACCTACTTCCTGGGGAACCGATGAAGAAGTCTTGATCAGCTTTTGGCTGAAATTCAGAACTCTGGCTGCAATTTTTACTGCAGTGTCAGTTCATATGTAAATACATGCACTGTTTTGTTTTGTTGTTTTTGGCATTTTGGTTAAAGGCATGTCTGTTTTGTTCATTAGGGTGACCATACGTCCTCTTTTTCCCAGACGTGTTTATAAATTGCGTAAAATGTCCGGGTTTTGGCTTTGTTTTCCTATTGTTTTCATACTTGCTGAAGGTAATGACTGAAAAGCACTTTGACCAATAGCATGCAGGTGTTGTATAAAATCAGCCAATCGTTGCGTGCAAGAAGGCGGGATCTACAGAGAACATCAAAGCAATGCAAATACATATACATATAATATACCAATAGGAAAACAAAGCCAAAACCTGGACATTTTAGGCAATTTAGAAATCCCAGCCAGGAAAAAGAGGATGTATGTTCACCCTAGCACTGATGGAGTTTTTAAGTTACATTTATAGTCATCACAATGAATGGTTTTGGAAGATGACATACATCAACTATCTATGATTTGTTTTTTGAGTGCCTATTACTGACTGCGATTCAATACAATCTCATCAGCTTCTGCTATCTGGACATCCTGTAAGTGCACATCAAGGGAAAAAAACTCTAAACTTGGAGATGTTATTGATACTAGCTCTTGTAATGATGTTTGGATGCATCGTAAGGAATTGATAGACAGAATGACAGACACACAAAAATCAACCACAGCATTCTTTTTAATATTTAATGCCTGGTTCGTGCTCACAAGGATTTTTCCACCAGCTAGATGTAATGCACAGTCTGACATGAAGGCATTTTCATTATTGTCACCCTAGACACAAGGCTTTCAGACATGAGACATTCTTACAGTTTTTCATCAAAGTATGGATTGGATTCTTAATTTCTCAGGAGAGAAAAGTCCCATGCGCAAACAGAAACGCCTTAAAGACACACTTGTATTGTTGTTGGTATTTCTGTGAAAGTTTTCAAAAGTGGTAATGGAGAGTAAGATACGTTTCTTTCTGTATAGTGAGCAACCCTTTCACATTCATATCACATTGTTGTTTTCTAGCAGGGGTAGTCTGCATCAGAATTGAATTGAAGAATCCTTTTGATTTCCAGTTCATGAATGTGAACTTGAGGTAGCAAACAGATTTAGTATTAAAATTTTGAATGTAAGGAAGTAGAATTAAAATGAATTGAAATTTGAAGTATTTCTGTACAGTAAGCTTTAACTAGAAATGAAAGTTTTATCAAGACAAACTTTGAATGTTGCGTAAAGTCTTTTTTGCTTAACAGAACTTTTGTAACTCTAGTTTATTTATTTATTTTATAGGCACTTTTGTAAATAAAAAGCTCTTTTCATATAATATTCCAGGAATACCTTTAAGGAGCATTCCTGGTTATGAATTTACATATAGGCAATGTTAGATGTCATGTTCATGTTCAGAATTATATTAAGTTCATATTTTGTACTAAACTAAATGGAGATAGATAGATAGATTGATTTGATTTCCTGTGGGGTGTAGCCAATTCAATTCTAAATCACATTTGTAAATTGAAAGCGAACCAATTCTGAATTTTGCACAACCCTGGTTAGCAAGTTTGTAAAAACCTTTGGCTGTCCTTTTACAATGATGATGTTATGAAAGGTTCTTGCAATGAAATCATTCCTGCAAGCAGCATAGGATGCCTGGTACAGTGGTATTTTAAAGTTATTTGATGACTAGTTAACATTAATCAATAGCCTGCACTGCCTGGGTGATAAAAGACAAAAAGAAAAGTTGTTTCAGTAGTGAAGCGGGGTTTTACATTTTGATGAACAATTAAGACACACGCCATTTTCTGTTGGAGGAACATGTACTGATGAATCATTCATAATAATGAGCAAGAAAGTGTATTAAAGGAATAGTTCACCCAAAAAAAAAATTGCTTAAAATTTACCCACTCTCAGGCCATCCAAGATGTAGATAAGATTGTTTCTCTTATCCGAACAGAATTTCAAGAAATGTAGCATTACTAAAGTGAAAAGTGAAGTGACATGTGGCCAAGTATGGTGACCCATACTCGGAATTAGTGCTCTGCATTTAATAATTCCTAAGTGCACACACACAGCAGTGACCACACACACCGTGAACACACACCCGGAGCTGTGGGCAGCCAATGCTGCGGCGCCCAGTGAGCAGTTGGGGGTTCGGTGCTTGCTCAAGGGCACCTCAGTCGTGGTATTGAAAGGGGGAGAGAGTGCTGTACATTCCTTCCCCCCACCTACAATCCCTGCCGGAAAGAGACTCAAACCCACAACCTTTGGGTAACAAGTCCGACTCTCCAACCATTAGGCCACAACTACCCCATTGCTCCCGCCATGATTCATGGCACCCTTCATGTCTTGATTCAGATGGTGTGATCAAATTTGTTTTTTGTGATCAACATTGCTGATCAATGATTATTTGGCAAACCCATTTAACACACACATCTGACTCAGACAGTGATGGGGCCTCTGCGTGAATGGGTGCCGTCATAATGATAGCCAACCACTGCTAAACACATCACAATAATCCCACTCACTCCAGTCCATCATATGCTTGGAATCGGACATCTGCATGGAAGTAAGAACAATTAATGTTTAAAAGGCATTTTAAAGGGGTCATATGGTGTTGCTAAAAAGAACATTATTGTGTATTTGGTGTAATGAAATGTTATTATGCGGTTTAAGGTTCCAAAACAACATTACTTTCCCACATACTGTACATTATTGTTTCTTCCCTATGCCCCGCCTTTCTGAAACGCATCGAATTTTACAAAGCTCATTGTTCTGAAAATCGAGGTGTGCTCTGATTGGCCAGCTATCCTGTGCGTTGTGATTGGCCGAATTCCTCTAGCGTGTGACGGAAATGTTACGTCCCCTACCATATTGTGATGCCCTGTCTGGCCGAGCGCCGCGACAAAAACATTAAAACCCATTAAAACGCGGCATTTGTTGCATCAGTGGGGACATAATTACGGATTATATGACTTATACTGTCTTTTTACGCGTTGTTGCATCGCGCCTCATAAACCTAAAACCATGTCTGCATTTGTGATCGAGAAATGACAAACAACAAGCCCTATACTCTACACTGCCCAAAAAACTCGCGTTTGAATCATCAGTGGCAAATCCTTTAAAATAATGAAAATGTACTTACCGTCTGTGAGTCAGAACAGCCGGCATTGTAGTCTACTCTCCCAGGATCAGGAAACAGTCCTCCATAAAATGTGCTGCACACATCTGAATATTTGGGTGTTCTGGAAGAGTGTTGTAAATACAACTTAACCACTCTTTTCTAGTTTTGTCCTCTTTTGGAAGACCAAACAAGTAGTTTCGCATTTCACAACGAAACACACAGCGTCTTCATGACATGGCGGCGGAAACAACAATACTACAGCGAGAATAAAATGTACGCCTTCTTTCTTTGCGTGAACATTTTGGCGGCGTTATGCAACTCTTCCCACATAGTGACGTAGATATGTGGGGGTGTGTTAGAACGAGCAGTTTTAGGGGGGTGTGGCAGAGTTTTAACTTTGATAAAGAATATCTTTTTTTTTGAGACTTTAGTCTTTGCAACTTTTTAGATCTTCTTTATGCACCAAGAGCTTTGTAACACTCCAAAGAGAAAGGAAATTGAAATCGCATCATCTGACCCCTTTAACTTGAAGCTGTTAATTCCAGCTAAGTTATGAGTCCTCTATTCATAATGGCTTTCTCCAGTGAAAAAGTGTGAATCAGGAGATAAATCTGCACAGATCAAGCACCATTTACAAACAAAAACAACCCAAAACAGTTTTAAACAAATATGTCAGTGGATTTTGATGTGAGAGGACAACAGGAGATGAACTTTTTCACTGCAGAAAGCGTTCTTATGGATTATGGACTCATGTTTTGGCCAGAAGCAACAGTTTAAAGTTAAATCCCCTTAATGATGGAACTGTTTCTTACAAACACAAAGCTGTTCACTTCACAAGATGTTAACTGATGAACTGGAGTTGTAGATTACTTGTGGATTATTGTGATGTTTTTATCAGCTATTTGGACTCTCAGTCTGACGGCACCCATTCACTGCAGAGGATCCATTGGCGGGCAAGTGATGTAATGCTAAATTTCTCCAAATCTGTTGCAATGAAGAAACAAAGTCATCTACATCTTGGATGGCCTGAGGGCAAGTCAATTTGAATAAATTTTATTTTCTGGATAAACTCCTCCTTTAAGAAATTAAATAGGGGAAATTTTTAGCAAATGGTTAAGTGTCTCAGGCAGCTAAAATAAAGTAATGGCCACAGATTCACATGCATTATAGTTTGATCAACTATAATAGATTTTCTACACAGAGGATGTTCATGAGCAGTGTCAGTTGACTGTATGTGCTGTACCATACGTAAACCAAGTGTTGTGCACTTCATAATTTTATCGAGCTCTGTTAAATTGGCTATTTTTTCTGAATTTTTTGAATGTTTGCTTTAAATCACATTTCTTTTCTAACATATTGTCTACTTAGACTAATTGTTTGGTACTGTAAGTAAGCGGTGTATACAAATTGTGTGTACTTTAATCAGATGAGTGGAAACGCTCCACCTTGTTGCACTCCAAACGGATGGCAATTAATGTTTGTAACATTAACTGTGACATCTAATCTGTCTGATGCCCCTCAGCCTTTACATCCCGGCACCAGGTCCAGCCTCTGCCACATTCTGTGCTACGTACAGTTACTGTCTCTGTTGTAAGAGCACCATCTACACATGCTAAGAAACACCTTCACACCCTTAAAACACTCTATTAAAGGTGAAGTCTGCAATTTTTTACCGCTAGGGAATGGAATTACAACAGCAATGACTGAGTTCACACAGGTTTCCCAAACCTCTGCTATTGGTCAGACAAACAGAAAGCCCCGCCCCAAACTTACGCTATTGGTTGAGCCAATGCTGCTGTTTTGGGCTGATTAGGATTCTCAAAGAAACAGATCAAGAAAGAGTCAAAGCCATACAGTGTTTACATTTTTTGGGCAAATCAAGCTGCAAATGGTTTATTTATAATTAAAGAGACTGACAAAATTACATGCTTCACCTTTAAAAAGCTTTTATCTGTAGCTCTCAGCTCTCTTATTACTTCTTTCATACACCCAAATGAAAAGATATTTGTACAGTTTTGCAAACAAGTCTTTTTGTATTAAAAAAGAAAAAATGACAAGAGTTATGCACACCATTCCTGTGCACCGGATTCATTTGTTACATTGGTGATTTTTATTTATATACACCAAATGAGTCATTGATCTGTGTTTTGGGTAACTGAATAAAGTAAAAGCGTGACATGCCTCTGACTCTTTCTGTGACATAATTTTTAAAGGTTTTTTGACTGCTGGAGGCCTGTTCCATTTTAGTTCAAATATGTGACCAAAAAGAGCCTTTTAAAATGATTTGACTCATAATTGTGTGCTGTTATATAAGTCACATGTGACTGGCTGAAAGAATACTAGTACAATAGTATACATCTAATTCTGTGTTGTATTTCTAAATGCATTAAGACCACAGATATTTAATATCCATATTCAGAAGAGTTGCCTGTCAATGTGGGTTTTTTTAATGACCAAAATTCTGTTTCCGCCCAGTCTTTTTTATATATTATTGTTACATCTTTGCTTTCGTCTGTATTCCAAAAGCTCCACAGCTAATTATACGTTTGATGTCACCTATAATAGAAGTTATGCAACTGCAGAGGTTCTTTAGATAGTAATTATGATGTCCAAAAAACTGTAGTTAAGGCTAGCTGTGTTAAATAACAAGCAGAGCTATTCACTGCCATCTTCTGATGGTTATTACATGTCTATACAATCAAATGACAGCATTCACAGCTAAGTGGCAAAAAAAGTACAAAAAAAATTAAAGCCATTTCATTAGTAAACAGCTACAGACAGACTGTTGAAGGCTTTTCGTTCTGGAAATAATTTCAAACCAAAAAACAAAAACAACCCAAAGAAACCCCAGCAGTGCTTTCCCAGAGTAGTTTCCTCATGATGCGTCATTACATGGTCAATATTGCACAACGCATATCAGTAAACTAAAATCTGCTGCTGTCATGCTTTAATGCATTTATCCTAAAGGGGATTCATGCAGTGTGGCTTGGTTGAAATAAATGAGTTTGTTTCTTCATCAGAACAGATTTGGAGAAATGTAGCATTACATCACTTGCTCATCAATGTATCCTCTGCAGTGAATGGGTGCCGTCAGAATGAGAGTCCAAACAGCTGATAAAAACATCACAATAATCCACACCACTCCAGTCCATCAGTTAATGTCTTGTGAAGTGAAAACCTGCATGTAATAAAGAAATCCATCAAGACGTTTTAACTTTAAACGATCACTTCTAGACAAAATATTGTCCATAATAGACTGTAACGTGTCCTTCAGTGAAAAAGTCCTGTTGTCCTCTTACATCAAAACCCACCAACATATTTGTTTAAAACTATTTTTGCTCATAACGGTGCTGGAGAAAGCATTATTATGGATTATGGATTATTTTGGCCAGAAGCAATGGTTTGAAGTAAAAAACAAAAAAAAACAAGGCGATGGATTTGTTTCTTACAAACATGCAGCTTTTAGTTTCACAAGATGTTAACTGATGGACTGGAATAAAAAACATTATTTTCCACATACTGTACATTTATTGTTTCTCCTCTATGCCCTGCCTTTCTGAAGCGCGTCGATTTTTACTAAGCTCATCGTTCTGAAAAGTGAGGTTTGCTCTGATTGTCCAGCTATCCAGTGCTTTTGATTGGCCAAATACCTCAAGCATGTGACAGAAATGTTAAGCCCCTTACCATACTGTAATGCCGTGTCCCGGCCGGAGCAACGAGACAAAAACATTAAAACCTATTATAAACGAGGCGTTTGTTGCATCCATTGGGGACATAATTACTGATTATAATGACTTATACTGTCTTTTTAACGCGTTCGTTTGCGTTGCATCGTGCCGCGTAAACATAAACCCTGTCTGCATTTGTGATCGGAAAAAAATGACAAACACCAAGCGCTACTCTACACTGCCCAAAAAACTCGCGTTTGAATCATCTGTGGCAAATCCTTAAAAACGTACTTATGTACTTACGTACTTACAGTCTGTGAGTCAGAACAGCCGGCATTGTAGTCTAATCTCCCAGGATCAGGAAACAGTCCTCCATAAAATGTGCTGCACACATCTGAATATTTGGTTAAACTGTTCTGGAACAGTGTTGTAAATACAACTTAACCACTGATTTCTAGTCCTGTCCTCTTTTGGAATGCCAAACAAAGTAGTTTCGCTTTCACAACGAAAAACACAGCTGCCTAGCGTGAGGGGAAGCCCCGGCTTAGCGTGCGCTGAGGCCGGGATAGAGGAAGCTGAGGCGGCGGGGTCGAGATCCGATGAATGAGCGGCAACCACATGTGACGGCCCCGGGATCCACGGATCCACAGCACTAAGTTGATGTATTCCCTCAGCGACCAGCCCAGATCAGCTCTAGGGCATGACGAAGTGGATATCGTCCTCTTTGGAAGACCAAACAAAGTAGTTTAACTTTCACAACGAAACACACAGCTCTTCACACATGGCGGCGGCAACAATACTACAGCGAGAATAAAAGTTACGCCTTCTTTCTTTGCGTGAACATTTGGGCGGCGTTATGCAAATCTTCCCACATAGTGATGTAGACATGTGGGGGGGGTGTTAGAATGAGCCGTTTTAGGTAGTTGTTGTTGACTCTTAACTTTTATAAAGAATTTTTCTTTGGATTTGAGACTTTAGTCTTTGCAACTTTACAGATCTTCTTTATGCACCAAGAGCTTGTAACACTCCAAAGAGAAAGGAAAAAATGAAATCGCATCATATGTCCCCTTTAAAGATGCATTCCCTTGCATTGCAATGGATGCATCTTTTTGCTTTTTACTTTCTTTTTTGCGTTACGTGCTCGTCATGTAATATTCCAGAAAATATACTAGAAATGCAAATGTTTTATAGATAGATAGACAGCTTATTCTCTCAGACTGTGGGGTTTAATCAGTAGTGTCTGAGCAGTGGGAGTGGCTTCATTAGGGGGTGTGCTGGGTGGAAGTGGGTGTGGGCGGAGCCTGTCAATACGGTGAAGAAATGCAGCGTTTGCTGCAGCGGGCTCCGTGGAGCTTTACGAAATCCTTGCGTGTTTTTTTAAAGGTGGGAAATGGCCTCGCTCCAGAAGTACAGGTTTATTCGCCAGTACGCCACAGACGACGGGCGGGTTTGAAGACAGCGAGTGGGCAAAGCGCTCGCTAGCCGTCGCCATCCAGATCAAACTGGGTTCGTGGACAGAAGAAAGCAGACAACAGGATCTGGACACGTTTACACAGACCTATGAGACTGTTATCAGGTAATGGACACTGTAAATGCCATCCGCAACGCGTGCGTGTACAGTAGCATCGCTCTCTGCACTTGTCACACTAGCATTATTTGCATGGCCATTATTGTTACGACGACAGAAGAATAGAAGGGTTTAGCGCGCAGGAGTTGGTTTGGACTCTCATTCAAGTCACTTATAAATGCAGAATGTTCTTGTACACTGCACATGCTGCACAGTTTCTTGCGTTAAAGCGGCTGGATTCACTGCGTGCTCGTTTTGTTACTGTTCGCGAGTTTGAGATTCGGGGACGGTTAACGTTACGCATTATGACGCAGCCGCTCTCTTTTACGTTTCGGAGAGTTCGTGAATAAAGAATCCAGATTTAGAATCGGTCAGTGCTGCGTTGTTACTCAGGCGAAACTGAACTTGTTCAGTGGAGCAAGCTTCCGCATAATTTCGTATGATAGCTGTTTTTTTTCTTCTTCTTCTTTGTCACACGTTTCTTGTCATACAGCTTCTTAAAATAGACTATCATGCGAAAATGATAACAGCCTACATCACAAATATTTGTGTGATTATATTAAGGAAAGGGTTCCTTCTGCTTTGGAAGGAAAGATTTAAATATATTTAAACTTTATAATTGTGTACTTAATACATTTTCCCTATTTATTCAGGAGTTTTGAAACTTAACAATTTTCTAAAATCACTGTACACGGACTTTTAATACTCCCTCTAAACTGTATATATATATATATATATATATGAGTGTGTGTGTGTGTGTGTAGGTTCCAAATAGGGCATAACTGTATCAATAATTAATTTGGCAGAAAATTAATTTTTTTATATAGTGTATATAAGTAAACAATTATATATATAATATGCTTTTTTCTTAAAAATAACATTGATAAAATATGTACTTTAATAAACCCCCAAAAGTTTATATCCAGGTAAGGTCTATATTTAATTTTTTTTTTTTTGTTTTTTTTTTTACAAGAGATAAAACACTACATAGAGTACTTGTTGTGTGGTGGTGCGGTTTTTGTGACAAATGAGGACATACATTTGTATAATGGCAAAGGTATGACACAGGTATTACAAGGAGAAGGTGACTTTTCAGGACATTACCCCGTGTCCCCACTTTTCAAAACGCTTATAAATCACACAGAATGGAGTGTACTGAAAATCTGAAATAGCACAAAGCTTCCTGTGAGGGGTAGGTTTAGGGGTAGGGTTGGTGTAGGGCAATAGAATATACGGTCTGTACAGTATAAAAACCATTACGCCTATGGGATGTCCCCACTTTTCACAAAAACAAACCTGTGTGTGTGTGTGTGTGTGTGTGCGCGTGTGCGTGCGCGGCCGTGCGTGCGTGTGTGTGTGTGTGGGGGGGCACAGTGACACTTTAAAGATCAGAAATTTAATTTTTAGATCATGATCTATTAGATATCATCACATAAGTTGTTATTATTTGAGAGCTCAGTCTATTTCTTATTATTTCAGTGGTGTTGGCAAGTCCAAGGAATCCAGGTATTTTGGCACGTGGATTTTCTTCCACCGTGTCATGTATAATGACTTGCTGACATTTAACCTTTCACTTATCATAGTGCACAGGTGTGAAGTGATATATAGATACCAGTCAACCACACACCTGCTTCCTTAAGACACATTTATCAAAGTCAAGCTTCAGCTGATGTTCAGACTTCATAGTGATTGGCCTGAGGTGAAAATATCAAAAGTTTAGGAATGAGCCATATACACTTACATGCATTTATGTTGTTATCGAAATATCATCTAGTGTATCATCCTGTTATGGAATTGACATTCATTTGTGCATTATTCCCAAATCTTATTCATTTCCAGCCATGTGACCAGCCATGAAAGTCTGTAATGTGGTGGTCGATTGTTTGTCGTTGAAAGGTTACCTGAAGCACAATCCCTCTCTTCCGTTTGCGGCACTGCTACAGAATGTGCTCCATACGTGCCCTCTTCACAGGAGATCACATGTTGCCAGTCACCTTTTTTAGTCTGTAAATAGATTTACAATGGAAGCGTAAACTTGGGGCAACAGGAGGCTGGTTACTAGATTAAAGAAAGACATTGTGCAGATCTCATCATGACCCAATCTGCTCCTCTTTAATCAATGTCCTATTGTCGGTACGTGGGTAAATGATTTAAACCTTTGTTAGTTTAATCTTGAAGGGGTCATATGATGTTGCTAAAAAGAACATTATTTTGTGTATTTGGTGTATTAATGTGTTTTATATATTTCGGTTTACGGGTTAAAAAGCACTTATTTCCACATAATGTACTTATGTTTCCCTCTATGCCCCGCCTTTCTGAAACGTTCGCTTTTTCAAAGCTCATCGGTCTAAAAAGCGAGGTGTGCTGTGATTGGCCAGCTGTCCAGTGCGTTGTGATTGGCCGAATATCTCAAGCATGTGACGGAAATGTTACGCCCCTTACCAATTGTGATGATGCCCTGTAGGCCGGAGCGATGATCAAAAAATTAAACCCATTATAACGAGGCCTTCGTTGATCCATGGGGACATAATTACAGATTTAATGACTTATACTGTCTTGACACGTTGCAAACAATCACGCACGTAAACATAACACCATGTCTGCATTTGTGATCGGAGAAATAACAAACAACAAGCCCTACTCTACACTGCCCAAAAAACTCGCTTTAAATATAAAATATAAAAACTCTTTAAAAATAAAAAACGTACTTACAGTCTGTGAGTCATAACAGCCGGCATTGTAGTCTACTCTTTCAGGAAACAGTCCTCCATAAAATGTGCTGCACACATCTGAATATTTGGGTTGAAGTGTTCTGGAACAGTGTTGTAAATACAACTTAACCACTGATTTCTAGTTGTGTCCATATTTGGAAAGCCAACAAAGTAGTTTCGCTTTCACAACGAAACACAGCATCACACACAGCGGCCTAGAGTGAGCAGAGGCCGGGGGCTAGAGTGAGCACTGCCAGAGGGCTAGGTGATTAGAGGCGGGTGGCCTTGAGAACGGCGCGGCCGGCGGATTAGACGAAGGAGGCTTGCGGCAACCACATGTGACGACCCCGGGCTGGACTCCGCTTCGCCCACAGTGAAAGCCGATCCGGTGATCCACAGCGCAAAGTTGTTGTATTTCCTCAGCAACCAGCACAGATCAGCTCCAGGCATGACGAAGCAGATATCGTCCTCTTTTGGAAGACCAAACAAAGTAGTTTCGCTTTCACAACGAATCACACAGCGTCTTCAGGACATGGCTGCAGCGTCAACAGTACTACAGTGAGAATAAAAGTTACGCCGCCTTTCTTTGCATGAACATTTGGGCGGCGTTATGCAAATCTTCCCACATCGTGATGTAGACATGTGGGGGCGTGTTAGAACGAGCCGTTTTAGGTAGGCGTGGCTGACTCTGAACTTTTATAAAGAATATCTCTTTGGATTTGAGACTTTAGTCTTTGCAACTTTACAGATCTCGTTTATGCACCAAGAGCTTGTAACACTCCAAAGAGAAAGGAAAAATTGAAATCGCATCATATGACCCCTTTAATAAAGTATACAGCTACATGTTTACTCACATTTTTGGTGGGATTAGTGCACTTGAGCCCATTGTTTGTGTATTAGACCCGATAATGAGGGGTTTCGCAATGGATTCTTCAGCCTCTCTTCTGGAAGTTCAAGTAAATGCGTACAGTTTGCACCATGCATAAGAACAGCCGGATGTTTGTGTGGAAGAATCCAACGAATTTGGAAAATCATGCATTCAATACTAAAAATAATGCATTACTGTATGAAAAAATGTGTTTTATTTTTGGTTGCTTTAGGTTAAAAGACGATTTATTGATAGATGAAATATGTTGAAGGAATGTTTTATTGCAGAGACATTGATCCACGGTGAAGTAGTTCTGCAGTGTGTGTGTTTGTTATAGCTTGATACAGTGATACAGCTTGAAAAATACCAGATGACTCAGTATGACCCTTCAGCATGCTGGGGGTCAGTGACCCACTCTATAATGAGACACACACTTTTTACATTCCTCTTGCCTTTGGTGCTCATTTTTCTGAAATTTCTAGACTGACCTGAGATATGAGATGTTTGTGCTTGTTTCTTTATTTGCTTTGTTTCACAAATGTGTGAATAAGCTGTCTGTTCTCTCAAATATTTTCCTAAGAACATTTTAATTTCTTAAGAATAAAATTATATTCTTAACAGCATAATAGAAATTGTCTGATTGTTATACTACCCTGCACATGAGGTTGCATTGTTCAATACAAACAATTCAAAACATTACACAGTGGTAAATCTTGATGATGCAATCTCTTAACTTTTGTAGTTGCAAATTTATTGTAAAATGCATGAAATGTGTTTATTTAATGACTTTATCTGTCACGGGGTAATTGTCTTATGTTGCAATGAACAATATTTGAAACTACACAATAAATTAAACATTTTACCTTTAAAACAAGTTGTATTTAAATTGAAGAGCTTATCAAAACTTTATTTATAATGATTTTGAAGTTTTGTTTTAAGAACAATTTTAAGAAAAAAGCATTTGCATTTTTTGGAATTTTCTTATTTGGAAATAAGAGGAAAATGGCATTTAGGGATAATTGTATTCTTAAGAATGTTTCCTGGATCTAGATAAAAGTCTGCTAAATACTGTATGTAGATGTGTGTAAAAGTTTTAAGCTATTTCTTCTCTTTTCCCTTTTGAAAATCTGACAAACAAATTGCTATGACTTTTTTTTAGTGCAAACAGAAACCAAAATAAATATTTTCAAAACAAGTAATTATTAAAGTGATTAAAATGTGTCTTTCTCGTTCCTTCTCTCACATTCTCCGTCACTCGTACCCACGGTGTTAATCTTCTTTGAACATTTGAAAACAATGACTTCATTCACTGTATTGTATGTTTAAATACTTACATTGTCTCTCTACTTCTTTACTCACAAACTGATTAATGCATAACACGTAGTCTTTGTGAAAGGAATGAAGGGTCAGTTGCTGTGCTCTGGACTGGTAAGAGTTTGCAGAATAAGCGCAGGTAAGAGCACAGATGTGACGGCGTGTGTTTTGATGTCTCTTGTGCAGGTGAGAGATGGATATGAGAGAGGTGTATGTGGTGGCCGGCAGCTTTGTGGGGTTCCAGCTGTTCTTCTCGTGCCTCAGTCCGGTTCTGTCTTCCAACTTCACACAGGGTTATGGGAAACTTCCTCCAAACAAACTCAACGACTGGAACTCCAGGTATCAGCCTCATATAACTCAGCACTGCTCTAATAGAAATGTGGGTAGAAATGCATGCATGCATGGATGGATGGGTAAACAGTACAAATAGAAATAGACTGGCAGCTATGTATGTATGGATAAATAATCATCAAACATGCACAGGTATAGACTAAAGCAGGGACAATGAAGTCACATTTCGAGGAAATATGCATGTATAGCTGTGTCGATAATGCTACTGGGTCCATGTGTGAAGCAAAGAGCAATTGGTGCTGGATTTGTGAAAATTAAAGAAAAAAGTGCTGAAATTCTAAAGATTCTAAATTCTAAAGAAAGTTCTTAAGTGCTTCTAAGTTCTCAAATATTAAATATTCTTTAACTTTTCTTAAATATGTACATTTTTATTAAGGATAAAGTGATAGTATTAAAAGTATAATCAAATTTAAGTTGTCGGATACTATCCTGCACACAAGGTCAAATTCAAAACTTTACACTGGTAAATCGTAAAGGTATATTTGTCAAATTATTAAGCTTTTGTTAAGTAGTAATGTTCTAATACTTATATTTAAAACAGCCCAATAAATGAATTAAACATTTTACCTTTAAGACCTTAGATTGGATTCTAGGCATTTAGACAACTTTAAAGGGATACTTCACCTAAACAATTACATTTTGTCATAATTTGCCCTCAGGTTGTAATAAAGCTGTATGAGTTTCTTTCTTGTGTGGAACATCAAAAAAGATGTAATGTTGGTAACCAAATAATCGGCGGTAGCCATCGACTTCCATTGTAAAGAAAAAAATACTATGGAAGCCAATGGCTACCAGCAACTTAATTTTTTTTTTTTTTTTGCACACATTCTTCAAAATATCTTCTTTTGTGCTCAGCAGAAGAAAGAAACTCATACAGGTTTGGAATAACTTGAGGGTGAGTAAATGATGACAGAATTGTCATTTTTGGGTGAAATATCCCTTTAAGAATAATTTTTAAAAAGGTAGGAAGTGTTATTAATTCTGATCTAAGGATTTAGGTTTTTTGAAGA
The DNA here is from genome assembly GCA_018155175.1 of Sinocyclocheilus anophthalmus. Lineage (NCBI taxonomy): Eukaryota > Metazoa > Chordata > Actinopteri > Cypriniformes > Cyprinidae > Sinocyclocheilus > Sinocyclocheilus anophthalmus. The sequence goes on from JADLZN010001612.1 coordinate 128,224, forward strand.
AAATAGTATCGCAAAGGACTTTAAAGAACATAGATATAGTTTAAGATTCTTAAGACCTTCTAATTACAAACAAGTTCAAACATCATTTAAATTTTGTCGTACATACAAGTGTTTCGGAAATATTCAGACCCCCTTAAATTTTTCACTTTTTGTTTATATTGCAGCCATTTGCTACAATCATTTAAGTAAATTTTTTTTCCTCATTAATGTACACACAGCTCCCCATTTTGACAGAAAAACACAGAATTGTTGAATTTTTTGCAGATTTATTAAAAAAGAAAAAATGAAAAAATGAAATATCACATGGTCCTAAGTATTCAGACCTTTGCTCAGTATTTAGTAGAAGCACCCTTTTTTGATCTAATACAGCCATGAGTCTTTGTGGGAAAGATGCAACAAGTTTTTCACACCTGGATTGGGGATCCTCTGCCATTCCTCCTTGTGGATCCTCTCCAGTTCTGTCAGGTTGGATGTAAATGTTGGTGGACAGCCATTTTTTAGGTCTCCTCTTCCATCCAGAGATGCTCAATTGGGTTTAAGTCAGGGCTCTGGCTGGGCCATTCAAGAACATTCACAGAGTTGTTGTGAAGCCACTCCCTTCGTTATTTTAGCTGTGTGCTTAGGGTTATTGTCTTGTTGGAAGGTAATCCTTCGGCCCAGTCTGAGTTCCTGAGCACTCTGGAGAAGGTTTTTTTGTCCAGGATATCCCTGTACTTGGCCTGTACTTATTCATCTTTCCCTCGATTGCAACCATTCGTCCTGTCCCTGCAGCTGAAAAAACCCCCACAGCATGATGCTGCCACCACCATGCTTTCCTGTTGGGACTGTATTGGACAGGTGATGAGCAGTGCCTGTTTTTCTCCCCACATACCGCTTAGAATTAAGGCCAAAAGTTATATCTTGGTCTCATCAGACCAGAGAAATCTTATTTCTCACCATCTTGGAGTCCTTCAGGTTTTTTTTCATGTGTCTTGCACTAAGGAGAGGCTTCCGTCGGGCCACTCGGCCATAAAGCCCTGACTGGTGGAGGGCTGCAATGATGGTTGACTTTCTACAACTTTCTCCCATCTCCCGACTGCATCTTTGGAGCTCAGCCACAGTGATCTTTGGTTCTTCTTTACCTCTCTCACCAAGGCTCTTCTCCCCCGATAGCTCAGTTTGGCCGGACGGCCAGCTCTAGGCAGGGTTCTGGTCATCCCAAACGTCTTCCATTTAAGGAATGGAGGCCACTGTGCTCTTGGGAACGTTAAGTGCAGCAGAAATTTTTTTTGTAAACTTGGCCAGATCTGTGCCTTGCCACAAATCTGTATCTGAGCTCTTCAGGCAGTTCCTTTGAACTAATGATTCTCATTTGCTCTGACATGCACGGTGAGCTGTAAGGTCTTATATAGACAAATGCGTGGCTTTCCTAATCAAGTCCAATCAGAATAATCAAACACAGCTAGACTCAAATGATGTGTAGCAACCACTCAAGGATGATCAGAAGACATGACAGCACCTGAGTTAAAATATGAGGGCACAGCAAGGTATCTAATACTTAGGACCATGTGATATTTCAGTTTTTCTTTTTTTAATAAATCTGCAAAAATTTCAACTATTCTGTGTTTTTCTGTCAATATGGTGTTCTGTGTGTACATTAATGAGGGAAAAATTTTTTTTAAATTATTTTAGCAAATGGCTGCAATGTAACAAAGAGTGAAAATTTTAAGGGGGTATGAATACTTTCCGTACCCACTGTAAATGTAGCCCAACATGAGTGTGATCAAGTGATCTCTGTACTGTACTGTATTGTGAAATGTAGGTGAATGGCAGTTTGGTCTAATCACCTTTCCTCTTTGTAATCTACTGAACCTGGTTAACTTTGACCTTACAACACTTAGTTAGGAAGAGATAGGTCTCTGAACAATACTTGGTTAACCATACAAGTTGAACTGTTTTTAGGATATGCTAAATACCACCTATTGTTGTTTTGACATCCTACATTGTTTGAAAAGTCATGACATGGTGAATGAAACATATATGATATTCTGTTAGCAAATCGAAATGCTTTAACCCTATAATGTGAGCACAGAACCAGAAGAATTGATTTCTTGCACTGTCTGTAAAAATGCAGTTGCAGCATTTCTTTCTTTCCCTATAAAGCCCACTTTAATTTCCTGAAAGTTTAACAAACCCTGATTTTTAAAAATGGTACAATAATATGCTTGTAATTCGACTATGTTTGTTTTTTTTAGTGCAAATCATTTTGCGCAATTTTGCTTATCTGTTTTTGAATTAGTTCATGGATACTGTATAAAACTAAGTGATGAAACATTTTTCACACTATCAAGAGATGAAAAGAAGGCTGTATTGTTCATTTGATGTAATCGGGTAAAGTGATAGCAAAGCATTTCCTCGATTACAAAACATTAGATCGTTGGTTTTCATAAAATATTTGGCCTTTTGGTTTGTGTCCTGTCAAATAGTGAGAAGTGTCTTATAGGGGGTTTCTAACTGCGCAGATAACAGATATGAATGTCTACAGTCCACAAACACACTCAGACACATGCACACCAAATCACAGTTCATTCACTGTCAGCTATCTATCGTAGATACCATCTCCTACTGTGTCAGCAAGCATCATGTTATCTATGTGATATTCCTAATGCTAATTTCTTTCGACCCAATGTGCAAATCATACAATGACTTTTTGTGGCCCTTGGCACAGTTCTTAAAGTATTGATTGTAGGGTTAGGGTTAGGGTAGTACTTATAAGTGTGTATTTGGTTCCAGCATGTCAAAATTCAGATTAATGTGTTGGAATTGAATCATTGAACTGAATAGGCAACTGTACAAACCCTGAAATGACAGGAAGAATGACAATGAGCACCAAACTTTGATGATTACAGAGCTGTTTTTATGTCCTCAGGCTGGTGTCCACTGTCCATGCGTTAATTGTGGGGCTGTTCTGTCTCTATATCCTCTGGTACGACGATGCCGTCAATGAGGACCCCGTCTGGTAAGATGCCGATAACTCAAAAACCGAGTGGATTTTCAACTCTGTGTACTACTTGGATCTCATTGTGATATTTCAAATTTTTCACTCTTTACAACCAAACTCAAACAATGCATCTTTCAGCTATTTTTGAATCCATAAAAGCCCCAAAAGCAAGAATCAAACCTGCAATTAGTACCAATCAATATGTAAGTGTCAATATCATGTCCAACTGAGTAAAATGTCCTGAAGTTTTAACTGAAACTTTTGCTCTGTCGTCAGTAATGTGTCCTCTGTAGTCGCCAGTGCACACAACTGCCGTCTCATTTGTCTTCTTGTCTTTATTTTTCTTTTCTTCTTTCCCTCTCTTTAATCTTTCCTTTTCTGCCTGCTGCCTGTTTGGTCTGCATCTTTGCATCCTGAAGGGGAAGAATGGTAATTTGTCTTTAGTGGTTGTCACCTTCTCTTGTCCTATATAGCTCAACTCAAAAACCTGGTGAGCTTCCTACCGAAACAGCATTTTATGGCCTAATAAGAATAATAATAATACTTTTATAAATATTTTTGTATAGTATGTTTTTTTTTGATTCATGGTTCTGATTCATATTTAAGTTGCTGTTTTTTAAAAGCTCTCCAAAATACAAGGCAGCTCACTAGGAACAGAGTGCATGTCTCCTTTTCATCTCACTTATATAGTCATCTCTTGTTCTTTTGGCATTCCCGCCATGGTCATTTCCCTTCTTAAAATTTATAAGTGGCAACAATCAAGTTCATTTGCCTTGATCATCTTTGCTGCAGAGATTTCATGAAATTCTTTATTAAAGAGCCTTGAATCATGCCAAACATCTTTGATTTGAAGTAAAAAAGTTAACGGAAAAGAAAAAACAAAGTTACTTTGTGTTTTTTTATGAAGAAATTAACAACAAAACTGAACGTTTTTCTCTCCCTCTGACCATTTAAGATGTAGATGAGTTTGCTTCTTCATCTGAACAGATTTGGAGAAATTTAGCATTTCATCACTTGCTCTGCAGTGAATGGGTGCCGTCAGAATCAGAGTCCAAACAGCTGATAAAAACCTCACAATAATCCACACCACTTGTGAAGTGAAAAGTGAAGTTAAACCAATCCCATCATTAAGACATTTTTACTTCAAACTGTTGCTTCCGGCTAAAATACGAGTTAAAAATCCATAATATGGCTTTCTCCAGTGAAAATATTAACACACATAAATAGTTAGATAGTATAGGAAGACCAACTCGATTACATCTCAGAGTAGTTTTGTTTTGAAAGCTTTATAAATAATCATTGAAAAAAATCAGTGTCTCTGTGGAAAAATTGAATGTGTTTTTAAATTCTTGAATTCTCTTTTTGTTTTGTCACATCTGCTCTCATTTTATTTCTTTTCCCCTTTCTCATCACCTCTGTTTTCTTTGGTCACCTGTGTGAGTGACTCAATCAGTGAGGGAACCGTATTTCTGTCTGTTGTCAGCGTCTCTTTTCCTCTCTCCCTTCTTGCTCTGTCAGATCAGAGAGTTTTTAATCTTTCAACAGATTCCCAGATCCCCTCCTCTGTCGTATCATGTGACAGTCCTCCAGGCCTCCTCTCTCCTCTGATCAGCCCCTCTCTCACTGTCCCATAGGCCATCTCAGCCAGTAACGCTCCCCCAAAAAACACAAGAAAAAGCGGGTCATTCTACGATACAGATGCCCTTTTGATTTTCAACATTTTTAAAAGTGATTTTTCTTTTTTTGCTAGTTTCATTGTAGACAATGTCACTTCTTTGGTCTGGTTTTGTTTCACGTCCAGTTTGACTCTTCAGTGGGTGTTGTGGGATCATGACATCGTTTAGAAGGAAAGGTTTCTCTCTTTATTTTGCTGTTCTTGCTGTGGCCCGTCTGAGCAGCCACGGCATGGTTTGAAAATATCCAGTTTCCACTGTAGGTAAATTGCATTGTGCATCTCAAGCTACACTGATCAATATTAATATAAGTCAGTCCATAACTAATGCATTTCAGGGCTGATGGTAACAGAGTTGGCAGTTTTACAGTTTAGCCATTATGCTCAAGGCATGGTTATAGTTTACCAAAATGAAAACTACAGCTAAAATCATCAAAAAAACGTTTATTAATTTAATGTAAGGAAACGTAATCAAAATTAATTTCAGTTAGTTGCCCAGTCAACATCGCTATTTTTTTCAAGTTGAAGTATTAAAATAACAAATGAAAATTAAATAAAAGCTATTAATAAATTAAAAGCTAAATACACATATATTTAAAAAGTGCAGAAAAACACAACATATAAAACTTGTGCTCAAGGCAAAATTATTATAGTTAACAAAAACTAACTAAAACAACTAAAAATATCAAATACTTCAAATTAAATCAACATTATGTGGAATAAAATAAAATATAAAAGGACAAACTTAACTCATTTATATTAATTATAGTTAATCTCTAATTTTGATTAAATTCAGTTGAAGTACTACAAAATAACTTAAACTGAAAAAAAAGAAGATAGCAGCAGACAGATCACTCTTAAAAAAAGGGCTTTTCAAAGGTTTTTCACAGTGATGCCATAGAAGAACCATTTTTGGTTCCACAAAGAACCATTCAGTCAAATGTTCTTTAAAGAACCATTTCTTTCTTGCGTTTTTGTAATCTGAAGAACCTTTTTTCGCCACAAAGAAGCTTTGGTGAAACAGAAAGGTTCTTCAGATGTTAAAGGTTCTTTATGGAACCTTTCAGACAAAAGGTTCTTCTAGGGCATCGTGAAGCACCTTTATTTTTAGATGTAGGTAGACAGATAGATCGATAGATAGATGGATAGATAGACAGACAGCAGACAATAAGACACCACCAGATAGATAGATAGACAGATAACACACACACCTATAGATATATAGAATAGACAAGACGATGATATATAGAATAGATAGATGATAGACATACGACATACCGATAGACACACACACGATAGATAGATAGATGATAGACCAGACAGTACATAACAGATAGACCGATGACAGACAGACAGACAGATAGATAGACAAGACAGACAGACCGATGATAGATAGAAGATGCCAGACAGACAGATAGATAGATAGATAGACAGATGATAGATAGATGGATAGACAGATGACAGACAGATAGATAGATAAGACAACAGACAGACAGATAGACACACCAGATAGATGACACACACCCATAAGGATAGATATATGATAGACAACAGACAGATAGATAACCGATGACCGAACCGATAAGATAAGATTACAGATGACAGACAGAGGATTGAATAAACATACAGATGATAGATAGATGCACATATGACAGAACAGACAATAGAAGATGATAGATAATAGACGACCAGACATAAAAAAGCTAATATTAAAAATCAAGTAAAATTAAAATGAAAACATTAAATGAAAACTAATTCAAAATATTAATATAAACTGATAAAATAAAAAACTAATTCAAAATATTAATATAAACTGCAATTATATTTAAATGATATGAAAATAACACTGGCTCAAGTGTATGATGCTTCAAGGTGAATTTTAGAAAATACATTTAGTGCTAATATTTCTATAGACAACTTGTTTTCAAGTTTCATCAGATGTTTACTGTTAAAAGAAATGCTGGTAAGAAAGTTCCTTCTGGCAAACTTACCGAAATATCAGGTGAAGTGATAAAGATATTTTCATGTCCTTGCAGAGTTCATTTGCTGAAAGGAGGATGATGTCAGCTGCTGTTTTTGAAGTATGAAATAATAGATTATTTTAATAAGGGGGCGTTATGATGCCTCTGCGGGCACAACAACATGCCTTTTAGTTGATATCATGTCAAATGTGGGATTTGGCTGTTAATTTGAACCAGGAAATATATTTTTAGAGGATTTTGAAAAATTCAAAACAAAGAAAAAGTATGATGTAGGTTGAGAAAGAAATATTAAGGAGTCTTCACTTCTTTACTTAATTGATTTTATGCTTTTTTTTGTCTGTCCTCACTCCTGTGTTTCCAACTATATTAGCTATATTCACATTTGTTACAGTCATTATGTACATAATGAAGGACACAAAAGCCACTCGTTTTGTAGAATGGCTCAACACATTCTTGAAAGTTAAATTATTGTCATTGCTATTGTTTGCTAAATGCTCAGTTCAGTCAAAATGCTTACCCTTTATGCCGGTTTACTCCGTTTTTTAAAACAAGTTTGATCCAGTCTCGCCTGAAGCGTTACACTCCACAGAGCCTTTCAAACATTCAAGCAGATCGCTTTGTGTTTTAGAGTAGTGGCCGCATACACTGTCACCCATCCTTACTTGGCCTGTCGGGGCAGTTGTTTGAGTCTGTTCTCTGAAGCTGACCTGCTTGTCCACATAGTGAACTGAATGAGATCAAAGGTGAAGAAACATGCTTGGGTGTGTCCATTTGAAGGCTAATACTGCATCTATTTGTCCCAATAAACTGTGGCCTAAATATTTTTTTTCTAAACCAATGAGTTATCTGTATTCAGGGAAAAATAAATTAACCTGAGAAGTAGGTTAAAGATTAATGTCAGAATGACATGTTTTACGATCAAACCATAATCAAAGCCCATGAAAGAAATAGATTAGATAGAGCACATTTCAATTATTTTTGGGGGAATTTTAATTATAATTTTTAAAGTCATGATTCTGGTGTTATATTTGTTTATTTTTCAAGCCAAGGTTATGTATTTAAGGCTACAGCAGCGTTATTTTAGTATCATTGATATAATAATATTATTATTTTTGTTGGTATTTGAATTTGATTTGATTTTTATATTTTATGTTTTAGTTATTATATTATTTTAGTTCAAGTTTTAGTCATTTAGTCATTTTATTCGTTTTTTAAATGTCTATATAGTTTTTATACATTTTTCATTTATTAATTCTAGTTTATTTAATTTGAGATATTTTTAGTATTTCAAAAAATGAGAAATGTTGCCTTGGCGACTGAAATAAAATAACTTCTTTTTAACGTTTATATTATTTTAAAATTTTAGTTAGTTTTTTTAAGTTATGTATTTTATGGGTTTAGTTTTAATTAATTATCATAACCCTAAGCTACAGTACTTTTTGATTAATTAATTATTGTGTTTCATTTTATTGGTGTTGGTCAATGTCTAATGGCCCATTAATCATTTTGAGAATTGTCAATGACTATTCTATAAAGTAAATGCTTGATTTGACTTCTCAAATTTGTGAGCATCTTATTGCTAACACAGAAACACTGGTGAAAAATAGCATTTTTATTTAATGCAATTTTGTCATCACAGATTGTGTAATAACAGAAGCAACTTAAATGAATTTCAGAAAGTCTTGGTACATCATCCACCTTATGACTCAATATAGTTGATATAAAACCTAGTAATCATTCATAAACAGATGAGCAAATTCACATGCAGGCCCATGCAAAGCACCAGAGCTATTTTTAAATATGAGAAAGTGCATCAATTCTGTCAAAAGATGGAAAACTTCGGTCTATTACAATAAAGCCTTCCCTTTTTCCATATATTTAGTAAGAAAGATTATAAATACCACTTGCACACATAAGTTTTAATATTCCAGGTGTGAAATCGTGCATTCGTGAGAGTTGAGTGTTTGTCAGAGGGGTCAGAGGTCAGTGAAGTCACGCTGAGGGTAACTGAGCTTCCTGTGTACGAGAGGCCGCTAGCGCTCGTATTGAGGTCGCGTTTCACACGCACCTCCTCTGCTACTGGACACCTGCGACCGCTGTGTATCAGTTCCCTGATCGCTTTACAGGGTCACAGGGACACACGTACTGTAGCGCTGGCTTGAGATATTCATCTTCCATATGGCGAGTGCACTGGTTTGTTTAGTCATTTCATCTCTTCTGTAACTCTCAAATGACCCCGCCGACTGCACTTGAATGTATTTTCATGAAAACCAACAGTTTAAACCAGCGTATGCTGTGGTGCTTGATGCTTATCCATGTGAAAGACTCCACTGTGTTTACATCTCGCAATTCCGAGTTTATATTTCGCAATTTTCTTTGAAAAAGAATTGCAGAATTGTGAGAGAAAAAAGTCACAGTTACCTTATTTATTTATTTGTTTTACTCTGTGGCATGCAAAGGTCATCATGACAGCCTTTCAAAATAAAAGTTTGGTTTAACTAGAAGAAATTATGACAGACGTATATTACTATTGTACAGTAGAATGTACTTAAAGTAATAATAATACAGTTTAATAAAACATAATTTAAGGAATATCACACAATATCACAATTTTTCATCTGTGTTTTCATTTAAACAGTAAACTTTGATCGTTTTGCTGAAACTGAAAGGAATTTCATTTGATTATATTTTATAAAGATTCATTAAATTGTTCAAGTTTTATGAATTCATGTATTAGCATTTTTGATTATAAATTTACTGCACATTAAATCATAAAACACAGAATCCAGAAAAAAGAATCCTTTTTGGTTATTAAAATTGAATTAAACCATTACAAATCAAAACATTTAAATAGATAACATACAATTTGAAGAAAAAAAAAATCAGTATTTTTCAAATGCATGAAACTGATCTGATATCAGACGGTTCAAAAGATCACAAGTTTGCCACAAAATGCTCTCAGCAAACACTAACAGTCTGATGGCAATTTGTTTTATATAATAAACAGTTTTATTATAGTATATTTGCAATTAACTAGATATGTAGCTATTTGCTTACAAGATATACGGTTACATGCAAACGTTGTAGATTACACCCGGTCCAGATGTCGCTGCATGTTCAGTCAGGTGAATTGAATGCAATATTATTTGACTGGAGTATGACGACGGTGTAGTGTCAGTTGTAGAGTTAGCAGTGTTGACAGTGGCGTGTTGCCAGTGATAGCAGAGTAATAAATGGCTCGAGTCAGAAGAAGCACCACTCCCTCATGCTTTGGGCTTCCATCTGCAGGTTAACTGGGTGGTGACGCTTTTACAGATTACACACTTCAGAAACAAGCACTTCGTCTTAATCTTGTTAAGTCCAAACATTTCCATTGCTGACTGACTGCATTTCTTATACTGTTGTTTTTGCCTTTTGTTGAGCTGTATCCTTTTTTGTCTTTCCTCAGGGGTGATCCTAACATGGTTAAGCTCAATGTGGCCATCACCTGTGGATACCTGTTCTATGGTATGAATCATTGTTTTGTTATGGAAGTTTAAGCACAGATTACACAGATCTTTTCAGGGTTGTCAACATTTTTTACTCTCTTGTTTTCTCTTCCGTCATCTCTTCTTCTCTCAGACCTGGTGCTTCTGGCTTGTAACTGGAGTGCCATGGGGGACATCTTTTTTGTCTGTCACCACCTGGCGGCGCTGTACGCTTATGGATTTGTGCTGGTAAGTACCTGGAAATACAAAGGACATGAAAGGCCCTTGAAATTGTGAATATTTACTATAAATACGGATAAAAAAAAATTATCTTTGATGATAAGAATCAAATAAAAGTGAGAATGGAAAGTTCTTAGGTGTCATACATACATTATGGAAAAGTTTCTGTAAGTGTCCAAAGTGTCATTTTCAACTATTCTTTTTTTATTTAAATTTAAATTTAGAATTTTGTCATTTTGAATATTATCTTTGAATATCACAAATTGGGCTTGTATCATTATTTTTATTTATTTGGTAAGGTAATTACCATATTATTTCAGTATCTTTGAAATATTATTATAGTTTTTATTAATATTTTGAATCGGTTTTTGTATTTATAGTTTTAGTAATTTTATTATGTTTTTGATATTTTTAGGGGTTAATATATTTTTATATATCTCTATATAGGTTTTATTATTTTTATTTCAGTTTTGTGGGGCTGCAAAACGTCTCAATCGTGATATCCCCCCACCCCCCAATCAATCCAAAATAGAAGTGTGTTTTTAATTTTATATATATAAAACCCTCCCCTACATATGTGGTATTTATAAATGCATTTCCCACACCCTACGTATGACACAGTACACAACATATAATTATGTAATATAAACTTGATCTTTGGTTCGACAATTAACAGATCTGCCAGCCAACATCAAGTTCAACTAAATTGAAATGAGAATGTTGCCTTGGCAACGTGCTCACAATCAAACTAGTTAACATTTATATGATTATTTTTTAGTAGCAAAACTCTTTTAATTTTAGTTTTAGGTAACTCTAATAAGCCTAGTTTATTAGTGACTTTGATTTGGCTGATAATTAGTTTTTTCAAATATTAATACTAATGTTTCACTACTTACATTTGAATGATATTAATAATATTCATTTTATAAATAACAATAACGATACTACTATTAATAGTAAAATATTATTCTAAAATACTTTTAATGAGACTTTCTTCTCCTTTTTTCTTTTTCATGATTATTTCAGGATGGTTATCATATGAAATATGAAATATAAAAGAAATTACAATTCAGAAAATGAAAACATGTTCCTCATAGGAGGGGTATTCAATCAGTTGTCTATATGATCTACATTTGTAATGTTTTTTGTTGTTGTTCCAGACACGTGGAGTGCTTCCTTATTTCGCAAACTTCCGACTGATTTCAGAATTGTCAACGCCATTAGTGAATCAAAGGTGAGATTCATTTACTCCTTTGAAGAGATTTTGTTTCGATCCATTACCTTTCCAAATGCTGAACGTCGCATTTGACCTCTGTTTCTCTCTCCGCAGGTGGTTTTTCGAAGCGTTAGCTTACCCTCGTACTCACCTGCTGGTTGTCGCCAACGGCGTCGCAATGGCGGTCGTGTTCTTCCTTGTGCGGATCGCCGTGATGCCGCCCTACTGGGCAAAAGTGTTTGGCACCTTCGGTACGCCAGCGTTCGAAAGTCTTGGTCTGGCAGCTCAGGTGGCCTGGATCATATCCTGCATTTGTTTGGATATCCTCAACACAATCTGGATGTACAAAATCGCCCGCGGCTGCTACAAGGTCATTACCGGCAAGCTGAGAGGAGGCAAAGTGGACTCCAAAAAGACCAATTACATGAACAACCACACAGACTGAGGATCATCTGCGACAACGACCGATTAGATTAGACGTGTTCTCTTCCCAGAATATAGCAGCTTCTGAGTTGTTCCATTACTCTCTGGATGGACGTGCTCTCGAAACAGAGGTTGGGATGAGAGAGTATCATCATCCCAGTGTGGTTTTAACCTCTACTTCATGTACAGACACTCTGACTTCACCTGCACTGGTGGAAGTCAAGCAGATAAACGAACCCGTTATGCCTCAAGCACAACCAAAGTGCCTCCAAGCACAAGGAGAAGCAAAAGAACATGAGCTTATGACCACGAAAAGTCCATCAGATCTCCATCGCGAAGCCTTAGCCAGTCAGTACCCATCCATGTCTTTCTCGAAACCAATCGCGGTCACTTTGTGAGCCGTGTTTCCTGTGATATTTACACTGATGTGCCTCAAAGGTCTCCAACATCCACAACTTGTTGACCATTTGGGTTGGAGGTGCTCATTCAAATTTTACGCCATTGCCAGTCTGACCGGTTGCAAACCTCAGATCTACCTCTCTCACCGTGTCAAGCACAAGTGCAGTACCTGCCCATCTCAATACGAACACCGCATGGACTCGAGGAACATGAGGAGCATCTTGAAAAGACAGTCCATGGGAATCAAACGCTTTGCTCTTTTAGTTCAGACTTGGAGAACTCCTCTTATGTTGCATGCCAGTCACTCTTTTGCATTTCCACAAGACACTTTCCATGTGAAAATGGAGTGAAAGGTGGTTTCTAAAGCCTTTGAGAGTTTCACTTAGCAAATACCTGTGTGTGCATGCTTAATTTCTGACCATGTGAGGTCACGGTTGCATTAGATTCGAGGAAACTGCAGTGCTTTATCCGTTTCTCAGGTTCTTGCCTTTTTTAGAGCCCTCCATTTTCTCAGACATGCTCAAGTTGCACCACTGAAACAATCTGCTTGGTGAGGAAACGGTTTAATGTTCGAAGCTCAAGGCTTGATGGTAACTGGTGCAAATTCACATCTTAGTCCTGTTTTTTTTTCCTGGTTCTGTTGTTTTCTTCCTGCCAAATTCATAGTTTTTTTTTCAGCTTGTTGGTCACCAGAACTGATGTTTAGGCTTTTGTCATGATGCATGAATGCTGTTGTGATTCTCTTGAATGTGAGTTCATGCGAGCTGGGCATGTCAACCCATGTTGCGTTGCACTGTGGCATTACGATACAGTATATATGTGCGTAAAATCATATGCAGTACTTATTCCTGCCAAGTATTTAACAAGAGTAAATCCCTCTGGAATCAGAGCTAGCATTTCTCTTCAGGTACACTTTCAAAATGAATGTTATTTTGAATGAGAATGGGAGAGGATTGTGGGAAATGTAGTATTTTGCCTTGTATCCGTAATTCGTAATAACCAAATCAGCCTCCAGGCCTTGAATATGTGAAGCTGTGACAATAGAAATATATTCGGGAGACGTTTTGGAGAAGAAAATGGCCATTTGGTCGTGTAATTCTATGTACTTATAACGTCTGAAATGAGCTGTAATCTTCATGTTTATTGGAAACGCAAAGGAGTTTAGGCTTTATGGTACGACATTAGCACAACCATTGCACAGAAATCGTAATTGTAATTGTAATTTTGAAGAGCTGGTCGAAAATCAATAGGAAGTTCATCTTCTGGACAAATTGATTGGCGGAACTCAAAATAATACATTTGTTTGGCAAAAAATAGTTAAATATTCATAAAAACAAGACTTTCTCTACAGTTATTGATTGTTTTCTCTAGAGCGGTCACATAAATATGCCTGTTGCTATATAAGCTACAACATATGAGTATATGAAATAATAGTATAGATAGGACTGTACTAGTTTTCAAAACCCCTATAGAGTTAACACAACACCAGTATTAGTACGTCGCGTAGCCTCAGATTAGCTTAAACTCCTATACGTCATTGTGGATTCAAGGGTGGGAGAATGTAAAAAATGGGTATAAATGAGTAGTTGGATCCCCCATATCAAACATCCCATTATAGTTTATTGGTACATTGTTTACAAAGGCCTTTGTAATAATCTATGCTGCACTTGCCTGCTCTCGTTTGGTTCGATCCTCATGTAGAGCAGATAGACAGTATCCTAATCGAGACAAAAAGGGTTTTTCGTGATCACAAGGAACTCCATATTGTTTGTCAGTGGTTCAAGCTCATGTGGCTTTAAAAATGAACTGTCACCAATTAAATGATATAGATTCATTTAGACATTTGAAATTGTTTTGGTACATTGGAGGACCCATAATTGATAATTGGAGCAATAAAAGGGTGACTAGACAGACTTTTCTTCCTGTCCAGATGTTTGGACGAGGATTTGCCTGGTATTCAATGGAATCATTTACTATGTGCAATTTGGTGACCAGCCCAATGCCAGTATTGAAACTCTATGTATGTGTATATAATTTCAGTCTAGAAGTAGAAGTCGCTTTTAAGAAGTGATTATAAGAATACTAAAATGAGTACAGAACTGTTGGATGATTGTTCAGTTCTCCGATCTCTTGATTTGATCAGTTTGACCTTTTACTTTTTTTTTCTTTCTTTTAACACATTACTGTTGTGGATCCAATCATCTCTGGAAATTTTAATGTGAAAATCAACACCCAACAGAGGCCCCTTAGAGCCCCTTTGTCTATACACTTTGAAACCGATGGATGGCATGTATGACCACTAATAATATTGTCCAAGTAGCAGTCAAAACTTGAGAAATGACAGATGAATAAATTTGAGATGGTAAAAACAGTCCTGAATTGTTTTCTTTTCATTTTGTTTGCTTGGTTTGCGTTTAATGTACACTTAATTTTCAATTTACACTACTGTTTAAGGAGGTTTTTAATACTTTTTATTTTCTATTTTTAAAAAAAATCTACAAAAATATGAAGCAGCACAACTGTTTTCAACATTAATAATAACAATAAATGTTTCTTCAGCAGCAAATCAGCATATAAGAATGATTTCTGAAGGATCATGTGACACGGAAGACTGGAGTAATGATGCTGAATGCAAACCTTAGAATGGTCATGTACTTATAAATGTACTTCTTCAGGATTATAGTGTTTTTGTGATGGATGGATTAGCAAACAAATAATTTAGTTTCACTTTTTTTGAATTCAAGTCTCTTTTTACACATTTATTTAAATAGTAGACTGGTGTCATGAATGAAATTCTTTCAATTTAGTGGGTCAAATTATTCATCCCCATGCTTTCGCTTTACACATTTTACACACTTTTTGAAACATTTTATCATGACATGTTTTGATGTGTTCATAAATCCACTGGAAGTTGGTTTAATGTCTGTTTAAGTAGATATTTGACTTTTGAAGTCAATATTTTGAACATTTAGCTTGCTGTTTGTACATTCTGGGCACTTTTCTGTTGGCAGAACCATTGGCAAATGGCAGTTGTTTGCCAACTGTTCATGAATACTGAAGATTTATCTTGGTTCAGTGGCAACCGAACATCCTCTATCTATCTGTCTATATATCTATCTGTCTGTCTATATCTATCTATCTATCTTCAGTTCTTCTACCTGTTGAAAATGACATCAGGTAGTTCTGCTTTAGCTCAGAGCTTACGTAATAGACAGGACAGAAGAAAGTGGAGGTAAAGAAAGCCAAAGAGGCTGACATAGAATGTGAAAGCTAGAGAATGAGAGATCTTTGAGCTTGTTGTCTGGCTCTGATTGAATCCAGCTCTACTGCATGTACTCATGGTCAATGGGTTGGGTCAGAGCGACTGTGTGTGTGTGTGTGGATAACTTTTACCAAACATGGTCACACAGTGCATCTCTGGCTCACTGAAATCTCCCCTGGTACTCTCTCACACACACAACACTACATATCATACATCTGCAGTACTGCTGTCTGTGACATTTTGTATGCCTCACACCGAGCTCAAGCATGTGCTTTTCACTTTGCTGTTACCTGCCAGAGATGGTTTTCATGACTTGTTTTCAGAGTGTGTACAGTATACAGTTACTGTATATGCAAAGACAACTAAAATACTTCAAATTTCAAATGTCTGTTCTGGTGTTAAATCCAATGCACAATGTTCAATGATTATGTTCATACGGCACTTATAAAGCAAAGTGAACTGCGCTCCGATATTCATCTTGAAGTTGTTCCCAGACATAGAATTGCATTCCAGACGCTCTATGAAATTTTATATAGTTCCATTTACGAGGCATTAAAGTTGTTTGAGGGTCTTATTGTCTTTTCTAATCAGTGTTGTACAGAACATCAAGCAGATTTATGATGGCATATGTTTGTTTAAAATAGCTGTCGGTACATTTTGGTTGGTGGGTTCAGGATACGGATGACTACTGTGTTCAGAAAACCTGCCCGTGGCTGTTACCAAATTCCTCTAAGCTTTGTAGGTTGAATGAGCCATCGACCATAAATAGGCAGACAGACCTATCCTAGAAAGGAGCGAGGGAAGCAGGGAGGGCAGGGAAATCTCTGGAACCAGCGCTTTCAGAAGCTGCCGTAACTTTTCTGTTTTTCTCACAGTTTCTCCGTCCTTCTTGACTTTCCTCTGGCTCATGTGAGTCCATAAGCAAACACATATACAAACATCTCTGCGTCTGATGCTGATGAGTGCCAAATGCTCATTCACATAAAACTGCAGCTGTTTGTCTTTTTACAATCAGTATTGTCAGCTTTTCCTTTTTCCTTCTGGAGTAACTGTTTTTCCCCCCTTTGGGTTAGAGTTTTTTCAAAATCTCTAAGCAAGGATCACAGTTTCAGTAAGTCCTTTCAAGATATCCACTAAATGTACAGTTCATTGTAAAGCCATGTAGAACATACCCAGAACATCTTGGCAACACTCTAGCAACTGCCAAACAACCGTTTAGAACATCTTAGCAACTTCCTAGCAACACCTTAGTAACCACCAGCATCGCAAAACCTCTAGCAACTGCCTAAAGACATCTTAGTAACCACCAGAACACTTCTGAAACCCTCTAGCAACACCTTAGTAACCACCAGAACACCTTCACAAACCTCTATTACCTGCCTAGAAACACCTTAGTAACCATAAGGAAAAACACTTTAGAAACCCTCTAGCAACTTCTTAACAACACCTTTAGTAAAACACCAGAAACTGCAGAAACTTCTAGCAACGCCTTCGTAGCCACCAGAACACCTTCACAAGCCTCTATTACCTGCCTAGAAACACCTTAGTAACCACCAGAACACTTTATAAACACTCTAGCAACTGCTTGACAACACCTTAGAACACCAGAAATACTTCAGAAACACTTAGCAACGCTTGCTAGCCCAGAACACATTCACAAGCCTCTATTACCTGCCTAGAAACACCTTAGTAACCACCAGAACACTTTATAAACACTCTAGCAACTGCTTGACAACACCTTAGTAACCACCAGAATACTTCAGAAACCCTCTAGCAACGCCTTCGTAGCCACCAGAACACCTTCACAAGCCTCTATTACCTGCCTAGAAACACATTAGTAACCACCAGAACACTTTAGAAACTACTGCAAAACTACGTTAGCAACTGCCTAGCAATGCCTTAGTAATCACCAGCTTCGCAAAACTCTAGCAACTGCCTAGCAACACCTTAGTAACCACCAGAACACTTTAGAAACGCTCTAGCAACTGCCTAGCAACACCTTAGCAACCATCAGCTTCTCAAACCTCTAGCAACTGCCTAGCAACATCTAAGTAACCACCAGAACACCTTCGCAAACCTATAGCAACCCCAAAGCAACTATTCAGAACAAGTTAGCAACTGGCTAGAAATGCCTTAGAAACCGCATGAACACTTTAGCAACCCTCTACTAGGAGCCAGGCAACCATTTAGAACATCTTAGTAACTACTTAGCAATTAGGGTTGCCAGGTCTTTGTAAGAAAACCAGTCCAATTGCTACTAAACACTTCAACACGAAGACTAAAAAAAACAACCCACAGCAGCAATGTAAAAGTAGCCCAATCTCGTAGGAAACCTATTGACTTAGCAAAACATCTAGCAATGCTTCCGTAAACACCAGAACATCTTAGCAACTCTCTAGCAACTGCCTTCCGACACCTTAGTAACCACCAGAACACCTTAGCAACCCTCTTGCAATAAATGTTTTTGTTTGTCTTTTATTTGCTTATCTTTGCTAAATTTGTTTGACAGAGCAGTGACCGATTCACACCTCACACTGACATCCTCATTGGGTAAGCTATTATGGGTGACAAAAACAACCCATTAACACAGAACAGATCTCCAGAGCATCTAAAAAGGGATATGACACCAGCATTACAAAATCATGTTTTCAGATATATAGAGATGGAAGTGTTTTGGACTCATCTATCGTGTGCTTGGTGAAATCCAGCTGAATGTGAAGTCCTCTCGTGAGGTTGTGAATGTCAGAGCTGTGCAGCATGAGCACCTCTTCGTCTTGACCCTCATAGCAGAGTGATAGTCTGCCTCAGTCATGACCAAATAAAGCGTCCGATTTCCTCCCCTGCTCTTTTTCAACCCCTAGAATGTTTACAAGAACGTTGGATCAGGCTGTGCTCCGACTGACTCCCTGACTGGGACTCGGCTACTGTATGTGAGCATCACAGAGCTGCTTTTAGAGGTGTGTTACACTCTTTAACCCTGATGATTGACAGCGAGACAAATGACATCATCCATCCATACTCCAGACTGTCCCTTTGTGGAGACGTAGTTTTGGGGATAAAATGCCGTTTTTGGAGTAGTACATCTGGTCATGCTTTTACTGATGTGGAACAATTGTTTTAATATGTTTCAATAATGACATAAATCAAACATAATCAGATCATCAATAAATGCAACCGTGTCAGGCATGGAAATTGACAAAAAGGTTTTCTTTTTGCTTATACATTTTGTATATAGTAAAATTGGTCTTTTTCTATTACCTCTATTTCTATTAACATTTATATTATTATGGATGGATGAATGGATTTTTATTATGGATGGATGGATTTTATTATAGATAGATAGATGGAATGGATGGATGGACTTTATTATAGATGGATGGATGATGGATGGATGCGGAATGGATGGATTTATGATAGATGATGAGGGATAGGAATGGAGGGATTTATTATCGTGGTGCGATGATGGTATGGACTTTATTCTAGATGGGATGGAGGGATGGCTGGGAGGACTTTATATGGATGGATGGGCTCTATTATAGATGGATGGATGGACTTTATTATAGATGGATGGAGATGGATGGACTTTATTATAAATGGATGGATGGATGGACTTTATTATAGATGGATGGATGATGGTGGATGGATGGGCTTTATAAGAGGATGGATGGAACATTATAATTAAATGGAGGGAGGGAGATGGACTTTCTAAAAATGGAAGGAGGCGGAGGACGTAATTATAGATGGATGGATGAGGAATGGAGGATTTATATAGAGGATGGATGAGGATGGAGGGATGGATTGGACTTATATGGCTGGATGATGGAAGGGATGGACTTTATATGGCGGGAGAGGCTTAGTAATAGATGCGATGGAGGACTTTATTATAGATGGCGGGCTGATGATGGATGGATGGATGGATGGACTTTATTATAGATGGATGGATGATGGATGGATGGACTTTATTATAGATGGATGGATGATGGAGGGATGGATGGACTATTACTACATGGATGGAGGATGGACTTTATTATAGATGGGATGGATGGAGGGCTTTATGATGGATGGTGGACTTTATAATAAATGGATGGATGGATGGATGGACTTTATAATAAATGGAAGGATGGATGGATGGACTTTATAATAAATGGAAGGATTGATGGATGGATGGACTTTATTATAGATGGATGGATCATGGATGGATGGACTTTATTATAGATGGATGGATCATGGATGGATGGACTTTATTATAGATGGATGGATCATGGATGGATGGACTTTATTATAGATGGATGGATGATGGATGGATGATAGATAGATAGATAGATGGATGGATTGATGGATGGATGGATGGCTTTATAGATGGCCAGGATGGACTTTATAAAAATGGTGGATGGATGGATGCGACTTTATAATAAATGGAAGGATGAGGATGGATGGACTTTATTGGTGATGGAGGATGAATGGCATGGATGGGCACTTTATAGCTGGATGGATGGACTTTATAATAAATGGATGGATGGATGGACTTATTATAGATGGATGGATGCTGGATGGATGGATGGAATTATTATAGAGGGATGGATGATGGATGGATGAGGGATTATAGATGGATGGATGGACTTTATAATAAATGGATGGATGGATGGATGGACTTTATAATAAATGGAAGGATTGATGGATGGATGGACTTTATTATAGATGGATGGATGATGGATGGATGGACTTTATTATAGATGGATGGATCATGGATGGATGGATGGGCTTATCAGATGGGAAAATTGATGGATGGGGGGAACTGTATAATAAAAGGGATGAATGATGGACTTTATATGGGTGGAGGTCTGGACTTATGTGGGATGGCAGGGATGGAGGGATTATTATGAAGGAGGGTGGATGGATGAACTTAATTATAGTGGATGGACTTTATTATAGCCGATGGAGCCTTTATTATAGATGGATGGATGATGGATGGATGGACTTTATTATAGATTTCTGTATTTTTTGTGTCTAATAATGCAATGTCTATTGCTTATGGTAATTGTTTGAGTTATAATGACTAAATCATCATGACATGATCATTGTGTCCTTTATTTTAATCTATATTTTAATCAGTTTAATTAAACTTCACACTGATCTTTCATTTCAGCACTTTCACTAATCTTAATGAGCCATATTTCTTAATGTGTGCAGGAGTTTGCGAGTCTGCGGTCAGATAAGCCGTGGATTACAGTGCTGGATAAAGAACACTTCTGTTAACGTTAGCACAATCTTTCAGACCCTGTCCTTTCATATCAGCACTTTCATAACCATTGCTTTATGTGGCATTTTTACTGTGGTTTGTTATGAAACATTCTAGATCCAAGGCTGTGCTTCTGTCGTTTTGATTGAGCACTTAGAGTATCTGTCAAATATTCCCGGATGCACTATTATAAAAGAGTACATCTAAATCAACCTATTACTGAAACACCATCAAACATAACCGTGAATGAGTGTGTGATCAAATAACATTAAAACAGATTATATTAAGTGTCAAAAATCACTTATTTAATTGGAATCATGACATCATTCTGTCTTATTTTCATTCCTATGTGCGACCTCATGATGACATCATAGTCCTGCTGAACGCTGAGCTCTGCTGAAGGATCACGAGGTTTTACCAGCGTATGTCTCTGACTGGACGACACACTCCTGGCCCCACATTCCTACGGCTTGTCATCTGTATCAGAATAACACAGTGGAATGAAAAGGAAAATCAGCTATAACAGAGACACTAAAAAATTGCTGCGTTTCCCTCTTCTTATAATTCTCCCGATTTCTTCTCCATCTTTTTCTTTTTAATTTTAATTTTATTGTTAATATTACTTTTATCTTATTTTCCCCCTCTTCTTTCTTCCCTACTCTTCGTTACATTACATCCGTCTGTCCGTCCGTCCATCCATCTATCCATCTATCCATCTATCTATCTATCTAATCTATCAATCTATCATCTGACTATTTCTATCTATATATCTATCTATCTATCCATCTATCTATCTATCTATCTATCTATCTATCTATCTATCTATCTATCTATCTATCTATCCATCCAACCATCCATCCATCCATCGTAAATTCTAGCAATCTATCCATCTATCAATCTATACCAATCTATCCATCATCCACTACCATCTATAATTATCTATCTATCTATCTCTTGTGTTGTCTGTGACTGTCTGTGTGTGTGTCTGTCTGTTGTTCTGTCTGTCTGTCTGTCTGTCTGTCTGTCTGTCTATCTACCGTTCTATAAATTTGTCTGTCTGTCTGTCTATCTACGCTTCTATCAATTTGTCGTACTGTCTATCATCTAACGTTCATAATTTGGTATGTCTGTCTGTCATCTATTACGTCTATCGGTTTTATCTATATATACATCTATCCATGCTATCCAGCTACCATCTTCCATCATCTATCTATCTATTATCATCTCTCTATCTATCTATGATATATCGATCTTCTATGTGGTGTGGGTGTGTGTGTCTATCTGTCGTTAGATATCTACCGTTCTATCGTTTATCTATATATCTATCTGTTAATCTGTCTATCTGTCTATCTGTCTATTATCTATCTATCTATCTATCTATCTTCTATATATCTATATAGGTGCTCTGTGTCGTCTATATATCTATCTGTCTGGTCGGTCTGTTGATCTGTGTGTGGTATCTATCTACGTTCTATCATTTTGTTCTGTCTGTATTCTAGCTACCGTCTAGAGGTCTATCTATCATCTATCTATCTATATGTCTATCTGTCTGTCTGTCTGTCGTCTGTCTGTCGGTCTGTCTGTCTATCTATCTATCATTAATCTATCTATCTATCTATCTATCGGCTGTTGTGTGTGGTCTATTGTCATCTATCTGTCTGTAGGTCTATCTATTAACGTTCTATCGTTGTATCGCATCTACTATATATCTGTCTATCGGTCTATCTTGTCTATTGTCTATTATCATCGATCTATATATCTATCTATCTATCGATCTATCTATCTATAAGATAGCTATCTATCTGTCTATCTATCTGTCTGTCTGTCTGTCTGTCTGTCTGTATGTCGGTCTGTCTGTTGTTGGTCTGTCTGTCTGTACTGCGTTCTATCATGTTGTCTGTCTTGTCTGTCTACAGCTACGTTCTATACGTGTTACTCTATCTAGCATCTATAGATAGATATGATGTCTGTTGTCTTATGGATGTCTGTCTGTATAGCTCTGTCTGTCTGTCTGTCTGTCTTTCTGTCTTTCTGTCTTTCTTTCTTTCTTTCTTTCTTTCTTTCTTTCTTTGTATAATTCCAGTCCCATCTGAACAGTTTTGCCAAAATGTAGTTTAGTCAAATTGTGGAAATATTAATTATTTAGTTTATGTATTTAGGACACATAAAATACTAGTATGGAATTAGTCATATCAAGTCAAATAAGATCCTAATTTTATTCCAAAGTGTTTAAAATACAATCTCCATCACAATGACAAATCTCTTATTTCTAACACAATGAACACTTCGAAACGTGATGGAAATATTCATTCTTTTCAGGGATGGGTGGATGGATGGATGGACAGATACATAGATGAACAAATAAATAAATTACAGGAATGAAAGAATAATTAGCTAGTCAATGATATGAATCATTTTCACGATGTGATTGGAAGTGTATTTTTGTACTATAGACATATTTGGACTTGATGCCCACTGTGAAACCTAAAACAAAACCAGCTGAGATTCCCTGAACTAGACAAATCAGAGGCATCCCTAATTCACTTCAAAGTGGAAAAAGTGACTTGGGACGCGTCTAATGCCATGCCGGTGACATCATCGCAACAGAGCGGCGTGACGTCGCAACGGGACGTCGGCCTCGGCCAATCAGCGCTCGCTCCGCGCACGCACAGATGGGAAGAGTTTAAAAAAGATTGTGGAAAAGAAGATGTGGCCCAAACCTTCCCACATGATCGGACAGTTGGACTGGAGGTTCCAGATCTAACGTTACATCGCCATCCTCGCGTCTGAGTCTGTTGAAAAGCGCAATGACAACGCATTTCAAGAGCGGACCTGCTTTTGGACTGTCTGCGGAGGTCAAGAGTAAGGTAGGCGTCTGCTTTGATTGACAGCTGTCAAAGATGCGCGGGGCAGCGCGTGCGCTACTGAAGTTAACACGTTACGGTATCATTTATATCATTTATTATATCATTTATTTGATCACGGTGTCAAATTCTATGCCAGGAATTTGTGTATTATTTTTTTTAAGTGTTGACATCATTTCAAATATGTCAACAAGAGGGTGTGAATTATTATGAAAGTTAATGGGGATCCAAACCAACTAATGTTGTCTGCACCAAAGTAAGCAAAACAAAAGGGGCAAGAAGGAAAATAGGTCTTAAAAGTGTAATCTTTCAAACAGAATTTCAGTATCAAAAAAAGTATAGCTTTTGTCCTTGACGTTATTGTATTGATTCCTCTGTCAAACTTCTGCCACATTTACTCCCATCATAGTCTTAGTGGTCCACTTTTAAAAGTACCTCAAATGTTGGCTTTTTGCCTTGAGCTGTCATTGATATCTATATCACTTCCTGAGCACCACACATATCTGTATTCTCTGGGTTACCAGAAGTCATGCTGCACAATTTCAGGTGTCACACTGTGGATTTTGTGTGTCGTTGGTATTATGTCAGGAGTGTCTTCTTTTTTTTAGTTTGGTGGAGCACTTGTAGGTGGTTTTCGGTCCCCATATAAGGAAGAGTTGTGTTCACTCACAATATCTGCAATTGGAGCATGTTTTAAACGTTCAATAGAGGAGCATTGTTGGACATCCCACCCTGATGCTGGAAGATCATCTTTGTTCCAGCCAACAGGGAACGTTCACAAAGGTTTTTTTGGCAAGGTTCTCTCAATGTTATGAACAAACATTTTCCCTGTAACATTAATTCAAAGTTATCTGGTCTTCTATAATGTTCTTAAAATTGTTAGCACAAAAACATTATTTATGCATTGTTTATGGAACTTAAAAAAAAAACATTTTAGTTGGACGTTCATCTAAGATGGTTTAGAGAACGTTCAAAAGTTACATTCACATGACGTCTGCAAAATAATCAAATATAACGTTCCCCTTAATGTTGTCTTTAAGTAAAAAAAAAAAGAAAATGGATGTTTTGATTTGAACTTTCAGAGAACATTCAAAAAAAAAAAAATAACGTAACGCAAAATAAAATAACTTAAAGAAAAAAAACATAAGATAGCTTAACAAGAGCCTCTGTGGTTCCATGATGAAGAACCTTTAAATTCCATTACATAAAAGGTTCTTTATAAGGGGAAACATTCTTTACACTCTTAAAAAATAAAACTTCCAAAAGGGCTTAAAAAAAAAGTTTCATAGCAATTCAATAGAATAACCATTTTGGGTTCCCAAAAGCCTTTCACTCAACAGAACCATTTTATTTTCTTAGTGTGAAGAACATTTTAATAATCGAAAGAATTTTTTCCGCTATAAAGAACATTTTGTCCAGTGGAAAGGTTGATGGAACCATTGATGCCAATAAAGAACCATTCTTTTTAAGGGTGTAGAATAGATATTTACAAAGTTCCTCACACTAAGAAAAATGATTATTCTATGGCATCAGTGCTAAAAAATAAATAAATTATAAATTAATTAATTTAGAACCGGTGTTTTTAAGAGTGTCGAATATATTTTTGTTAGCTATATTTTTGTTATACTTGGACTATGACCTGTTCTTTAAAAAAGGGCAGAAAATTACATTAGACTTTTATTTGTCTTTTTATCCTTCATTATGCACCAATGAAAGACCTCTTACCCTCTTAAAAATAAAGCTTCCAAAGGGTCATTTTTATCCAATAATTTGCCATAGAAACCGGGTTTATCCTCAACCGTTGGTTCCTTGCGGGAGCCACTGTCCTGCAGAGTTTTGCTCCAACCTTGATCAAACTCACCTGCCTGTAGCTTACTAATAATCCTGAACAGCTTAATTAGCTGGTTCAGGTGTGTTTGATTAGGGTTGGAGCTAACATCTGCAGGACAGTGGCCCTCGAGGACCAGGGTTGAGAAAGCCTTCCTAGAGAAACCAAGTTGGGTTCCCAAAAGAACTTCTCAGTGAACAGTTCTTAAAAGAAACATTTTTTAAAAATTTCTTATTTTGAAAGACTATTTAATAATCTAAAAGTAACTTCTTCATTTGGTAACAAAAAGATCCTGTATTTGCAGGTTCCGTCATGAATCGAAGATCTTTAGTTTTTAGAGTTAGGAATCAATAACACCATACTGCTAAACTAATGTCAATGTACAACTGCCGGTATTCTAGTATAACCAAGGGTATAAAGGAATGTTATCCGGGCAGTCCTTGACAGAATGCCTGCTTGGAAAAAAAATCCAATCTTGGCCTGGCCTCTATAGAGTTAGACTGAGGTCTGTTCCAGATCCCGAATAGAGAAACACAATAAAACAAGCTCTGTGCAGAATTCCTTGGCACTTAGGATCTATCGTCTTGGTCGTTCTTTTATCGGACCATTTCGCATGTGCGAGTACGTCCTTGCGACACTAGCCACAGGAGCGAGAAGAAACTATAGTGCGGGCTAAAATCAAATGGAGGGCATCAGCTGGTGGGGAGAGTGCATGGAGACCGAAAGAGAGAAAAGGCAACAAAACTGTTTCAAGTACCGTGTTTGTTTGGCTTCCACACACACACAACTGGGAAAAGAACAGCTCTCGTCCTCTCTCTCTCTCTTTTGTCTGTCTTGTTCTTCCTGTTTTTATAAATACTTGAGGAGTGAAAGACTTAGATCTATGCGTTGCTGGTTGAGATTTAATATTTGCCAACGCTGCATACAATGACGTAACAATCATGCAGGAATTAAGGACCTTATCTTTTGATATTCCCCTTCGTTCGTTTTCCTTACAGCGCAGTCAAGCCACAGCCTAGTGTTTTCTTTGAAGACTCCATCTGAGAACTGAGACAAAGAGAAACATTAGAAATACGTATGGCGTTTTTCTGGAAGAAAATGTTTTTGAAAGAGCAGATATGCAATGTCTTGTCATTCATCTTATTTTCAAATCAATATGAATATTATTTTAAAAATATACTGTATAAGCGTACCATTCAAAGTTTTGGAGCCACGAAGAATTGTTTTTTGTTTCGTTTGAGAGAGGTTAATACTTCATAAACACTCACAATATTAAGCCGAAGGTGTCCTCACACTGATAAGTCGGAAAGTAATTTTGAGCATCAAATCAGCATATTCGAATGATTTCTGAAGGATCATTTGACACTAAAGACTGGAGTAATGGCTGCCCAAAGTTCAGTTTTGCATCACAGGAATAAACTACTTTTTACAATATATTACATAGAAAAGTTATTTTGAATTGTAATAATATTTCATAATATCACAGTTTTTACCCCTGTTTTATTTCCTACTTTTCAAATAAATGCAGCCATGTTGGGCCTAAGAGACTTATTTCAAAAACAGTAAAACCTTACTGACCCCAAACGGTAGTGTGTTGTTGGAGTACACGGTGGTTATTTTATTTTTAAAGTGTTTTCTTTTTATGTGACTGATATTTTTTAATTTAAACTATTCTTGCAGTGCAATTATGACTGAAACCTGTATGTGTAAGAAATTCTGTTATCAGTATTGTAGCGTATGCTTCGCAAGGCCGACGTGTTTAGTATTTTTGACCTTTGACCCTCCAGCTGGCCCACAATCTCCCACAAAGGAAGAGCTAAGATGTGGATCAGTGAGGTCCCGGCCGCAAACTTCCCAGAACTTCATGGAGGGATGAACGACTAGTTAATACTCTGCGCGTGAGTGAGCATCCATTTCCTCATTCATTCACAGCTATGCAGTTCAAAGACCTTCATCTAACCAATTATTCAAAGTATTTATCAATCGCTCATTTCTGCAGGTTTTAGTATTTCTGAACAGTCTTATCACACTCTTCAAACCACCTTCTGTGAAAAGATCAGCAACCTCCTCAAACTGGCATCAGGTGATCAGAATTACATTTCTCATGTTATCGGGGTTTTAAACCTTTTTGAAGGCCTTAGTGCGGGGATCGAAACAGAAATCAGTAACATAATTCCAGGACTTTTTTAATTTCCATATTCATGCATTTACACCGTTTACAATTTCTTTGCCATTGAGAAAATCGAATAAGCGCCGATCTTTCTGTTCCAAATTAACAGGGTTTCGGGCCGTTTTGGATCAGTGTGCTTACTTTCAGCTTCCTGACCATCACAGAGCGCGTCACTTTATTTTGGTTTGGCCTTGTTTGTTGCAGCTAGGAAAATAATCTGTATTTCCTGTTCCGAGCATTCACGCGATGGACTGAGCCCACCATGATATATTGGAGCCAACGACCTGTTTTTAGACGTCAACCACCCTCAGGTCCCCCCCAAAAAGTGCACGCATCTTATTACAACTGGCATGGATGGTGAGTCACACTTAATGCCTTTTTTAAATACGATGATAAGGCTAAGTCAAGAACTGAAGATCAGGACTTCTGTATTATCCTACTTGTTTATTCTAAAGTTCATAGTACGGATATCTATGAAGTGTTTTAAACTGTTAGCAGAAAGATACATCAAACATGTGATTGAGCTGGATGACAGCTTCGTTTTTCCACAAACAACAAGCCTAGTACACCCAAAAAAGGAATCTCGCGTCTCTGTGTGGGTCAACGTGTAAGAATTACTGCCCGGGTTTTGTTTTGTATCTGAACTACTAACTCCCGACTTCTATGCTTAATGCATGTCGGTTACTTTATTTTTTACCTTCCGTATTTTGAAAGCATCCAAAATCTAAAGGCGTCCATTCTAAGTCGACTTGTGGTGAAAACCCAGAGAACAACAACGCAAATTTGCCCAATAAACTAAAGTAGGACGCAAGATTATTGGTCTGCGGTCAAGATTGTTCATCAGTAATACCTTTTTTGCTGGATAGAAATAAAATAAAAATTTTTTAATTAAAGCCTTATTCAGTGAAAAAAAAAAAAAGTAATCAAGAAGAAATTTTTTTTAACCAAAAGTTAACGTGCCGGTTACTGCTATTTATTTAACTAATCACTTCCAATTGTAATCTGTTATATATTAGCTATTAATATTATATTTATATACACATTACTTTCTTATTTTTATATTTATGTTGATATTTGTTTGATATTTAGTCCTTTTATTTTTTATGCCATATATTATCCGGTTATATTAGATAATATGTTTTTTTAAATTATTACTACATTAAAAAGTTGAAAAAAGTTAATCCTTTTTATTCAGCAAGGACATAATTAATTGATCAAAAGTGACACTAAAGAACCTGTTACAACAAACCATTCAATTTCGATTTCAATAAATGCGTTTTTTATAACTTTCTTATTCCTCAAAATACGGAAAAAAGTATCACAAAAATAGTTGCACATCGTATCAGTTTCAAAAGTTTTCAGTATTGATAATAATAAATAAATGTTTCTTGAGCACAAAATCAGCATACTAGAATGATTTCTGAAGGATCATGTGACACTGAAGACTGAAGTAATGATGCTGAAATTCAGCTTTAACATCACAGACTACTGTACCTGGCAACTGAGAAGAGAGCTGGCAGATCCATATGCAAACTTTTATTAATAAACATGGTCAAAAAAAACACAGGCAAGGTTGAACAACAGCAAACAGGTATGGCACAGGCAAGACAAAAGAGTAATCCAAAACGGGCGTGAGTCAGTCGACAGTGAACGTTATTCACAGGGCTTGACAAGAGAGGTAATCCGTAAACGTGAGCAATAGTCCAGGCGAAGGGCAAACGCACTCCGAAACGGCAAGGCAAAAGGTAAATCCAAGATACGCGGGTAAGAATCAGAAACACAACGAGACTAGACTAAGACTAGAACTAGGAACTGAGACTAGGAAGTAGAAACTACGACAGGGAAATGGTTTTGTAAAGTGCTATCACTTGGAGAGCGATACACGCAGACAATACTCTGCATTGAGTGGTGGTGTGAGACTGATTTATATAGTGTGTGTTATTGGTAGCAGCTGTGTGTGATTGGTTTCAGGTGAGCTTGTGATTAGTGCAATGGAGCATGGGAAATGTAGTCCAGGGTGATGTGTAACAGTCTGTGTAGTGTGAGAGTCCATGTGGAGAGCGGGTGACCTCTGGTGGTGAGTGAACGGAAGTTTATAGACTGGATTCGTGACAAATACATTATATTTGAATACCTATACAAATGCAACAGTTAATTAAATGTAATATCTTTGACAATATTACTGTTTCTACTGTATTTTTGATCAAATAAATGCAACCCTGGTGAGGCTTCTTTCAAAAACATTTAATTATTAATGAACAAAAAAAAAGACCCATAGTGTAACAGTAGTGTATGCATGTTATATAATTTCATTTTTTTACGTGACGAGTCATTCCTTATCTATAACATCTTGACAGTTATTTTTTTCCTCACTCATTTGCGTTTTCAGATGGGCACCAATAAGTTTGCCAGTCAGAAGGGCATGACATCTTACGGCACACGGCGTCACCTCTATGACCCAAAGACGGGTATGGAGACTCCTCTGGACCAATCAACAATCAGCCTGCAGATGGGCACCAACAAAGGAGCCAGTCAGGTACTCAAAACGCTTTCAGAATTTGTTTTACAATTCCTAGTACTGTTCATATTTCTTTCCCTTTTCCTCCTCCGCAGTCCGGCATGACGGCCCCTGGCACCAAGCGCCAGATCTTCGATAAGAAGTTGGACATGGAGATGTGCGACACCTCTACCGTCTCGCTGCAGATGGGCACCAATAAAGTGGCGTCCCAGACCGGCATGACGGTGTACGGTCTGCCGCGTCAGGTGTATGACAGCAAGTACTGCTCCAGCCCTAATGACTACAACGGCCAGGACTCAGAGATGGATGGATATCAGGATTCTGACTAGGATGAACAGACAGCTGCCAGCACACTGCTTCTTTTTTAAACTCACCTGCACTATTTTTAAATTCCAAAGTCATGTCGACCAGTAGGACCAGCTTCAACTGTTTCCTGACCCCACAGCCGCCGATCAAAGCTGAGAACCTCAGTGACTGACCGTTCGTAGAAAACAAACTTAGGAGGAATGTCTTTAAAATGTCTTTTACACACAGGCTTTACATGCTTCTCACTTATGTAGTTTTATTATTATTATTTTTTCAGTTTTATTTGATTTTATTGCTATTTTTGAGCGTGTCATTTTCCCATCTCCTGCATGGCCCAATTTTCTTATATGAAAAAATAATGCAGATGATAAATGTGGAGGTATTATATTTATGATGCCTCATAGTTACAGTACATATACACTACTAGTTTAGAATCATATAAGTATCTCATGCTCACCAAAACTGCATTTATTTGGTTAAACACAGTAAAACAATGAAATACTATTACAATTCAAAAGAACAGTTTTCTGTTTGAATATCTTGTAAAATGTAGTTTATTCCTGTGATCAAAGCTGAATTTTCAGCATCATTACTTCAATCTTCAGTGTCACATGATCCTTCAGAAATCATTCTAATATGCTTTTGGCGCCTTAGTTATTATAGGTGCTCAATTGTTTTTAATGGTTCTTATTATTATCATGTTTTTGCTGCTTAATATTCTTGTGGAAACTGTGATACATTTATTTGAGCATTATAAATGTATTTACTGTCACTTTTGATCAATTTAACGGATCCTTCCTGGGGAAAAAATTAATTTCTTTAAAAATTGTACCCTACATTTTTGAATGGTAGTGTATTGTTAAAAAAAGGATTTCTATTTTAAATAAACACCAAAACTCAACAGTGATAAGAATAAGAAATGTTTCTTGAGCAGCAAATCAGTATATTAGAATGATTTCTGAAGGACCTGTGCCACTATGACGAGTAATGAGGCTGAACATCCAGCTGTTGCTCACATTTATTTTTAAAATATTAACATGAAAACGAGATTTGCAATTGTAATAATATTTGACATAATGAACTGTTTCCAGTATTTTTTGATCAAATAAATGCCCCTTGATAACAGAGACTTCCTAAAAAAAAAAAAAAAAACAAAGTTTACAAATATCTCGGTTATTCCACGGAACTTCTGCCCTAAAAAAAGAAAAAAAAAAAAAAAAAATAGTGGATTTCAGTGGATTTGGTCACACCACAGCTTTAATAGGTTTCATGATGCTCTTTTGATTGGATGGAGGAAGAGGAAATCCAGCAAAGACGCCCCACTACTGCCAATTTCCCGAAGAATCCCAAGTGAACTTCACTACTGCGTCTAAGAGATTGTCTGGAATTTTTATAGATGCAGTCATTCAGCTATAAGCTTCAAAACAACATTGAAATACTATCAAATAATAATAATGTCGATTCTGCGTAATTGTTTGAAAGGGTATAAACCCTGCTCCAGCACACCTGCTTGTACTTCTCAAATCATTCTGATTAGCTAATTCAGACAGGTTAAATAGAGTTGCAAGAACTTGAAATTGAGTTTAAGAGTTCTGCCCTAAAAGCTGATTCACTGACAGGAACGCTATCGGAGGATGTTGATCATGTCCTGCTGGGGTAAACACAGTAAGCTTCTTCATTCATCAGAAAAACCTGCATGTGGAGTATTACTAAGAAAACGAGAAAAGTCAAACGAAAGGGAGAGGAAGCTGAAATCTCAAGGTCTCGGTGAATGAAGTGAGAAGTACATGTCTTTTGTAGTGCAGAATAGTATTTCATCAAGCTACTAGAGATTGCCCACAAAGCAATTTATCTACATTATTGTATTATAATTGACAGACTTTTAAAATATTAGCTATTACACTGACGCTTGGTTTTTTTTTTTTTTTTGGGGGGGGGAAATCTTCATTTATTCCGTTATTAGAGTATAGACGGACAAATAGAGAACAAACTACTGTTCGTTTTTTTTCTTCAATACTGTGAAAAATCATGTGAACCAAAACTGCATGACTTAAATTGTAATGGCACCTGTTTTTGTTTTGTTTTTTGAGAAAAATGACTCGCTCCCAATAGCTATATAGAAATTATTTCGTAAACTTAACGAGTGTTACCGCTTTTAGCCTGCCAAACCTGATGCTCAATTATGAAAGTGAAATTATGCAAACATACAACGGGCAAGACCTGCTCACTATTTAGGATGGTTGAGTCTACATATAAAATAAGTTTTAATGTGCATAGTTAATATATTTAGCTATTTAAAAAAAAAAACTTTAAAACGTTTGGACATGACTAGATCTCACCCTCATGTAAATCAGTTGTTGAAGATATTAGTCATATTTCATTTCTATATCAGTGTGTGTTAAGGATTGTCATTGTTTTGCATTACCGCTGGAAACAGCTGAACACAAGAACATAAAACGGTGAATTACTTTAGTTTCTCACAGAAGGTGATGCAGCGTGTCCCTCTTGCATTAATGCTTCTAATGTCTTTATTTATAAGGCTTACCAACAAAGGCTGAGCAAGTGAAAAACTAATAAATCACTATTTTCAAATGACTTGTCTTTATTTTCCATGAGTACTGGTTAAAAACTGATTTTTTTTTGTTATGAACATTTACATTTGAACTGATTCCACAACCGAAACGGACCACAGATTTCCGTAAGAGAGAACATGCAGATGTTTTATAGACACTACATGGTCTTCTAAAAACCTAAATTGTAAAATAATCAAGACAAACTAAAAGATTAGAAACAAATGAAAACAACCACAAAACACAGCCATTTTGAAGTGATGTTCGTTGCATTTTCTCAGCATTTCTGTAACGATAAACAAAAGGGAAAAGGCTGAATTTTAAATCCTCATCATCTCAATGTTGCCCGAACCTCCATCTGTGGCTTTCTTCGATCATTCTTTCAGCTTCAATACAAGACCGAACAGTGAATCAGTACAGGAGTTTAAAACAAACTAAAGTCTTCCAAGTGTATTTGGTCGTCTGTGACATTTGACCCAGCAAAACTACTGATTGGCTGCTTCACAAGCATCTATCCAATCACTGTACACGTCCACCGGCTCCGAGAGATCTGAGAGGGTGATTAAGGACAAGACCGCCGTCACATTAAACAAATAATTCACCCCGAAATTTGCTGAAAATATTAACAAAGAAACGTTGTTTCTAACAAACACGCAGCTTTTCACTTCACAAGACATTAACTGATGGACTGGAGTGGTGTGGATTATTGTGATGTTTTTATCAGCTGTTTGGACTCTGATTCTGACGGCACCCATTCAGAAGAGTGAGCAAGTAATGTAATCCTACATTTCTCCATATCTGCTCCCATGAAGAAACAAGCTCCTCTACACCTTGAATGGCCTGTGGGTGAGTAAACTCAGCATATTTGTATTTTTGGATGGACTATTCCTTTAATATGCATTAAATACAGATACTCCTATCTTATAAATGTATCAGATTTCGAGAAGGATACAAGTTATTGGTGTCTGGAATTCCTCTAGACACACAGTACAGGATATTATCCCAGTATTTCGACTTCGTTCCCTGGAATAAAGTAGAAGTTTTGTGCATTAGTGATAGTTTTGTTAGATCTTGAAGTAACACTTAAGGAGTTTTATTGCATCTTACATCTTGACGTCACATGATTTCTCGTGGTTACAGAAGGGGCAGGTAAACTGGGTGTCCAGATTTCCGGTCATCTTTTTCTTGGGAGGGGGTTTTCTCTTCGACTTTCTGCGTCCCATCTTTTGCTTCATGGAGGAAAATTAGATGAAATATACCTTAAAGCAATCTTTGAACATTAACTGAAGGAGCCGCTTGTGTCAAATACACAGAAGCTAACAGGCTTTTG
Organism: Sinocyclocheilus anophthalmus; assembly: GCA_018155175.1. Lineage (NCBI taxonomy): Eukaryota > Metazoa > Chordata > Actinopteri > Cypriniformes > Cyprinidae > Sinocyclocheilus > Sinocyclocheilus anophthalmus. Next base: position 162,690 of record JADLZN010001612.1, read on the forward strand.
CAGCCATGAGGTTTGCAACATAAACACACAGACCTTTATGTAATAACATTTAGCATCTAAAATGAATGGACATTCTTTCTAACAACAGCTTAAACCACGTTGATTGTGCATTTTGTCTTAAAACTGAAACGACAGCAATACAAATGTATATTTAAACTGGTGTATATCTAGCTGGCATGTTTCTAATGTTTATTTTTATTTAGTTTTAACATTATGATATTTAGAGGCGCTCTGAGATCTTAGAGGCAACATAAACACAATCAGTAAAATGGAAATACAATGTAAACCATATGGCCAAAACACTCACGATAAATATACAGGCATTTAAACATTTTAGAAAGTCATTATGCTTTCTGGGGAAAACAAATCTCTTACCAAACCGCGATGAATGTGAGGCGACTCTCCAGGAAACCGAGCACACAGCGCCTACAAAGAATAAACAGAAGATGTACTTCCGCTCGGTCCAACGTCCCTGCGGATTAAAAGCGGAGCGCCCTCTAACGGTGAACACCAGAACTACACCAGAGTTCAAAACGGAGTTCGTTTGGTGAGAGAAAACAACGTGCGATTTCAGTGAATATTCATTGTGTGCATTCTGTGCGCATAGTTTTCTTTCAAACAATTCTCCTTTTTATGCTCGTATAAACGCTTGGTTTCAAATAGCCCAAGTTCCTTTGGTTTAAATGAGGATCAGCTCTGACCCCTACCGTTAAACATCAGAACTGCAATATTATCTAATAATTTAATTGGGTGAGTAGAGCAAACTATAATTGAACTGTTTTAAGAAAATAAATAAGTCTGTATCGTTGTCAGAAGCACTTATTATACGCCCATAAACAAGCAAACCAAATAACGTATGTTACCGTGTGTATGGGTGTGTGTGTGTGTGTATGTGTGTGTGTGTGTGTGTGTGTATGTTGTGTGTCTGTGTTGTGTGTGGTGTGTATGGTGTGTGTGTGTGTGGTGGGTGTGTGTGTGTGTGTGTGTGTGTGTGTGTGTGTGTGTGTGTGTGTATGTGTGTGTGTGTGTGTGTGTGTGTGTGTGTGTGTGTGTGTGTGTATGTGTGTGTGTGTGTGTGTGGTGTGTATGTATGTGTGTAATGTGTATGTCTATTTCTATGTGTGTGTGATATATGTGTATGTATATTTATATGTGTTTGTGTGTATTTGTTTAAATGTGTGTAATATTTATGGTTTGTGTGTGTGTCGGTGTATATGTGTTGTAAGGTTTGTGTGTTGTGTATGTATGTGTGTGTGTGTGTAGTGTAGGTATGTGTGTATATGTGTATGTGTGTGATATGTTTATGTGTGTGTGTATGTGTGTTTATATGTGTGTGTATGTATGTGTGTGTTATGTTGTGTGTGTATGTGTGTAATGTGTAAATGTAATGTATATGTGTGTGTAGTATTTTATAATGTGTGTGGGTGTATGTGTGGTATGTGTATGTATCTGGTGTGTAATATGTGTGTGTGTGTTGTGTTGTATGTGTATGTATTGTGTGGATATGTGTATGTATATGATATGTGTGTGTATGTGTGGGTGTGTGTGTGTGTGTGTGTTGTGTGTGTGTTTTGTGAGAATATGTTATGTGGGTGTGTATGTATGTGTGGTATGTGTTCTATGTGTGTATTGTGTATGTATATGTGTTTATATGTGTATGTATAGTAATAATAATGTGGTGGTGAGTGTATGTATGTGGTGTATGGTAATTATATGTAATATTTGGTGTGTGTGTCTGTATGTGTGTGTAGTGTATGTATTGATGTATATGTGTATGTATTGTGTGTATATGTGGATGTATAATGTATATGTGTGTGATTGTGTGTGTGTGTGTGTATTTGTATGTGTATGTATGTGTGTGTGTGTACATTTTCCTTGGCAACTAACTTAAATAAGTTTAATAACTTAAAATAAATTACCAAAATTGAAATAAACTAAATAAAACATTGAAAAAACTAATAAAAATGCCAAAAGCACAGACAATTCATGCAAATATGTGTGTCTCGCTACACCAAAAACACGGGAGTATAAGGAGATGAAACTTAAACTACAGTAAAAAAATAAAAGACACTAGGTCAATAGGGGTGAGTAGGGCGCGTGGCTCGGACGATGCGCTCCACACATACCAAAACGAAGAGAGTGAGTGCGATGAGTACATTCCTGTGAACGGAGGAGAAAACATCTAGTAAGGGGTCGTGGATCGACAGATCACAGATCCATACACACCGATAGAGACTGAGTATTTAACAAGATGAGACGCGCGCCAGACTAGCGCCGCTTTGTCAGATAGTTAATTTAGGACAACATGGGCGCTGGATGGACATTAGAAAGACAAGCAGCTCCTTGCATCGTGATTGGATGACAGACGTCCAAACGTTTGAATAATCGAGTGTGATTGGGTGGTGTGATCAAGGGGGCGGGACTAACACAGTGTGATATCGAGCAACTACAGGAACAACAGAAATTTTGTGCAGAAGATAAGCACCAGTTTTTTTCGAAAGTGATCGTAGAAAGAACTGCATAAAGAGACTCATAAACTCGGGTACGTGTTTACTATAGACCAGCACTCACATAGGCTGGCACCCCGGCCGTCTCTGAGAAGAAATCGCTGTTCAGTCAGTGCGTCTGTAGTGCTATGTAGCCGGAGGCCCACTATGTACGTTGCGTCTGTGAGCTCAGACCACTCATGAAGCGCCTTCGGACACCGCCGTGGCGTTCGTCCTTTTCTAGCTGGGATCACTCGGTGCACCGGCGCGGGTAACGAACAAAAAAAAAGTAAACTGATGCAAATTATATTAGCAGATCCAAAAGCATAACCGATCAGGATCATCGGTAAGGTTTTTAGGCGCAAGAACTAGAGCCTCTGTTTTGCAATAGTATGTTGTTCTCGACAATCAGACCATATACAAAACTCTTACCTGTACTGACACGCTTTAAATGCATGTGCACGCATAATGGCATAATGCATGTTATTATTTGTGAAATGCTATGCATTAACGTGAAAGTTTTAGATTTAGCTGAGACTGTGAATCTTTATTCCGATGCAGATTTTTTGTGATCTCTTCTTTTTTAAATATGTTGATTATTTATTTATTTATTACTTTTTTTAATTAATATTATTCACTTTTCAGAAGTTAATTATGGCTACAGAGGGAGACCCAACTGACTTTGTGAAAGTGCTTCACCTTCTGGTCATTTCCTTCACCTGGGGAATGCAGGTGTGGGTGTCTTTCATAGCAGGTAAATTAATATGGTGTTATGATAATTATGTCATCATATAACATTCCATATACTTCTAATTCCTCTTTATATTTTCAGGTTTTGTGCTGATTTCCCAGGTATCCATGCACACATTCGGTCTTGTGCAAAGCAAGTTATTCCCATTGTATTTCTACTGTCTGCTGGGTGCTGATGCAGTCAATCTGGCCATATATGCTGTGTACCACCCTAGAGAACTGCTGGACTGGCATGAGGGCATACAGGTGACCAATCAAAATGTTTGCCTTCTGCATGATTCATTAAACGAGTAGTTCACCCAAAAATGAATATTTGCTGAAAATGGACTCACCTCAGGCCATCCAAGATGTAGATAGGTTTGTTTTTTCATGGGAAAAGATTTGGAGAAATTTGCATTACTTCACTTGCTCAGCAATGGATGCTCTGCAGTGAATGGGTGCCGTCAGAATGAGAGCCCAAACAGCTGATAAAAACATCACAATAACCCACACCACTCCAGTCCATCAATCAACATCTTGTGAACCAAACAGCTGTGTATTGTAAGAAACCAATCCATCATTAACACATTTAAAAAACTTTATCGGTGCTGGCTCAAGTATGTGTCTGTAACCCATAATAACGATGCTTCCTCCAGTGAAAAAGTCCATCCCCTGTTGTCCTCTCATATCATAATCCACTGACATTTTTGTTTAGAACTGTTCTGGACTGTTTTCACTTGTAAACAGTGCTTGATCTGTGCATATTTCTCTCTCAATTCAGATGAGGCGACTTTTTCACCAGAGAAAGCAATAATGTGGATAGAGGTCTCATATTTTATTTGGAAGCAATGGTTTAACATTAAAAACCCCTTAATGATGGATTTGTTTCTAACAAATACACAGCCTTTAACTTCACAAGATGTTTAATGATGCACTGGAGTCGTGTGGATTATTGTGATGTTCTTATCAACTGTTTGGACTCTCATTCTGACGGCACCCATTCACTGCAGAGGATCCATTGCTGAGCAAGTGATGTAAAGCTAAATTACTCCAAATCTGTTCTGATAAAGAAACAAACACATCTACATCTTGGACGTACTGAGGCTGAGTAAACTTTCAGCAAATTTGTGTTTCTCATTCTTCATTTCGTTTCACGCCTCTCTCACGCTCTGTTTTTATTTTTTCTGAGCAGATGACTCTGTTCTTTGTGGCCGTGATCATGGCCGGTCTGAACGCGCAGTGGTTTTGTCCATCTGCCACAGAGTGCATGCTGGTCATGCAGGAGATCGAGAAGGAACACGGTCTGGGGAATCAGGTGGGTATGAGCTCCAATAAGGAAGGATACGCCAAACTCCGTGAACAGGACCCAAAATACAAGGAGCACAGGACCACCTTCTACCGCTACCATGGTCTGTCCAACCTCTGCAACCTTGTTTTTTTTTTTTTTTTTTTTTAAAATTTTTTTTTTTATTTTTAATTTTTTTCTATAGGCTTTTTCTCCACTACCATCAATCTCATTTACCTGGCCCTCCATTTGAGAACTATATGAGTGTGTTGTGCATTTATGAGAAAGAGTCCAGTCAGTGTATGTTCTCTTTTCCTGTCGGAATGTTTTGTATAACAATAATGCTCCTAGTTTTTATACAACAAGAGTTTTTAGTGTTCTTTAAGGTTAAAAGAACCAAATTCAGAACCGTTGAAGTGAGCCAAAAGTGAAAAGTTGATTTTGTATTCACACCGTCCATAAAAGTGCACTCGGATCTCGATTTAGTCCGTTTTATTTGTGACCGGGTTTCAGTCCATTTCAGCCCAATTTGTCCATGACTTTCCTTTGAAATCTTTCTATATAAGGAGTAATTCTTGTGAATCGCTCTCAGACAATGTATAAAACGCATATTTTTATGTCTGGAGTTTATGTAAACATATTTCCAGCCATATTAAATGATATTATTATGGATGTTAACCGTATTTCTCCCTACTTTAAAATGCTTCAAAGTGGGTAATTGCATTGAATCTTTTGTTTATAATAAACAGACTGTCTGTTTAAATATGCATTAGTGATAATATAGCTGTTTGATTGTTTAAACAATGTGTTCTAATTTGTTGAAGTATAATTCTTATCTGCTTTTGCCTTAATGCTTCACAATGTGAACAATACATATATTTTCCCACTAGAGGGCTGTTTGTGGAAAGGCTTATGGAAATGAGAGGACCAATTTTAGAATGCTCAATCATAAAATGCTGTTTACATTTCCTATAGAATGAATGACACTAAAATGGCAATTAAACTCTATGGAAAAGCAATGAATAGTAACTGAACTTTTGATCATCTTTGTAAACATGATGTTTGAACAGCAAAGTAAACTTCCTTTTATTACTGGACATGGAGGATGGTGCTGTTGAAGATTGAGTGACATACAAATGCATATTCAAGCCTTTGCTATGAAGATCTGTTGTCACCTTTTTTCCCTTTTAATTATAAGAATGCAAACGTTATTTGTGTGTGTTTGTGTCCATTGCAAACGGACAGTTTTTTTTATTGACCATGAACAAGCATTTATTCAGTTAAAGAAATATCAAACACCGATGTATGTTGAGTTTCAATAAAAAATTAATACAGTTTACTCTTAAGTACACTGTAAAAAATGACCATGAATTTAACGGTAAAAGACTGTAAAAATGCTACAGTAAAACCTGTTAAATGGTTAACGGTAAATTCCCCTACTATATACGGTGAAAAACTGTATTGGACATTACATGTATTGGACATTAATTTTACGGTAGTATACTGTTTTTGGAAGTGAAAAATACTGTATAATTTACAGTGAATAACCGTAAATTGACATTCCCAGAATTCCCTGTGTTACATTTCAAATTTGATGTTGTTTTGTTGAAATAACTATGTTTCTTCTTAGTTTTTTCTTATCAGTTTTGTATATTAGGGTTGTGTGTTACACCTAATGTTGTTAAATGAATGTTTATTGCATTATTTCAGTGTCATGTGTGTTACCATGATGGTGTTTTATGTGTGAATGACACAGTGCACCTTCTATATATGTTATTATTTAAAAGCTGCTTGTGATGGGCTTTGGTTCATCATGTGACTTTCTCATCACCTCCTGCATTTGGTGGTTATCAGTGTATTACAAAGGTACAAAACAGATTTCAGTACTTCAGTAGGTTGGTATATTAACATTATATCAGTTAATGAAATTACGGTATTTAACTGTAAATTTAAGTTAAACCTAAAACGTTGCTACCGTATTTTTTACGGAAAATCCGGTAACCCACAGCTGCCGTTTTTTACCGCAAATTTTTACGGATTTTTTTTACAGTTTACCTGCTCTGAAAGAGTTGTTACAGTAGATCTAGGTAAGCGAGCATTGTGAATGTTTTCCCATTTGCATTTTACTCTTTCTTGCAAAGTTACAACAAACCTGATGCTGCCCCAGCTTCGTGATATATAGATAAAAGGAAGAGATGGAGCCCTATTCTAATGAATGTATAATCTGCGGCGTAAGACCCTGTTCACAAAATGTTAAATACGTTTTGTGCGTAATTGTGACCTACTCGTTCCATGAACAGCCGAATCATTAAAGATATTTTCATTTCATAAGTTGGAATTTGAACTGAATTGTACACAACTCACAGGATATAAGGGCATTCTGGGAAATGAAGTCCCTGTGGGAAATTTTTTTTATTTTATTAGCAATCTGGCCTTGTGTCTGTCAGCAAGGCCTATAAACCTTCAAACTTAAAGACTTTTTAAACTTTAAAATAAAAATCAGATATGGCATTTTATTTAACTCCTACATTCAAATTTGATTTGCAATTCTTCATCCTGTTTGTTAGCTCAATATAAATTCATTTCAAATTCAGTAAAAAAAATTCCCCAAATTGAAATTTAAAAAAAGGCATTTCTGATATTAGATAAATGTTGCCCATGTTTGCAGAAAAGCGTGTAAAGAGGAAGAAAAAAAACTGCTGTTCGGGACGGAGCTGGAAGCTGCTGTGTAAACACTTCAGATCCAGGAGCTCAGTCACTCACGGTCTCTCTCACACACACACACACACACGTCTGGTTTGCTATCCTTGTGGGGACTCTCCATAGGCGTATGGTTTTATGTTTTTATATGGTTATACTGTACAAACTGTATGTGCTATTGCCCTACACCTAAACCTACCCCTCACAGGAAACTTTCTGCATTTTTAGATTTGCAAAAAACTCAATTTTGTGTGATTTATAAGCTTGTTTATCCGTGGGGACCTCAATTTAGGTCCCCACCGTGACACAAGTCCCCATGAGTCTGTGTGTATTCAGGTTTAAGTCCCCACCAGAATAGAAAAACAGGTACACACACACACACACTTCACTCACCGAACGAGTTTGTTACAAACGCGTTTCCAAGCGAGGAGGAAGTCCCGGTGGCTTTACCGGAGCACAAGATAAAGCACCGAGAATCCGTGTGAAGGTAAGAACTTCATCCAATTGAGTCTTTGCTTTTGAGAGTCATTTTGACTCCCATATACAGCTTTCTTTCTCTGTCTCCGGATGGGACAAGCTTTATAAGTTTGGGTCATGCTGCAAGACATGCACTGTTAACATTTTGTTCATCAAGCCATCGCGATTATGACCGATTTGTTCTTTAAAATAGTTTAGAACGCCAAAGAGTGGAGATTCGAATTCGGTCCAGATTTAGGTTGAGAACTGAACAGCTGCAAAAAAGTACCGTTGTACAATTCTCGGTACATTTACAATGGCTCTACCTCGGTATTCTTCCACGGTATTGTTCTTTGGAATACCATTTAAATACCATGGTACACTTCAAAGTATCATCTGATGCTGTACCATGATACATTTTTTGGTAGGAAGAAAGCTCTTGTTTTCTTTTTTCATGTATTTGTTGTTGTATGGTAAACCTCCTCCATGCATGGATTAAACAACACGTTATTTAATTGCATTCTTTGGATGTTATTCATTTTATGAAATATACTGTGTGATCGTCATCTTTGAATCAGTCTGCTATGAATGAAAGCAAACTATGTGCTGTTTAATTCCATTCAACTGGAGCACAGTTGTGGACATCTGCCAGACGATCAATAGACAGATCAGTGCCATGGTAACCAGAGACCCTGGCCCTCAAAAACACCATTTGGCCCTCTGGTGTAAGTGATGAAGTCAGGTGTCACAGATCACTGGTCTATAGCACGCCTGAGGAGGACATTCAAAACAACTGAGGGGAATATTGGTCATGTAGGTTGTTGAGACATCTGATATTCAATGTTCAGTGTCAAAAATATGCATGCCGTGAAGCACTTACAATGGGATTCTATGAGGCAAGATATTCCTATAAGGTTTAAAGCAGAACAGTGTTATTTTAATAATACCATTATTAGTGATGTCAAACGATTAATCGCGATTAATCGCATCCAAAATAAAAGTTTTTGTTTACATAATATATGTGTGTGCTGTGTATTTATTATGTAAATATAAATACACACGCATGCATGTATATATTTCAGAAAAATATGCTATGTTTATATATTAAGAATCTTTTTAATAGCTTAGTAATAATATTGTAAATAGTTTTAAAATATATACTGTATGTGTGTGTATTTATATATACATAATAACTACCACATACACCACATATATATTAAACAAAACTTATTTTGGATGCGATTAATCGCGATTAATCGTTTGACAGCACTAATCATTATACTATTATAGTTTTGTTGATATTTTGAATCTTAAATTTTATTTGTACATTTTGGGTACATTTACACAAAAACAATGTGCTAAAAACAGAAAAGGTTTTCCTTTGCTTTTTCTGCGTATAGACTCAAATGCAGCCAAAATGATCCCTGTTCACATGGATCTGTGAAAATGTTTTTGTTGTTTACACAGAGATGATAATGGTGTTTTTTTTTTTAAGTTTACATTTTCATGCCTCCAAAATGCCATTGTCATGCAAACGAATGGTCAAAACGCATAAAGTTTTCTGTTTTTAGTTCAAAGTTTATTCTTGTAAATTTAAGGTGAGACTAAACTAAACTTCAGCTAAAAAAAAAAAAACGTTTTATGCGTCTTCGCAATATTTTTAAACACCAACAAAGTTTTGGGGGCCTGAAAACGTAAACCTTTGAAAAACGGGTTTCAAAAGTTTTGAAAATGATACTGTTATCGTCTCAGTATTAACTGAGACATCGCCAACTACTGGTCTGGCATGCATAATACAGCGTTTTAAGGCGTTTTCTTAGATCCATGTGAACGAAAATCATTTTGACGTATTATTCACAATTGTTCTTAAATTCTTAAAAGCTTCTTGCATAACTGAAGGTGGTGGCATATGAAGTTAATGTTTTAGTAGGTCTATGTAGTTGGTGTGAAATATTAAGCTCTGATTCTATGCAGATTAAAGTAATGGAGGGGAAGGAAAGGGGTTCCATACAATCCATAGCAATATTGATTGTGTCTCTAATGGGACAAGTGGGAATGGATTTGGTGTTCTTACTAATGGACAGAGAGCTGTGCTGAGTGCCATTTGGTATAAAACCATTAAATTGAGCGGTAAAATGAATGGCGAGCATAGATCTGCCATGTAAGGTCTGTTTTATGGGGTTGATTTAGGGTTTTATCCAGACACGCATTTGAACTGGAGAAATTATTATAAACGAAACAGCAAAGTAGTTTGGGAGATTTGGGCCAGCTGTGTAATCTGGCTTGTCTTGTTATTGAAGATCATGCAATAAAATCCACTTTCATTGACATCTTTGGCTTTGGTTTTAGTGTTAGAAGGCCTCATGCAGTCAGTGCACATGCTCAACATGTGACAAGATTTTATAGGGAGCTTAAGATTTTAGTCAATTTTAATGTTTCATTTGAACAATAAGGCAGTAACAGCAAGTGAAAACACTGTTTAATTGAAAAGTTGTTTATACGTGCATATAATTGTATGAAAGTAAAAGAGAAGTTTCTGTTGTGTTTTTTGCCATTGTTTGCCAAATTAGGCTACTTTAAGTGATAGTTCACAAGAAATATCCAGAATGTTATTGGTTTTGTTATATGGACTACATTTATGATGCTTTTATGATGCTCTTATGCTCACCAAGGCTGCAGTTATTTCATGAAAAATGCAGTAAAATCAGTAATATTGTGAAATATTATTACAATTTTTTAAATAACTGTTTTCCTTTAATATATATATTAAAAATGTAATTTATTCCTGTGAAGTAAAGCTGAATTTTCAGCATCATTACTCTAGTCTTCACATTGTGTTCAGAAATCATTCTAATATGATGATTTGCTGCTCAAGAAACAATTATTATTATTTTGAAAACAGTTGTGCTGCTTAATATTTTTCCAGAAACTGATACGTTTCCTCAAGATCCTTTCTTAGAAAGTTAAAAAAGAACAGCAGATATTTGAAATAGAAATTTTTTGTAACATTATAAATGTCTTTATTGTCACTTTCAATCAGTTTAATGCATCCTTGCTGAATAAAAGTATTAAAATAAGAAACTATGAGTAAACATTTAACTTTTAACACATTCTGGGCTTGTTTTAATTAGAGCAATTTTTCTCTTAAAATAGGAAGATGTTTCATAACCTCTTAAGTGTTTCTTGTTGTCTTGCCCAATGATTTTGCAACCTTACCCTACACTGTAAACCTGACCGTTAGGATTAACCACCAGTTACAAGATTCTCCAAGCAGTGAGCACATGATCATCAGAACCAGAGTGTCTCTCCATGTGCCACTTACACAGGTCCTTCAGCCCCCTCCAACTCTCCAACTTACTGTTCTAAATTATATTGCCTTTGAGTTCAAAAAGATACTACCTATCAAGAGCTCTCGTGTGCTCGAGACAATAGCTGCTGTGGGCAGTCACTCTCTTTGTAGTAACATCTCCACCTCTAGAGAGGAGTGGTGTTTGGAGCGCTCCGCTCGCCTTTTAATGGGTCTGCGTGCTTTGTATCGTGGGCCTGTCGCCATGGAGACCCTCTCCATCAGGCCCGTGAGGGTCTGATTGATCAGCTGGATGGTGGAGGGGTTTTGTTTCCATGCCTGTTAGTTTGAGCTCTTCTGTCGGTGGATATGGCCGGTTCTGAAGGTTGTGCTCCGAGGGTAATCAGAGATGTGTTTTCAGACCAGAACATGTAATGTCAACATGAAGCGGCGTTCGCAAACCTATTTTACTTCTGTAATGTGACGTATTTCAGAGTGAAACAGGATATTTGATGAACAAAACAATGTTTTATGGGACTGTTTTTTTTACGTGTGTTAAGAAAAGGCCAGTTTTGTTTATATGTTGACTTTAAATGAGAAACCAAAGATATTTGGAGGTAGTTCAGTAAAATTTCATATAGTTTTATGCATTTAAGTGTATCTAAATAAAACTTTTAGGACATAAAATAAGCAGAATTGGTTTGATTTTTCAATCTTACCAAGTGGCTTTTGTCTTGATTTTGAAATGAAACGTGAAATACTCGTTTTCTCTGTTTCAGATGGCATCAGTGAACGACTCGCGGCTCCAGCCATCACAGAAAGACGCGGCTGACCAAAACTTCGACTACATGTTCAAACTTCTCATCATCGGCAACAGCAGCGTCGGTAAAACCAGCTTCCTGTTTCGCTACGCGGACGATACCTTCACTTCAGCCTTCGTCAGCACGGTGGGAATCGACTTTAAGGTCAAAACCGTTTTTCGCAACAACAAGAGGATCAAACTGCAAATTTGGGTAAGTTTGATTGTCACCTGATCAGTCTGATGTCTTAAACTAATATCTATTTTTAAACTATTTTAATGCAATCTAATCTCATCTATTCAAGTATTTTATTAATTATGTTTGAATAATAACACTACCATTCAAAAGTTTTGGGCCAGCAAGTTTAATATGTTTTTAAGTCTCTTATGGTCATCAAGTCTTCATTTGTTCGACACAGTAAAAACAAAGATACAGTAAAAACAGTAATATTTTGAAATGTTATTACTGTTTAAAAATAACTGTTTTCTATTTGAATATATTATAAAATGTTGTTTATTCCTGTGATCAAAGCTGAATTTTCAGCATCATTACTCCAGTCTTCAGTGTCACACATCCTTCAGAAATCACTCTAATTAGGTTGATTTTCTGCTCAAGAACATTTCTGATTTTCAGTGTTTAAAACAGTTGTGCTGCTTAATAGTTTAGAATATTTATTTTCAGGAGTCTTTGATGAGTAGAGAGTTCAAAAGAACCATATTGATTTAAAACTTTAAATCAATTAAAAAATCAATCAATTAAATTTTGATTTAAAAAGTTTTCTCATAATATTAAAATGATTTTTTTTATTTAAAGGGTCATATTATGTTGCTAAAAAAACATTATTTTGTGTATTTGGTGTAATGAAATGTGTTTTATGCGGTTTAAAGTTAAAAAAACATATTATTTTCCACATACTGTACTTTATTGTTTCTTCTCTATGCCCCGCCTTTTTGAAAAGCGTAGATTTTTACAAAGCTCATCGGTCTGAAAAGGCGAGGTGTGCTGTGATTCGCCAGCTATCCAGTGCGTTGTGATTGGCCGAATTCCTCAAGCGTGTGACGGAAATGTTACGCCCCTCACCATACTGTGATGGCGTGTCCCAGCCGGAGCGACGAGACAAAAACATTAAAACCCATTATAAACGAGGCATTTGTTGCATCCAGTGGGGACATAATTACTGATTATAATGACTTATATTGTCTTTTTACGCGTTTCGTTGTGTATTGCGATGCGTAAACATAAAACCATTTGTCTGCGTTTGTGATCAGAGAAATGGCAAACAACAAGGCTACTCCACACTGCCCAAAACTCGCATTTGAATCATCATTGGCAAATGAAAAAAAAACGTACTTATTTGCCGGCGATCCACATCACTAAGTTGATGTATTCCCTCAGCGACCAGCACGTATCAGCTCTAGGCATGACGAAGCAGATATTGTCCTTTTTTGGAAGGCCAAACAAAGTTGTTTCTCTTTCACAACGAAGCACACAGTGCCTTCACGACATGGCGGCGGCGGCGTCAACAACAATACTACAGCGAGAATAACGCTGTACGCCTTCTTTCTTTGCGTGAACATAAGGGCGACGTTATGCAAATCTTCCCACATAGTGAGGTAGATATGTGGGGGCGTGTTTGAACGAGCCGTTTTAGGTAGGCGTGGCTGACTGAACTTTTATAAAGAATATCTCTTTGGATTTGATACTTTATTCTTTGCAACTTTACAGATCTTCTTTATGCACCAAGAGCTTGTAACACTCCAAAGAGAAAGGAAAAAATGAAATCGCATCATATGACCCCTTTAAAAATTGTGTCATACCACAGGACTATTTAAAATTAACTAGCGAAGCATAAACACTGATTAAAAATGGTGAAAAGCATAAAAATAGTGAGCACTATCACACCTTTGTAACCTAAAATATTGATGTTGATTAAAAAATGAGCATATCACATGTCAACTAACCACATCCCTGTTTCTTTTTGTGGATTTAGGCTGGGTTTGATATTATCAATTTTGTTATTTTCCAGTGAAAAGATTTTCTAGGTTTTTGCGGTTATTAGTAAATGATCAGATGTTGCAGAAAAGGTCTATGTAGGATATTCAGTGACAATTGATGGCAGCATACAAAGATGCAATTTATAGATTCAAACCTGTTCATCTGAAGTGTTTACAGTATTGAATGTGGACTAAACCTGTCATTTGTTGTTTGTCTCTCCCCTCGCCACACATGAGGCCACTAATATGTACTGATTATCACGAAAATGTGTTTTAGGCCTGGAAAGATCATGGAAATTAATTAAATTTAAAAAAGTCATGAAAAATGCAATTGAAATATACATGGTTGTAGTCATTTATATTTAACTCTAAAATTGAATTCTTGACCTCTAAGTACAATTTCTTTCAATTGTTTTTAAAAGCCTAATCACAAATTACTGGAAAAGCAAACGAGTAGATGCATGTCTGTGGATCATGGTATAAAACTAGGGTGGCAATTTTATAGAAGCAGAATGGCTTAAAAGGATAAACGTATGATGACTAAAAGAAGGTTTCCTCTGTCTGAATGTTTCCTGCTCTGTTTGCATGCCAGCTTTAGGCTGTAAGTTTTAACCTCAGATTAGTGGTGTTATTAAAGAAAACATCTCAGAAAGCCATAATTGTCAGCCGCAGATGGGTGTGCAGATGTGCTGTAATGTCAGCTGTCGGTTGATACGGGACTGCGAGTGGGAGTGAAGTCAGTAAATTCCTCCACAGCAGAGATGCTGCCATCATTTCTAAAGCATTTTGTCCAACTGCTAACTAGAGTGTGCAGTATACACTGACAACTGCCTACTAGAATGTGAAACAGTTAGCATTATGCAACAATAAACATTTATAAACAATATAGTACAGTATTCTATTTTTGACACAGTACTTGCTACATACTATATTGTAGTATGCTACATGTTTATCACATGACTCATTATCTTATGTAAGATACTATTAGTTAGTCAATCGTTAAAAATAGTTTTTATTAGTAATTTTATTTTTAGTTAAGTTTTCATTTTTATTTGAAGTAATGTTGTTTTTATTTTTTAAATGTGTCTTCTAGTTTTCATTCATTTAATACATAGAGATACAATAAATGAAAATGAGAATTGTTATCTTGGCAACCAACTAAAATAAAGAAAGAAATAAAAGATTATTTTATTTCAAGTAGAAAGAATTGTTTTATGGGTTTAGTTACCTATAATAACCCTGATGATGTCCATGTTTAATTCGGAAAATGTGATCCAGTTATGATTTTGCAAACATAGAAACTATTAATTTGTATTTTAATCCAATCCAAACATCATAACTTTTTGCTGTTCAATCATATGAGAAGAAGAATGCTACTGATATCACTTCCAGTTAATTCGTCATAAATACTGGACATGAAGGACAAATTGGTGCAATGCATTGTGGGATACAGTATTTCGTGCAGTGCTATGCTGTATACTGTAGTTCATCAGGTATTTTAAGCATCCAAAACATTTGTATACTGTTCATACATACAGTAGTTTTCGCTCAGAAATTGCTTGTAAACTATGCAAAGGAAGAAGTGGGGAGTGAGTACTGAAGTAGCTTTAGTTTAGGTCTTAATGTGTGCTGTGGCTCTGATCCAGTAACAGAAAGGCTTGTGTTTCTGATAAAAGCTCCTCCTAGCCGCACTGAACCTCTGCATCTGTCAGCCTTTGACTGTCTGTTCAACCTTGAGTTTGAAAGAGTTCTGCAGATGCATTGGGACGATTCTGTTAGATGAAAAGGTTGCAGTGCATTTTTGCATTTTCAGCTCACTCTAATAAAATAAATGTCTCTTATGCATAATTTAGAAATGGAAATAGGCTAGTGGTTGAAGAGCCTTTAGAGGTTTGGGTTCAGATCCTAAAAGGGGATATTATAGCGATAAAGTGGAGCGTGATTCATGCTTATGATGCATAAAGCATACAGTTTTTTTTCCCGCTCTGTATTCTGAAAAGTCTCCGTTTTTTTTTGTCCATCTGCCTGTAGTCTGGAGCTCATCTCTGCTGTCTGTCACTCTTGCCAGGCATTAGTGGATCGTGTGTAAACCTGTGCGAGCCACTGGTTGCCCAGGAAACACGTTCTCTCCTCCCTCTCTGATGATGGGATGGCTCTTCATGCAAATAAGTTTAGCCAATAGCAGGTTTCTAAGCGACGGCACATAGTTGCTGTGCCAAACCAGACCAATAGTCCATAGACCTCTTCGATGATTTTTAATTCATTCTTTTTTTTATTTTATTTTTTGTAAATTTGTGTTTGTTTGTTTCTTTTTTTATGTCTTTATATATGTAGATAGATAAATGATTGAAGCAAAAAGTATGATCAGTATCAAAAAGTAAAGATCAACTCAAATGTTTGTAATTTTAAAATATAAATACTTGATGCATATTTAGTATTATTTTTTGGTATACACATTCATATATAAAAATATTTTATGCTTATTTATTTTTTTACATAAAGATATATAAATATACTAAATGTGAATAAATGATAATAAATATCAAATTAATTTTAACTATAGCATTTAAGATTAAAAATGATTGTATACTAATAAAATATACATTAATATAGTATAGTTTTAATACATTTTGACTTAAGAAACTTAAATATGTACCATTGTAATGATAAACAGTAATAATTAGTTATATATATATACAGTGGGGCAAATAAGTATTTGACACACTGCCGATTTTTCAAGTTTTCCCAATTACAAAGAATGGAGAGATCTGTAATTTTCATCGTAGGTACACCGCAACTGTGAGAGCCTGAATCACAAATTCCAGAAAATCACATTGTATGATTTTTTTTTAATAATTAATTTCCATTTTTATTGCATGAAATAAGTATTTGATACAATATAAAAATAGAACTTAATATTTGGTACAGAAACCTTTGTTTACAATTACTGAGGTCAGACGCTTCCTGTAGTTCTTTACCAGGTTTGCACACACTGCAGCAGGGAGTTTGGCCCACTCCTCCATACAGGTGTTCTCCAGATCTTTCAGGTTTTGGGCTGTCGCTGGGCAACATGGAGTTTCAGCTCCCTCCATATATTTTCTATAGGATTGAGGTCTGGAGACTGGCTAGG
This sequence comes from Sinocyclocheilus anophthalmus, assembly GCA_018155175.1. Taxonomy (NCBI): domain Eukaryota; kingdom Metazoa; phylum Chordata; class Actinopteri; order Cypriniformes; family Cyprinidae; genus Sinocyclocheilus; species Sinocyclocheilus anophthalmus. Next base: position 179,556 of record JADLZN010001612.1, read on the forward strand.
TCACTCCAGAACCTTGAAATGCTTCTTACGGAGCCGCTCCTTAGTTGCCCTGGCTGTGTGTTTTGGGTCATTGTCATGCTGGAAGACCCAGCCACGACCCATCTTCATTGCTCTTACTGAGGGAAGGAGGTTGTTTCCCAAAATCTCGCAATACATGGCCCCATCCATCCTCCCCTCAATACGGTGCAGTCGTCCTGTTCCCTTTGCAGAAAAACAGCCCCAAAGCCTGATGTTTCCACCCCCATGCTTCACTGTTGGGACTGTATTTTCTTGGGATATACTCATTATTCTTCTTCTTCCTCCAAACACGTCGAGTGGAGTTTATACCAATAACTTCTATTTTGGTCTCCTCTGACCCCATGACCTTCTCCCATGCCTCCTCTGGATCGTCCAGATGGTCTTTGGCAAACTTCAGACGGGCTTGGACATGTGCTGGCTTGAGCAGGGGACCTTGCCCACGCTGCAGGATTATAATCCATGACGGTGTAGTGTGTTACTAAAGGTAACCGTTGAGACTGTGGTCCCAGCTCTATTCAGGTCATTGACCAGGTCCTCCCGCGTAGTTCTAGGCTGATCCCTCACCTTACTCAGGATCATTGATACTCCACGAGGAGAGATCTTGCATGGAGCCCCAGTCCGATGGAGATTGACAGTCATCTTGAATTTCTTCCATTTTATAATAATTGCACCAACAATTGTTGCCTTCTCACCAAGCTGTTTGCCTATTTTCCTGTATCCCATCCCAGCCTTGTGCAGGTCTACGATTTTGTCCCTGGTGTCCTTAGACAGTTCTTTGGTCTTGCCCATAGTGGAGAGTTTGGAGTCTGATTGATTGAGTGTGTGTACATGTGTCTTTTATACAGGTAACAAGTTCAAATAGGTGCAATTAATACAGGTAATGAGTTGATAGGAGGGCTTCTTAAAGACAAACTAACAGGTCCGTGAGAGCTAGAATTCTTGCTGGTTGGTAGGTGATCAAATACTTATTTCATGCAATAAAATGGAAATTAATTATTTAAAAATCATACAATGTGATTTTCTGGTTTTTTTTTTTGATTCTGTCTCTCACAGTTGAGTTGTACCTACGATGAAAATTACGATCTCTCCATTCTTTGTAAGTGGGAAAACTTGAAAAATCAGCAGTGTATCAAATACTTATTTGCCCCACTGTATATATATATATATATGTGTGTGTGTGTGTGTGTATTTTACATTATGATATACATACTTTATGCATATATATAACATTTTAATATATGTTACTTCATATATAACCCTTATATGTTTTAAATATCTGAAGATTTGTGTCAAAAGGATGATCATTATATAACCCTGGCTCTTCAGAATTGAACACCAGAAAAATATAGTAGTGTTTCTTGGGAAAAACACAACGGCAACTCTGCCATCTACTTGTCATCATTGGTAAAAACACCATGAAGACTGTTTATCACAACATCAGCCTCACAAGCCTGGATGTTGTGTTCCCGCATATAATTAGGATTATTGTAATGATTATGTTGTTCAGGACACAGCCGGACAGGAGCGCTACAGAACCATCACTACAGCGTATTACAGAGGAGCCATGGGCTTCCTGCTAATGTACGACATCACAAACCAGGACTCATTCAACGCCGTTCAGGACTGGTGAGTGAAACACACACACACACACGCATGCATCTGTTAGTTATGTGTGTATTAAGAGTGTTTAATGTTTACGTCCTGCATGTTTGGCTCTTAGGGCCACTCAGATAAAGACATACTCGTGGGATAATGCACAGGTGATACTGGTGGGCAACAAGTGTGACCTGGAAGATGACAGACTCGTTCCGGCAGAGGACAGTCAGAGACTGGCTCAGGAACTCGGTGAGAGGATGCACAGTAGCCAGTTTTATTTGCTTGTTTTAATGACCTGGAGAGAAAAAAAAAAGTCAGATGACTCAATCTCATTATGAACACTGGTCTCAATGTGCACTAACTGCCATGCCTCAGTTGCAGAGGTCCATTACAATCTCTAAATCTAATATCTATATCGGTTTAAATTTTATTTTATTTATTTATTTCCCCACACCTACTAATCTCTTTAAATATCTAGCAGAAAATATATTATTTTATTAATTAATCATTTATAAATGAAGTTAAATATATTACATATATAATCAATATAACTTTTGTCTGGGTAAAATTGTATGTAAATGAGTTTTAAAAAGTTAATAATTAATCCGGAATCCTTATACATATCATGTATACATCAGTTTATTTTCACAGTTTTCTTATAACACATTTTTAATTATTTTTTAGTAAAAATTAACCAAATTCTATAGTATATAAAACTGGATGTGTGTGTGTTTTGGGTTATATTAAGTATTATTAGTTTAGTTAAATAATTAAGTTAACCTAAATTAAAATTGAGAAAGTTGTCTAGGCAACTAGCTGAGATAATTTTTAGTAAATTTTTTTTTTTTAACATTTATCTTATTTCAAGTACCAGACAAGTTTTTTTTATTGGTAATAATTTTAGTTTCAGTTAACTATAATAACCCTGGCATACAGACAGTTCTGCTTTTTTTCTGGTTTCCTCAGGTTTCCAGTTTTTCGAGGCCAGCGCCAAAGACAACATCAACGTGAAGCAGGTTTTTGAGTGTCTGGTGGACGTGATATGTGACAAGATGAATGAAAGTGTGGACGGAGACGGTCCAGTGTCCAACCACAAAGACTCCAGTCCGCAAGACACGTCCTCTGAGGGACACAGCGGCTGTGCCTGCTAAAACACACTCTCTCCGTCTTCATCACACAGAGAACTCCTCACCTATTCACTGCTATTTGGGATAATCTTTGCTTTCCTCCTTTTAGCCCAAACAGCATCTGCTAAACATACTCAGTGTTATTTGTTGACGTGGATGGTCGAGATAGGATGGCGTGGATTGAAATCTGACCGTGCCTGCGATCTACGTGACGCCCTGTACATATTCACACTAAGACGCAAACAGCTGGAGATACTGCACAGCGTTTAAAGGTCCATCCACACCTGTTGCTCACACTCTCACCCTGTTGTCTTTCCCTCAAAAAAGCCACGTTTGGATGGATCTTTGTGGTTTTAGCACACGTTCACTATCTCATCGCATACTGTAACGTCCACAGCCCTGAGCGGGCAGCTTCTGTATTGTCCATCTGCTTTAAATGACAGTCCTAACAGCTCATTCGGCACTATTATGGAGATATATGCTGTGCTATTCTGATATGTGCAATCATGGGCTGTGGTTTAAAACTTATGTGCATCACTCACTGAGAAATATCCACTCAAATCAATGTTTTACTGCTATTTTTTGGTATAAGCGTTTTCTTAAATTATAAGATAGCAAATAAACTGCTACCCAAAATTACCTGTATGCTGTCACAATAATTTATAATATATTTTTCTGGAAAGTACTTAAAGGGTCACTTTATTCGAAAATGAAAATCTGGCCATCCAAGATGTAGATGTAGTGTTTGTTTCTTCATCAGAACAGATTTGGACAGATGTATCATAGAAAAAGTAAAAAAAAGAGGGTCTCTGATTATAAATCATTTATCCTTTGCACAATGTTTGTTTCTTCACTGAGGTTGTGTTGTTATTAAAAACAAAACTCCTTTACTCCAACTATGCAATTGTGAAAAAGACAATTGCAGTTCAATTAAACCATAAATATTCAAACTAAACCATGCTTAAAATTAAAACATATTTTAGGACCATTAAGATTTTTTTTTAGCATTGTGACATTATTTCTATGACGAGCATGTTTTACCCCAAAATTCATCTTATAATGTGTCGGAATGTTTTATCAGGTTCCCATTAATTGTTTACTGTATTGGTGTTTGTGTTTGGTATATATCTATATATATAGATATATATATATATATACACAGGTTCATCCAAAAAATTAGAATATCGTTACAAGGTTTTTCTTTTTTTTGTAACTTATTTCAAAAAAGTGAAACTTTCATATATTCTAGATTCATTACATGTAGAGTAAAACATTTCAAAGTTTTTTTGTTTTAATTTTGATGATTACAGCTTACAGCTCATGAAAGTCAAAAATCCATATACAGTGGGTACGGGAAGTATTCAGACCCCCTTAAAATTTTTACTCTTTGTTATATTGCAGCCATTTGATAAATCATTTTAAGTAATTTTTTTTTCCTCATTAATGTATACACAGCAACCCATATTGACAGAAAACACAGAATTGTTGATATTTTTGCAGATTTATTAAAAAAGAAAAATTTGAAATATCACATGGTCCTAAGTATTTCAGACCCTTTGCTGTGACACTCATATATATTTAACTCAGGTGCTGTCCATTTCTTCTGATCATCCTTGAGATGGTTCTAAACCTTCATTTGAGTCCAGCCGTGTTTGATTATACTGATTGGACTTGATTAGGAAAGCCACACACTGTCTATATAAGACCTTACAGCTCACAGTTCATGTCAGAGCAAATGAGAATCATGATGTCAAAGGAACTGCCTGAAGAGCTCAGAAACAGAATTATGGCAAGGCACAGATCTGGCCAAGGTTACAAATACATTTCTGCTGCACTTAAGGTTCCTAAGAGCACAGTGGCCTCCTTAATCCTTAAATGGAAGATGTTTGGGATGACCAGTACCCTTCCTAGAGCTGGCCGTCCGGCCAAACTGACCTATCGGGGGAGAAGAGCCTTGGTGAAATAGGTAAAGAAGAACCCAAAGATCACTAAGGCTGAGCTCCAGAGATGCAGTCGGGAGATGTGAGAAAGTTGTAGAAAGTCAACCATCACTGCAGCCCTCCACCAGTCTGGGTTTTATGGCAGAGTGGCCCGATGGAAGCCTTTCTTCAGTGCAAGACACATGAAAGCCTGCCTGGAGTTTGCTAAAAAACACCTGAATGACTCCAAGATGATGAGAAATAAATTCTCTGGTCGGCTGAGGCCAAGATAGAACTTTTTGGCCTTAATTCTAAGCGGTATGTGTGGAGAAAATCAGGCACTGCTCATCACCTGTCTAATGCAGTCCCAACAGTGAAGCATGGTGGGTGGCAGCATCATGCTGTGGGGTTGTTTTTCAGCTGCAGGGACAGGACGACTTGTTGCAATCGAGGGAAAGATGAATGAGGCCAAGTGCAGGGATATCCTGGACGAAAACCTTGTGTTCAGGACCTCAGACTGGGCCGAAGGTTGACCTTCCAACAAGACAATGACCCTAAGACCCTAAGCACACAGCTAAAATAATGAAGGAGTGGTTTCACAACAACTCTGTGACTGTTCTTTTATGGCCCAGCCAGAGCCCTGACTTAACCCCAATTGAGCATCGCTGGAGAGACCTAAAAATGGCTGTCCACCAACGTTTACATCAAACCTGACAGAACTGGAGAGGATCTGCAAGGAGGAATGGCAGAGGATCTCCAAATCCAGGTGTGAAAAACTTGTTCTTTCCCAAAAAGACTCATGGCTGTTTTAGATCAAAAGGGTGCTTCTACTAAATACTGAGGCAAAGGGTCTGAATACTTAGGACCATCTGATATTTCAGTTTTTCTTTTTTAATAAATCTGCAAAAATGTCAACATTCTGTGTTTTTCTGTCAATATGGGATTCTGTGTGTACATTAATGAGGAAAAAATTAACTTGAATGATTTTAGCAAATGGCTGCAAGATCACAAAGAGTGAAAAATTTAAGGGGTTCTGAATACTTTCCATACCCACTGTATATACAGTAATATATATATTTTATACACACACACATATACACAAGAAAACAGTAGATAGAATAGAAAAAATAGAAAGCTCTTGTTGTTTTTTGTAGTAAAAAAAAAAAAAAAGAAGATAAATAATGATAAAGTAGAATTAAAATAGAATAGAAATTGTTAGAGTTAGAGGGTCAAATAAAGGTGACACTTAAAATAGTTGGGTTAAAAATTACCCATCCGATAACCCAATGGTGGGTTACTATAGCACCTACCTAATGTTGGGTTATTTTAACCCAATGGATTGGGTAGTAAGTTAGTAACCCAATGCATTGGGTTATTTGGCCAAAATGTTGCTTTAGCCATCCTGGTATTGTTATTATTAGTAGTAGTAGTATTATTAGTATTGCTATGTAAATAAATAATAATATACAGCATACAAATATTTTGAAAACACTTCATTTCTATTACATTTAAAGTTGCAAAAACTTCTATTAAATTAAATAAATGGTTGAAATTGTCTTATTAATTACTTTCTTATCACATTAGGTTACTTGCAAGATAAATATAAATTCAATAAACAAACAGAACAAAGCTAGTACAGACAATGTAATTACAGCTAAAACAGGCTTGGGATACTCAATGTTCAAAATGTAAAATAATCTAAACCATGTATCATCTGCTTGTAAAAAGATGGTCTTGCTTCAGTGCCAATTCTCCCACAATAATGAAGGATGTATTTTATCCCAAAACTGCAGGACATGAGGGTATCACCTTTGTTGCTCCTCCTCCTCCTCCAAATACAGAATGAAATTTGTTCCAACCTTTAAACAGAAATTCCAAATGGTAAATATGCATACATAGCATCAAATAATACCCAAAAATGTATTGTCATAAATTATGCACTTGCCCACTTTGTATGGCAATGATGGAGGATGTCAGGGTTTTAATGCAGCTTTTATGCAATCTCCAAAGACCATCTTAAATAGAAAGAACAATGGATTAATCACCAAACAAGAATGGAGGAAAAAATCCACAAAAAATCCAAACAATTTGATTATCCGAGTGTTACAAGAGTGGTGTTTGTATCATTATAGAGTTGATTTTTTTTAACTCTTTCTGCATGTTACATAGTTATGAAATAGTTATGAAATAGTTATACTATTTGACATCTGATACACTGTAAAAAAATGACCGTGAATTTAACGGTAAAAGACGAAAAAATGCTACAGTAAAAAGCTGTTAAATGGTTAACAGTAAGTTTCCCTTTTTTTAAAACTTTTTTTACTATATACAGTGAAAAACTGAATTGGACATTACAGGTAATTGTACGGTAGTAGACCGTTTTTGGAAGTGAAAAAGACTGTATAATTTACTTTTACTTACTTTATTTACATTTACATTTAGTAATTTTGCAGATGTTTTTATCCAAAGCGACTTACAAATAAGAAAATGTAATTAAAACTAAAAGCTAAAACTCTATAAATACATATACACATTAAAAATAAAGACATTAAATAAAAATGACAAATGCATACAACAACATTTCAAAATTAAACATTTAAATGAAAACAAAAAAATTAAGCTAAAAACTATTCAAAATATTAAAAGAACAAAAGGTATAAGAGTATAATAATGATGCTAACATAACACTAAGCCAAACACCAAAAACTACATACAGTGGGTACGAAAGTATTCAGACCCCCTTAAATTTTTCACCTTTGTTATATTGCAGCCATTTGCTAAAAAATCATTTAAGTTAATTTTTTTCCTCATTAATGTAGACACAGCACCCCATATTGACAGAAAAACAACGAATTGTTGACATTTTTGCAGATTTATTAAAAAAAGAAAACTGAAATTCACATGGTCCTAAGTAGTCAGACCCTTTGCTCAGTATTTAGTAAAAGCACCCTTTTGAACTAATACAGCCATGAGTCTTTTTGGGAAAGATTCAACAAGTTTTTCACACCTGGATTTTGGGATCCTCTGCCATTCCTCCTTGCAGATCCTCTCCAGTTCTGTCAGGTTAGATGTAAACGTTGGTGGACAGCCATTTTTATGTCTCTCCAGAGATGCTCAGTTGGGTTTAAGTTAGGGCTCTGGCTGGGCCATTCAAGAAAAGTCACAGAATTGTTGTGAAGCCACTCCTTCATTATTTAGCTGTGTGCTTAGGGTCATTGTCCTGTTGTAAGGTAACCTTCGCCCAGTCTGATGTCCTGAGCACTCTGGAGAAGGTTTTCGTCCAGATATCCCTGTACTTGGCCGCATTCATCTTTCCCTCGATGCAACCAGTCGTCCTGTCCCTGCGCTGAAAAACACCCCCACAGCATGATAATGCCACCACCATGCTTCACTGTTGGGACTGTATTGGACAGTGTGATGAGCAGTGCCTGGTTTTCTCCAGACATATCGCTTAGAATTAAGGCCAAAAAAGTTCTCATCAGACCAGAGAATCTTATTTCTCACCATCTTTGAGTCCTTCAGGTGTTTTTTTAGCAAACTTTCATGTGTCTTGCACTGAGGAGAGGCTTCCGTCGGGCGACTCTGCCATAAACCCCCGACTGGTGGAGGGCTGCAGTGATGGTTTACTTTCTACAACTTTCTCCCATCTCCCGACTGTATCTCTGGAGCTCAGCCACCGTGATCTTTGGGTTCTTCTTTACCTCTCTCACTAAGGCTCTTCTCCCCCGATAGTTCAGTTTGGCTGGACGGCCAGCTCTATGAAGGGTTCTGGTCATCCCAAACGTCTTCCATTAATGATTATGGAGGCCCTTGTGCTCTTAGGAACCTTAAGTGCAGCATACATTTTTTTGTAACCTTGGCCAGATCTGTGCCTTGTCACAATTCTGTCTCTGAGGTCTTCAGGCATTTCCTTTGACCTCATGATTCTCATTTTCTCTGATATGCACTGTGAGCTGTAAGGTCTTATTTAGACAGGTGTGTGGCTTTACTAATCAAGTCCAATCTGTATAATCAATCACAGCTGGACTCAAATGAAGGTGTATCTCAAGGATGATCAGAAGAAATGGCCAGCACCTGAGTTAAATATATGAGTGTCCCAGCAAAGGGTCTGAATACTTAGGACCATGTGATATTTCATTTTTTCTTTTTTAATAAATCTACAAAAATGTCAATAATTCTGTGTTTTTCTTTCAATATGGGGTGCTGTTTGTACATTAATGAGAAAAAAAAATTACTTAAATGATTTTAGCAAATGGCTGCAAAATCACAAAGAGTGAAAAATTTAAGGGGGTCGAATACTTTCCGTACCCACTGTATGTTTAATGGACAGCCACAACACATTATACAAACATGTACATATATATAAATACATTCAATATATATATATAATTTAATTTCCATTTAGTCTGTTGAAGTATTAAAATAACTCAAATAAAAAAACTAAAAACTTAATAAAAAACTAGATAGAAAAAAACTATACATGACAAAATTCCTACAACTGGTAACTAGAAACTTACAATAGATAACTCATACAATCAAACTACATTAAGTTATCAGGACCTAAAAAGAACACTGAGCCAAACACATCTCAAATAACACTTTACTTGACACATAGTAAAAATTGTTATAAAAACTGAACAGAAGGCACCAATGTAGGGAAATAGGAAATAAAGCGATACTTATCCTTGCGGTGTCCCTGCCGGTGGAGTCACGACGGTAGAAGTCGATGGTCTTTACACTTCTATCTTTACAACGACCGCTTTCCCACGGTAAACAAGCTTTTTTTTTGTTATTCGTTTAACAAACGCAAATTGAATTCAGCTGGACACACTTACCTGTTTATCACAACAAATGGCCAAGCAAAGCGCACAACACTGACAAGGTACACGATACAGTATGAGACCAAACGCGATTTCAGCACGTCAGTGAATAACCATACATTTGAAATTTGATGTTTTTTTGTTGAAATAACTATGTTTCTTCTTAATTTTTTCTCATCAGTTTTGTATATTAGGGTTGTATGTTACATCTAATGTTGTTCAATTAATGTTTATTGCATTATTTCAGTTTCATGTGTGTTACCATGATGGTTTTTAGTGTTTGTGTGAATGACACTGTGCACTTCTATAGATGTTATTATTTAAAGCTGCTTGTGATGGGCTTTGGTTCATCATGTGACTTTCTCATCACCTCCTACATTTGGTGGTTATCAGTGTATTACAAAAGTACAAAACAGATTTCAGTACTTCAATAGGTTGGTATATTAACATTAATTCAGTTAATGAAATTACAGTATTTAAGTTAAAACCGTAAAACCTAAAATGTTGCTACCATATTTTTTATGGTAAAATTCCGGCAACCACAGCTGCCGTTTTTTTAACCATACATTTTACAGAATTTTTTTTACAGTATGGGTGGTAATGTCAGTGTATCAGTGACATATAGAATGAAATTTAAGTTATGTAAAAACTATATATCACTCTCGTAATCATGCTGTTAGACTCTGTATCAGCAGTCTGTGGTTTTCTGTGGTCTCATACCTGGTCTATATTGATCTAGAGTCAAAATTCACTTTACAAAGATGGCACAGAAGCACTTCTGAAAGTAGCTTTTATGTGTCTTTACATACTGTTTAATGCTGCAATGCTATACAGAGAATTATGACCAGGCACAAGCAGCCTTAACTCAGCTATTTAAAGACACCTTCACAGTACTCTTGCTTGTGTGATTTTTCTCAAAGGGATAGTTCACCCAAAAATTAAACTTTTGTCATCATTTACTCACCCTCGTTTTGTTCCAAACCTGTATGAGTTTCTGGCTTCTGTTGAACACAAAAGTAGATTTTGAAGAATGTGTATTTATTCATACTATGAAAGTAAAATATCTTTTGTGTTCAGCAGAAAAAAAACTCATGGAGATGTGGAAAAACATGAGTAATAAACGATAAAAAAAAGGTTTCATTTTTGGGTGAATTAACCCTTTAAGGGCCAGTTTTACTAACAGCTTGCGCCAGCGCAAACCATCTTTTGGCGTTAAAATAGTACTATCAGTTTTTACTAAAGACGCGCAGTGAAGAATTAGCGCTGAAAAGGCATGGACACAGTTATTTTTGCTCCTGACCTTACTGAATATGCATTTGTAGGAGTCTCTTTCAGACGCAAAATTTATGGGAGGAAAGTATTCAAATGTCAAGAGTCACGAGTGCAGATAACAGATTAAAATATCAGTTGAAAAGTGAGATGTAAACATACTCGTAGGAAAAACAGCAATATTACTGTGTCAGGGCTTAAAGACACTTTGTAACAGAAAAACAACAACATAACGCACACATATTAATTTACTGCTGTATCATCTGTCGCAGTTGCATCGATCGACCATTGGAATTAAAATTTTTAACCCAACTGGTTGTTATAGAAATAACCCAATAAACATAGGAATAAACCAACAAAACGACCCAACACGTTTAACCCAGATATTGGGTACAGTAAATAACCCAACATTTTTTAGAGTGACATGTACACAAGAAACAAGTTCAAAATTGCAGTGTTAAAGCAGACAAACTGCTTGTGTTGACATGGTCAAATTTCACAACTTTTGGCCCTGTCTGCCTTCCATATTGTTGCACATTCTTTCCAGACAATGACAAGTATGGAGGATTAATTGAGAGAATGGCCATGTGTTATGAAAATGATAAGAAATGCCATTAAAGTGAACTTAAGCAATGTTGTACCAAGGGAACCTGAATATATACATGAGACACATTTGAAGTAGCAAAATTTAGGATGTATTGATGGTTTGATAAATGCTTCTGCTCATACTGTAATAAGCTTGCTAGCACTACAAGTTTTCCCTTCCCTTTAAAAACGTCTCAGGTTTCTTATGTAACCATGATTCCCTGAGCATGGACAGAACTGTGTCCTCTAGGGTCGCTATGGGGAACGCCTCGTCGGGGCCCGTGTCTGAAGCATACATTGAAAAACACACCAACTCGTTGGCCGGCGACAGCCAAAGAATAACGTGCGCACTTACCACTTATGTGGATTTTAGAAAGTGCACAAAGCCTTCACGTGCACACTTACCATAACATGGATTTTAAAAATACTGTTCTCGTGGCACTCTGAAAGAGCAGGCCATAGATGGAATGGTGCATACCAAACCCAATATGTTTGAGTCACCAACTCGATCTAAGATATAAAGCTGGAATGGCTAGCAGTAAATCTCTAGCTGAGGGAGCAAACATCCAGCTCTCAATCGAGACGGAGATCGACCTACAGCATTTTCCAATGCTGGAACAGCTAGCAGTTATTTAGCTGAGGGAGCAACACACCCAGCACTAAAACGAGAGGGAGGCTCCAATCTCCAACATGTTCAAATACTGGAACTGCCAGCAGTAAGTTACCTAGCTGAGGGAACACAGACCCAGCTCTCAATGAGAGAGGGGGCTCGCCCAGCATGATCGTTAGAAATCAGAAGAGTAAGTGTACTGCAAGCTAGCCAAAAACTCAGCGCATCAGAGAGGCGGAGGAAGGGCCTAGTTTGCCTGATGCTGCTGGTTCCAGGTGCTCTGGGAAAACAGAGAACTCAACTCTCACGTGAGAGGAGAACTCCGAATTCAGAAAGAATAGCACGCTCATAGGCAACCCTTTGGTAAAGGGGAGCACTGCTAATACTACCACGAGAACAGCCCACGGAGCGAACCCGGGCGCTCGATAGGAAGCAGCATCCTCATAGTAACCCTCAATGGTGAGGGGAGCGATACTTCCAAGTGTGTCAAAAATAGAGACACACTGGTTGAGTGGAGCCCAAGGTACCAGGGTCTAACCAACTCAGAGAAAGGGAACGAAGCTACACGCGTAACCCTTACCGTACAGGATTTCAGAAAGTGGGCAAAGCATAATGTGCACACTTATCACTTATGTGGATTTTTAGAAAGTGCGCAAAGTTTAACGTGTGCACTTACCATAGTATTTGGGGGGGGTGGTTTTCAGAAAGTGCACAGAGCTTAGCGTGTGCACTTACCATAGCATGGATTTAAATTTCCAGGCATCTGATCACAGATACCCGGAGGTACTGGGCCAAACGGGAGAGGCAAGCTCAAATACGACCCTCTAAGGCGAGGGGAGCACTGCCTGAGACAGCATCACACAAGAAGGTTCTCGCAAATGCCACCTATACTTCCCGCTCGATGCCTCAGCAAGAGGGGATATCCTGGATCCCTGACATCCATGATCTTTTTGCAGTGTCGAACCGGGGGCCCGATAATCAAGAAGGCTCCCGCAGAAGCCTCTGACCTGGCCGCATGGTCCAGGAAGTATGAAGCCGGCACCAGGGCTATCATACCGGCTGGACACAATATCGACGAGTGAGGTAACACTGCAAGTCGAGCACCTGGTTTCTGAATCCAGCAAAGGGGTGCTCGCAGAGGACCTACCTTAGAAAGGACAGAAACACACCGGTCCCGGAAGACGCCACCATGGTTCCCGCGCCGGAACCCCGCTCTAGTCCGGACCATCAGTAAGGTGGTTGCTATGAAGTCATAGAACCAACCAAAAATATCATAGGTCCAGCATAGGAGACAGTAATGCAGGACAATTCCCACCTAACCTCGGTCAGGTGGAGTGCTGGTGGTTATAGGGGAATTAGGAAGGGGAAGAATAAGGGCAGATGTAACACCCCCGAAGGAAATTAGTAGATACTCACGTATCACTCTGATCTGGACGAAAGCGCTGACACCTTGTCTGGATCACATCACTCAGGTCCTGCCTACCTCCCTTCGACCAACGATACTTCCTACCCCTACCCGCAGGCGGAGGAGGCGCGCGAGTCGCGACACTAGCCTTCTGTGCCCATCTCTGATCCTGAGCGCGCCTTCGCCTCCCTGAACTTCTCGACCACCGTCTCAACGGAGGTACCAATAAATACTTAAGGCGAAACCGGCGCATCGAGAAGAATGCCCCTCTCTTCCATCCCGATATCTGCCATGTTCACCCACAGATGTCTCTCCGTCACCACCATAGCCGCCAAGCCCTGCCCATGTCGGAGACGGGCCTGTTTTAGTAGCACGGAGAGCAAGATCTGTGGTGCGGCGCAGCTCGGCTACCTCATCAGGAGAAAGGCCTTCGCCTTTATTCAGGTCTTTCAGCAGGTCAGCCTGATACGCCTGGAGCACCGTCATAGTGTGCAATGAAGCTTGACCTGCTGCTGCGTATGCCCTGCCATTTAAGCGCGATGTATCCTGGAGGGGCTTAGATGGCAAGGAGGGAGTATTAAGGGAGGATGTCTCACCCAAAGAGAGATAGCTAGCCAGCGTCTCTTCTACAGGGCATCCTCTCATAGCCGTTTTCGCGCATTGCCTCGATTTTGGCATAACTTGTATGCTGGAATCGATAGATGCGAGAAAAAAACGGCCTCTTCCATTCCTTCTCGATTTCAGTATGCAAATCAGGAAGGAAGGAATGGAAGGCTCACCTGAGCTGGAGGGCTATGGTGAGAAAGATAACGCTCATCGAGACGACCCTGAGGCGCCACTCTCTTGGCCCGCTTCCACGGCAAGTCTAGCCTCGCCGTGGCGCAATCCATAACTTCCAACAGCTCATCATATGCAGGGCAGGAGGATTGGGAAGGCTCAGCCTCAGCCTCTTCGCCGTCCTCAGACATCTCCTGCTCTTCCTGGGCTAAACCCAGCAGAGCACTGGCCCCCGGATCAGACGATGTTAGAGAAATCATCCTCCAGCGGCTCTCTCTCGTGCACAGCCGACGATCGCGAAGGGAAACCCCCCTTCAAACTCATCAGCCAGATTCACCTGCGATCCCCATGAGCTCATTCCTTTCCGTGCCTCAGCAGCGGCGGGTCCTGTACCGTGGGGAGCAGATGGCTGCCCCTTTTGAAACATTTAGTGTTATTTAATTTAACACTAGAACTCTCTAATCTATTTCTATTCTATCTACTTGTTTTCTACTTTAATTATAAAAAATTATAATAATTGACCCTCTAACACTAGCTTTGTCTATTCTATTTATTTTCTATCTACTTTTTATTCTGTTTATTTATTATTAAAAATTATAAATAAACGCTTCTATGGTGTACTGCATTAGACTAACTGGGATTTTGTCACAACACTTATATTGTTGCTCTTTTGTCATTGCTTCTATTACCCTCATTAAGTCGCTTTGGATAGAAGTGTCTGCTAAATAATTCAATGTAAATGTAAATGTAATTATTTACTTGGGATAAACCTCCCATGACTTTAATATCACTTTTTTCTTTTAACATTGGAAGGGCTCACATTCTATCCATTTTTGCTTTTGGCCTTCATAAACATTATTGTTTTTACATAAACAAATGCGACACATTGTATATCTAAACTCAATTGTGCATTTCAGATGCTGTCACATCGTACTACCTCGTCATCTGCAGAGAAAAACTGCCACTCAGTCACACTAAAATGTGACTCTGCCTGTGAAAACCCAGCTAAAACCTTTTTTTTTTTTTTGTGATTTACTGTTTTACATAAAATCGTCCTTTATAAGGTAAAGAACATTCTGTGAAAATGTAACCTTGATATCTGTAATATTGACTGAGTAAAGGCCAGTCAAAGATGAAATCAAACTTTGATGCTTGTTCTCTCATAATTAGATTTTGAGACTTTAGCCTGAATTTCACAGACAGGGTCACAAATACACATAATGATGGGCTTACAGGCATCAGAGGATTGTGAAAATACAGTATTTCACTAGAACTTGGTCTTCATTACACTATTTTCTGTTTCTATTTTGTTTTACTTCTTTAAGTATTTATTTATGTTCAGTGTCAATTGTCATTCATTAATGCATTCTGCTATTAACTGTTGTTAGAACACTGTCATTTTTGCTACAATTTCACATGTCATTAAATAAAATAGAAATACCTCATTGACACATGCTGTTGTTGTTGTTTTTATGAAAACCTTTATAGAAGCTATGAGATATTTTAAGACCAGGCAGATAGCGGGCTAAAAAAACTATAGTAATAATACTTTATTCAAATAATATTAATAAAACTAATATTAATGATATAAACATACTAATATTAATTAAAATAAACTATCATTAAAAAGGTTATTTATAGCACTTTCAAAGCATGGTTCTATTTAGCACCAAAAAGGGTTCTGCTATTGTTACAAGCTGAAGAACCCTTTTCTGGTACTGTTTAGAACCTTTTTCTTAAGAGTGTATGTTTGATTAAAACCACCCGTGGGCCTAATCGGGCGTCACATTTCCTAACTTAACAATGTGTTATTGAAATAACGGCACAGTCCTGTGATAGTGATAACGGACAGTGAGCTGCAGGCAGACTGGATGGGGTAGCAATGCTTGCGCTTATCTGTGCGTAAGTGGAGCTCAGCGCTGTGCTGATAACACAGGTTGAGCTTAAAAAACAAGAGTGTCAGGCCATGATAAAAAGAACCGGTTACAGTTTGCAGAACAACACCAGTGCAGTTTGCACACTTAAAAACACTTACAACTGAGCACCTGTTGACTGTTCTTCACATAATGAACATGCATCAGTGGCTAAAAGTGTTTTAGACTCTAAAAAGTCATATTATTTCCTACTCCTCCAGCCTCAAGGTTGGACAGCATGTAATGTTGTAAGAGTGAAGACTGAGCACTTCAAACACTTATGACAGCATGTCCTCACTCAGGCTCCTCCCAGTAAAAAACACTTTTTGCCGCTCCACCTCCAAATAGTAAAATAGTAAACACACTGTTTGAACACACTGTCAGCTTATCGGATGAGATGCATGTAACTGTTCATGGTGTCCGCGAAACAATTTGGACGAGAAGCCCACCTGGAAAGGAGGATACACCTTTCGGGACCGTTATACAGAGCAGTGATGTATTTGTAATGTAAATGGATGACAAAAATGAGGAGCAATAGATTGAAAATTGTTTTCATGGTGTGTCTTGCTATCGTCACTATAGGAGGACAACATTTTGAAAGTAAAGGTAAGAAAAGCAACTCTTTCTTTCAAATGTCTTTCAGTTGTTTTTTTTAGTATGAAGTTACATGCATATTTCATGACTTTCTAAATTATAAAATAAAAATGTGGAAGTATAATTAAAACAGTAGATACAATATACCGTTTTTTAATTACTGACTCTAAAGCTCACCAAGGCTGCATTTATTTGATCAAAAATAAAAAACAGTAAAATATTATTACAATTTAAAGTAACCGTTTTCTATTGTAATGCTGCTCAAGATACTTTATCAATTTGAAAACAATTGTTGCTGCTTAATATTTTTTTGATACACTACCATTAAGTAAAGCTTTTTTATTCAGAAAGTATGCACAAACTGATCAAAAGTGACAGTAAAGACTTATAGGTCACACTATCTATTTAATTCACTCAAAGATCCGAAAATAAAAAAGAAGGTAAAATATATATTGTGGTTTTCACAAAAAATATTAAGCAGCAAAATTTATAATAAGATCCATTATTAATAACTGAGCACCTAAGAATAATTGCATGTTTTCAATTGAGAAAGTCGTGAAATATGCAACTTTTATATATATATGATAATATAATTATAATTTGTATTTATTGCTTAAATTAAAAAAAAATGATAATATCTGAAATTAAGAAGAAAAAAATATTTGTGTTGACCTTGATTTGTGTACTTGTGCTTATTAAAAAAATAAATTGTCTTTGAATAATGCTGGCAATGCTTGCAAAATAACGTGATATGGTTGTTCAGTGGCCCAGTTACTCCAAGACGAAACAGAGCATATTAAATGTTTTGTTGAGGGAAAGGATCTCACGTGCTTTTGGGAAGAGAGGAATAAATTTACAAACCATCAATATACCTTCACTATTCTACGAGTAAGTAACTTGCTAAGCGCAAGTTTTCTTATCCTTAGAAACTGATCATTATAATATTGTCTCTTTAAAGACAGCATAAAATGTTATTCGTGTCATTTTAGTTCAGTTGTCCTGTGAAAATATCAATCGACGCAATTTTTTCTTTTCATATGTCTTTAGGAATAAGAACAAGATGGCTTGTGCGGTTTCATCTTTACTGGCCAGTAACAAAACCATCTTCTTCTGCAAACTGCCCAAAACCCCATTCTTCACGACTCTTGATGTGCAGGTTCTTCGTGATGGCCGGATGCTCTACACTCGTAGCCTCAACGCTGAGAATTTCTGTAAGTCTTTGAAAGCTTTACAAAAGTAATAAGTGAAGAAATCCTCACTAAATAGCATGCAGACATAGTGATGGGTATACATGCCTAATCTGGATTATGCAATCAGATTCCAAAAAATTTACTACTAGTAATTATATTATGTTTTAAAATACTCAATCAGGTTACAGTTACTTTTTATGGATTACAAGACTAAATTATTATTAATTCATTCTTTTTTCCTCTTCTATGTTTAATTTTTTTCATTGACAAGCAGGTAAATAGCTTATTATTTTAAAGACTAGCTTTTCATCAAATCACGAATCCCCTTCAGTTCCTTCACAAACCCTAATTTAAGATGTTTTACAATGCCTTTGCTCTCACAGTGTTTCTAGATCCTCCCCGAAACCTCACGGTCATGAGCTCAGGGAAGGAAGGGCAGTTGAACGTGAGCTGGCTGCCTCCTTCGCTCAAATACATGGATGACAGTATGATATACGAGGTCAGATACGCAGTGGAGGGAAGTAACATGGGCAAGGTATTGCACTTCGTGAACCGTTAGTGCCACTTGAATGAGCTGTCGTATTTTGCATCTAGTTCAAACTCACCGGTTAATTATGTTTTGAAAGGTGGAGGTTGTAAAGGTCAGCACGATGCTGGTTTTGCTTGGCTTACAGTCCGACACCAGATACAAGGTGTGGGTTCGTGTCAAACCCGATGGCGTTGCCTACAAAGGCTTCTGGAGTGCTTGGACCGAGCCTGTGTTTGGAGTCACGCCGCCAAGCGGTACGTGGTGCTTTTAAACGCTTTCTGAAAGTACAATCAATGTATAAAACATTTCAAATCAAGTCTTTTTTTAAAAGTGCTTTTCACAATACACATAGTTTTAACATAGCTTTACAGAAATTCATGATGTTAATGTTTATAATATCTTAATAACTTCATGCGATATAATCATTTTTAGCAAATTACAGCTGGGCAATAATATCGTTTATATTTTGCAACGAATTTTGCAATCCAGGTTTAATTTGCTAGATATTTGCTATACTTATATATTCAACTTTATATAAAGAGCTGGGCGATGATAAAATAACAGGCAGTTGATATTTGGTAAGATTTCATAAACATGTTTTGAACACTTGGGCACATTTTTTAATGAAGTATAGAGACATTAAACGGTGATGGAAATTCAAGCTAATTCTAGTTGGGAAGTAAACATTTCTATCGTAAAACAGTTGCCACATATTTAAACGTTTCACTACTTACATGAAAGTGCAATCAATGTATAAAACATTTCAAATCATGTCTTTTTTATAGCGGTTTTCACAATGCACATTGATTTAACAGCTTTACAGAAATTCATGATGTTAATGTTTATACACTCTTAAAAAAGGCTGGGTTAAATATAACCCAGCGCTGGGTTAAAAAGGGTCAAACCCAGCTGTTGGGTTGTTTTGACCCAGCGGTTGGGTTACTACCCAGAAGGTTGACCGCTGGGTCAAAACAACCCAATAGCTGAGTTTGTTCCTTTTTAACCCAGTGCTGGGTTATATTTAACCCAGCATTTTTTAGAGCGTAATATCTTAATATCTTCATGCCATATAATCGCTAGCAAATTAGAGTTGGGCAATAATATAGTTTACATTTTTGCGACGATACAATCGATTAAGCAGTTTCTATGGCTCTGAATTTGAAATTGACAAGCGTTGTCAGACCGCTAAGGAAGACCAATCATTTTTGTTTCTCTTTTTTTTTTTCTAACAGATGTGGATCCACTTATCGTGTTACTGGTTCTTTTCATTGGACTGACCCTCTGCCTGCTGTCTCTGACTGTGATTCTGTCCCACCACAAGTCAGTTTTCATGAGTGCACACCATTACTATCTAAATAAGGACAAACGTATATATACTATTATGAGGGACACTATTGTCCTTGAATCATAGTTCAGTAAAGGCTGATTAAGGTTGGCTGTGCATGTATGGCTGGACAAAGAAACATGTAGGCTACTGAAACAATTGCACGTTATGTAACTGTGGAAACGTTATATTTCATGCATCAAATTCACAGGCTTTACTGTCTGTTGGGAAATATTGAACAGTTTCTGTGCGCTTTACAGGTTTTTTCTTAAGAAACTCTGGCCTGACATCCCGACACCAGAGCACAAGTTTCCAGGTCTTTTTACTGTCAACAAAGGGGATTTTAAGGTAATGTATTCAATGCCAATATAAGTATAATTTACAAAGTAGCCTTCCATATACTGTACTCTAAAAAATGGAAAGTAGCCTACCATATACTGTACACTCTAACCAAACAACCCAATAGCTGGGTTTGTCCCTTTTTAACCCAGCATTTTTTAGAGTGTATGTTTAATAATTTAACCAAAATGATGAGTGTTTAATAAACTAATATCTTTTGAAAGGAATGAATACTTGAATGAATACTAATGCAAAAAAATTATGTGTTTAACCCAAGCAAAAGAATGAATGTGCATTTGATCAGATATAACTGAAGTACAAGGTTATGAGATGCATTATGTGAATGCTTGGCTAAAAAGATGTTTCTTTAATCTAGATTTAAACAGAGAGAGTGTGTCTGAACCCCAAACGTTATCAGGAAGGCTATTCCAGAGTTTGGGAGCCAAATGCAAAAAAGCTCTACCTCCTTTAGTGGACTTTGCTATCCTATAGGATATAGGAGTGTCACTTTTGTAACCTATTGGAGTACCTATAGGTACTACTAAAAGTCCAGAGCTTTGCCACCTTAGGGAGCGTGATGGATTGTAGCGTGGTAGAAGACTAGTTAGGTACGCAGGAGCTAACCCATTAAGGGCCTTATAGACAAGTAATAATATTTTGTAACTGAAACAGAACTTAATAGGTAGCCAGTGCAAAGACTAAAATTGGGGTAATATGAAGATATTTTCTTGACCTGGCAAGGACTCTAGCCGCTGCATTTTGGACTACCTGTAGCTTGTTTATTGAAAATGCAGGACAACCACCTAGCAGTGCATTACAATAGTCCAGTCTAGAGGTCATGAATGCATGAACTAGCTTTTCTGCATCGGAAACAGGTAACATGTTTTTCGTAGCTTGGCAATGTTTCTAAGATGCTGTTTTTGTAACATGGGAAATATGATTTTTCAAAAGACAAGTTGCTATCTAAAATAACACCCACATTTTTGACTGTAGAGGAAGTAAAAGTACATCCGTCTAGAAGCAAGTGTAAAATCTAAGAGTTCAGTTACTTTTTTTCTCTCTCTCAGTAAAGCCAGTGTTACTGTTCCAAAAGTGACCGTAAAGGCATTTATAATGTTAAAAAGAAAGATTTCTGTTTCAAATAAATGCTATTCTTTTGAACTCTCTATTCATCAAAGAATCCTGGAAAAACTATTATGGTTTCAAAGAAAAAAAGAAGGTCAGCACAACATTGATGATAATAATAAATGTTTCTGGACCTCATTAGCATATAAGAATGATTTCTGAAGGATCATGTGACACTGAAGACTGGAGTAATGATGCTGAAAATTCAGCTTTGAATCAAAGGAATAAATTACATTTTAGAACAAAAAAATAGTTATTTTAAATTTCAATAATATTTCACAATATTACTGTTTTTACAGTGAACATAGTTATTAGCCAATTGCAAAATAATAGCTTATTAAATGTCCAGGTTGATTTCAGTCTATAATAACATAAGCCACAATCCAACCTCTTACATTTACATTTAGTCATTTAACAGATGCTTTTATCTAAAGTGACTTACAAATGAGGACAATAGAAGCAATCAAAACCAACAAAAGAGCAATAATATGCAAGTTCTGTGACAAGTATCCTGATGCAGTACACATAGCAAAGTTTTTTTCTTTAATTTTGTATATGTGTTTAAATGCACAGTGTTTTAACCAATACAACAAATTAAAGTTAAAAAATAAATGCATTCTTAGTCAAGTCAATGAAGGACAATATTTGCTGTGTGTGTTTTGGTAGGAAAGCTGATTGGAACTGAAAAAACACTGAAAAAGAGATCACTAGGCCTACTAGAGCTAGATGTTTAGTAATGAACTATTTTGTGTTTCCTCTGGCCTCAGGAGTGGATGAGCCAAAATAATGGCAGCATGTGGGGCAGATCAGTCCATGTGTACACAGAGGAGCTTCCTTCACTGCTGGAGGTTTTGTCCGAGGTTTCCCTGACCAGCCACGGCACGTCCCAGAGAGAGGAGGAAGAGGAGAAGGAGAGTGAGCGTTCGGACTCGGGGTTAACGGATAGATGGCGAGACCCTCCTCACGCTCACTGGCTCATGGAGCAGCTGAGGGCTCTTCAAGAAAACCCCGAATCTCGTTGCCAGTCATCGTTACTGCAGTCACATGACACCTACGTCACGCTCAATCAAGGAGACAACGAGCAGCAGGTGGACGATGTCTTCGAGGAGACGTTACCGCTCCAGACGCTCTTCACCACCGCAGGAACGTCGTCCTTGAGCACCTCACACTCCGACCTCGGCTCCCTGCAGCAGAGCTCGGGTTCGGGCAGACTGTCGTCTCAATCCAGCTTCGAGTATCCCAACCACACCTGGCCCCCCAAAGGGCCGGGATACGCCTACATGGCGGTCGCAGACTCGGGGGTCTCGATGGACTACAGCCCGATGAGCTCCAGCAAGATCGCAGAGCTCGGGAGACACAGGATGTACACAAATGATTACAAAAACGAGATTTGTCCCCACAAGTGGCCACTCTCTGGTCAATACATTAAATCTGGATCAGAGTCCTGCACGGGTCCCGTTTGGTAAACCCACAAGAATTAGGGCTAGTTCACCCAAAAATGAATACTCTGTCATCATTTGCTCACCTTCATGTCATCAAACCTGTATGACTTTCTTTCTTCTGTGGAACATAAAAGAAGATTATTTGGAAGAATATTGGTAACCCAGTTGCTGGTAGCCATTGACTTCCATTTTGTTCATCCATACAATAGAAGTCAAAAAGAACCGATATGTACAGGACGTGATCTGGATACTACTACTACTACTACTACAAATTCACATCAGGATCTTACTGCTTTCTGTTTGAGACATGACATTTAAGGACATATGAAAACACTAGGATTTTTCAGATGAAAAAAAAATCGGATAAAATAAGCTAATATTATAGCATTACCATGGCAGCTGTTGATGAAACATTTTTGTACAGTATACCACTAAAATACCAGTGGAGATTTTACATTTTTTTTAACAGATTTTTTGGGGTCTTTAATTATGACTACATTTATTGGTGGCACTTTTCACAAATAGGGTTTATTTAGCTGTCCCATTACTTTTTTTTTGTAGTGAGAAATATTGAATAAGTTGGATAATTAAGTTTTTTTAAGCCTCTTTGGAAAGTGGCTGATGGCAGTTCATATATCATTCTGTTTTGGGTTTCCCAAGTCTGAATCTGTCTTGTAAATTGTACATAATATATTTTTTAAATGTAAATAACAGTTTTCTATTCTGTTTTGTGGTTTAAGTAAATAAGTATCTTTCAGATCTGTAAAACATTAACAGTAAAGCCTAGAGGAGGATGTCAGACTTAACAACCATTAACAACAAACCAAGCCTTCTTTATAGGCTCCTTCATCACATGAAGGATAATTCATCCATCCATTCTTAGTTCTTCTGGTGCATTCTGGGAATGCTTGTATGGCTGATTTGGGACAGACCATTTCTCTTAAAGTCACCATGACATTATTGACATTTGCAATTCGTTTTTCTTTCATAAGTGACATTTCTGAGTGAAACAGAATTTTGTAACACAACATGTAGGAAGACCTGATTAGATCGAGAACAGCAGGTGTTTCATACGAGCGTTTTGCAGTTGATTATGGAGGACTACACCTTTCCTAAAACACCACTAGCACCCAATACACTCTTAAAAATAAAGGTGCTTCACGATGCCATAGAAGAACCTTTTTGTCTAAATGGTTCCATAAAGAACCTTTAACATCTGAAGAACCTTTCTGTTTGACAAAAGCTTCTTTGTGGCGAAAGAAGGTTCTTCAGATTACAAAAAGATAAGAAAGAGATGGTTCTTTAAAGAACCTTTGACTGAATGGTTCTTTGTGGAACCAAAAATGGTTCTTCTATGGCATCGCTTGAAGAACCTTTTGAAGCACCTTTATTTTTAAGAGTGTAGTTAACACTTAACCCACTTTGGTGGCATTACCCAAAAAAAGAAAAGAAAAAGAAAGTCATTTTTAACTTTTGCTAAAATATTCTGACACATTTGACATGTAGTTCTGTCTATCCAATTTCACAATCACTGAGTGTTTTATTTCATAATTACATTGGTAATAAAGCTTATGAATTAATCAGTTTCTAAATAACTATTCGTCTTTTTTCTATCAGCAATAAAGCTCCTATTTTGAGCTAGAAAGAAAATTATTTTTATTTAAAGCATAAACAGACGGCATCTCACCCAGCAAAGTCTTCTCATTTCCCCTTTTTTATGTTCTCTGTGTCAGTGTGATAGTTCATTCAAAACGTAATGACTGACTCTCTTTTGTATACCCTTTTCTTTTGTGTAGCCCAATTTCAGAGACTTAAGAAATCAACACATTTCCAAACTGTCTTTTTTGCACCAACACGTATAAAAACGATTATGGAGCATTTGCAGATAATTGAGCCCTTGGGAAGGTGATTGAAAAACTGACTCCTAACAGCTGACTGAACTGATTGAAACAGCTAGTAACTCATGTTTAATTAGGAAAAACATGGAAAAGCATGAAAATGGATTTTGGGTAATTTACAAATTGTAAAAAAAAAAAAGACTATCGTTATTTAGACAAGAAAAGTTTACGTTCCTTTGTCAATATCGCAAATAAACATTCAAATTTCTGAACAGGTATGGCTTGTCAAAACTGACCAATCAAAATAGGCTGTATTGTAATATGAACTTTTAGTAGTTGTCTCCACATCTCTCATTTTCCTGTTTGCTTTACTCTGGCTGGTCCAGAATCTGCTGTTCTCCCCCGAAGACCTGCCTGAACTCCAGAGCACCTCCTGCCCGCAGCACCATGTGCCACTGCTGTAGCAGTGAAGGACACATGACTGACAGATACACCCGCCACTCCCCGTCACGCTTCACTTCCTCTAGCGTGCACCTCACCTGCAGGTAACGGTCCAGCACAGAGAGGAGAAGCTCAGGTGCCAGCGCTTCACTGTCCCGACTGCCTTCACATTCAGACTGAAAGGAGACCATGACTCTGCACAGGCCCTGGCCGTCTGCTCTGTTCTGCAGGATCTGGGAGAGGAAAGCAGCGGTGTCGTGCAGGAGGGCCGCCACGTGGGCCACGGGGCTCAGGTGGTCCTGTAGCGGTCCAACTCGAGACCCGTGCAAATAATGATCCAGACCGTCCACGATAATCAGAGAGGGAGGAGACGCCAGCTCATGGAGGGACGCTATATCTTCAACAAGCTCCTCCATAGTCTTCACATACACAAACTTGACATTCTGTAAATGAACATGCATGAAAAAAAAAAAGTATTGACTTTGTAATAATAAAAAAAAAAAAAAAAAAATTTTATATTTTGCATTTTTCTCTCTTTCTGATTTTAAGGTTAATATTAACCCTGCATCAGATGTGTAACATCAACATTGTCTGACATAGGAAATAATAGTCAATATATATATGTATATATATGTATATATATTAATATATAATAAGAATGCAACCGTTTACTGATGTTTAGAAAAGCATTAAAAAATTTAAAATATTTTGCATAAAAATTATGTTTTATTTTATTTACTTTCTTTATGAATCATGGATTATGAGCGAAGAAATGTAAAGTGGTGTTAACATCCAAAATCGGGTTTCGGTGCAGAGCAAAAAAAGTCTTCATCAGGCTTCATTCTGGTTGCAGTTTGAAAACTATTT
Source organism: Sinocyclocheilus anophthalmus (assembly GCA_018155175.1). NCBI lineage: Eukaryota > Metazoa > Chordata > Actinopteri > Cypriniformes > Cyprinidae > Sinocyclocheilus > Sinocyclocheilus anophthalmus. Next base: position 205,284 of record JADLZN010001612.1, read on the forward strand.
TTTGGACTTGGACATTATTTTTTCTTTGTTTATCATATATTATGATATAATATTAATTTGGAGTGCAAACCGGACCAAAATGTTGCAATTTGGTGCAGATGCTGATATTTATATATGGACAAAACGTAAGATGAAATCCTGATAGCTTGTAATGTAAATCAAGATGAACAGTGCAACCGCTACTTACATAAATGCATATAAGTTATCACTCAATATCTCCTAATACATAACAATCAATCAGAAGGCATGTAGCCGATTATGTACAACTGTTTTTTCATTATATTGATCATTTTGAAGCCTTAGAAATGAATGTATCAAATATTATACAATAGGTTTTACGGGGTTTATGGCATTTCTGACTGAATTACCTTGTATTATATGTATTCTTTCTTCATTAATTATCATTAAACAAACCATTATTACCTTCAGACTTTCTAGTTTTAATCCAGGTACTGAAGCTCTCAAAGACACTGGCAGAGACTGAAAAGGGGTCTGTGTGAAAAACAGCACTTTGAGCCCCAGATCTGTGGCAGCTGTCACAGCTGCTAGAAATAACACAGATCTACTGATATTTACATCCCCAAGCACCAGTGTGTTCGCTTCTGCGTCAGGGGGACATATTACATCACTCGTTACAGTTGCTGATGCGAACCGTCTGAAAACGACTCCTAAAATATCAGCCATAACAATCTGCCTTCAAATCACAGCAGTTATTGATTTTAGTGTAAGTAGGACTTATCTGCAGCTACTGTGCAACGTGCTTCTTCTCCCGCGAACTTGACGTCGCACCGCCTACTCTTGGAACAACGCATCTGATTGGCTATCGTAACAGGGTGCTCACTGTTGATTGGCCAAATCAAAGTGTCGGTTCAAATCAATATGAAATGATCCTCGTTTTAAATTGCTAAAAATATTTTTTTATTATTGTAAAATCATTAAAAAAATGTTGGACTTAAAAAAATAGTTGACATAAAACACGGAATTAAATAAATAAAAAACCCCACTTCCTTTAAGGCTCCACGCGGCACTTCCCTTTAAGACAAAACATAACAACTCAACAGCTGATACGAAACATGGCGGCGGTAAACACAGAGCCCAAAGCCACCGGAAAGCAAATCAAAGCCGTTTTACGCCGCTGCAGGGGTCGCCCGAGGCTAACAGACGCGGACCGGGCTCAGCGGCGGCTCGAGTCGCGGAAGAAGTACGATGTGCGGCGCGTTTATCTGGGAGAAGCGCACCGGGTCTGGAGCGAGCTGCGCCGGCGCACGAGTCTGAGCGACGCGGGGCTCGCCGAGTATCTGATCCTGCTCAATTCTGCATATGGAGAAAAATACCAGCAGAAATACGCCAAGTACGTATTCAGATTTCACGAACGCCATATTTGATCATGCATCACTTAAACACACTGTGCAGTAAGTTGGCTAAATGTGGCATACAGTATACAGTATACGTGCCTGATACAACAACATTCGTTTTCTTTTTGGATCTTGCAAGTGTTCTTTGGTAAGCTGATACTGCTGTGTATTAGGCTCTACCTTACTGCTTAATGTTTTGTTTGCTTACATGGATGAAGCACCAAACAGTTGATTAGTAGTACATGCTATCTGTACCATAAAGTACTATAACCTGACCTCTTCTGTAGAACACAAAAAGAGACATTAAGCAGAAAGCACAAGCTATTTTCAATACAATGAAAGGGGGAACCAGAGACAGCTGTGGTCACTATTCAGCTTCATGTAGCTTTTCTTTTTAAACATGAATGGTGTAACATGTCTCTTGTGTTGTGATGGTTAGGAGAAAACCCCTTCCTGAACAATGCAGCAGTCACAGGAAAGGTGAGTAATATTTATATTGACTAAATGTAACCTAATTCATTTTCAAAACAAGTGTTTCCTGAGCCTCTCTCTCTCTCTATACACTACTGTTAAAAAGTTTGGGGTTGGTGCGGTGTTTTTGGAAAAGTATTTTATGCTCACTAAGACTGCGTTTGTTTGATCTAAAAACTGTAATATTGTGAAATATTATTAGAATTCAAAATAACTTTTCTATTTTAAAATGACTCCAGTCGTCAGTGTCACATGATCCTTATGATAGGCTTGCTTTGCTGCTCAATAAACATTTCTTATTATTATAAATGTTGAACCATTTATTTAAAAATAGAAATCTTTTGTAACACTGTAAATGTCTTTGTCACTTTTGATCAATTGAATGTGTCCTTGCTGAATAAAAGCATGTGTTTCTTTAAAAAAGTGTAGTGTATCATCTGCTCATTTGTCTTTATTTAATTTATTTCTTTTGCAGGGAAGAAGGTGTCTGCCACCAGCTTGCAGACCGTGGCGAGCTGGTATCAGGGTCACTGTCAGTCGTGTCAGCATGAGCCTGAGCTGCGGGCCGTGGAGCCCACTGTGGGTTTATCTACATCTGCACTGTGGCAGTGTGTGGCGGGTCATTCGTTTGTGCAGAACCTGCCCTGGCCTGCAGGAGGCGAGTCCGAGTCAGACGTGGAGGACAGTGTTATGGAGAAAGATGAGGAGGACAAGCCTCCAGAGAAGAAAGCTACTGTCAATGAGAGTATCAACATCAAAAGGAGAAAACTGCAAAACCACGGGCAGCTGCAGGGTATGAAAATCTCACTTGCGTGTCTATATCGTATTGTAGGGCTTCCCAAATTGTATTTCTTTTGTCAGCCGAACCCCTTAGATGTAAAATAGTTTCTTAAATAATTTACCGATGCTTATACATTTTCACAGTTCTCTGATGATGGTTAGTGTTTGCATGACATGCAAACAGAGTTGTTATTGTTAACTAAAACCATAAGAAATAAGAAAGTAAAAACGTGAAAGAAAATAAATGTTCACTGATACAAAAAAACTAACTTTCACTTATTTTATTTCAACTTGTTGTCAAGTGTCAATAGTTGTCGATTTCTCATTTTTGTTTAGTTTGAGCTGAAATACAAAAAGAACTAAAACGAAATAAAAAATAAATACTATATAATGCACGTACTATGCATTACATACTATATAAATACTGTACAGTCAAAAACCAAAAGCTAATAAAAATGCTGAAAAACAAAACAATTGCACTAAAACTTTAAAATAAAAATAATAATGAAAATAGAAAAATAAATAATAATTCAAAATATTAACAGAAACTATTAATAGTATATCAGTGATACTAAAATAACACTGAAACAAACTAATAAACTTAATGTGATGCATAAACATAAAATATTTAATCTTTTTAGTAAGTGTTTTTTATTGTATTTATCTTAAACATTTGTATATATTTTTTTATACTATTATTATATTGTGTTGTATTTTCTAGTTTAATGTAAAAAAAAGTAAGACCAAAAAATACTGTTGTAAATTGTTACATTCCTCACTTTCAGCATTTCAATGTTTTTAACACTTTATTTCATTTTTATGTGCAGCTCTGTTTATTTATTTTAATTTTACATTGATCTCATTATTTGTATTACTTCATTAATTTGGAGCTTTTCATCAACTTGCTAACCCCCATTTTTGTGTTGTATTTGATTTAACATGCAACACTGAATCAAATCTCCTCTTAATCTTACAGACGCCATCAGTGACTTGGAAGACGATGATCATCATGTGGAGCATCAGATGACATGCACATCCCTCAGTGATCTCCCAGGGTCCCCTGCGGCCCACAGCAGTCCTCCCGCCTCAGAGCGCTGTCTGGAAAACCAGGCTGAGTGGGAGATGGAGGTGCTCATGGACCGAGAAGCCCAGGCCGCTCTGGCTGAGTCTGATGGAAAAGCCTCGAGTCAGGATGCGTTGAGAGAGAGCGACCCTGTCAGGGAGCAGACGGATGCTTCGAGAACTTTAGAGAAGGCGGATAGCGGAGGCGGCTTGACGGAGAGTTACGAATGCGTGGTTGTCACAGCGCCCTTGACGGACAGACAGGAGAGGCAGGATGGAGCCAATTGTTCCAGAGAAGGCGGGGTGGAGGGCATCCCATCGTTAGCAGCCGCCCCAGCACAGAGCCAACTCTTTGAGAGTCAGGACCTGCAAACGGTGATGGGCGGGTGTGAGCTGCCGGACCAGCGCTCCACACTGGAAGGATCTCAGGTAGGTCAAAGGAAACAGAAGAGACCCACTAGGGTCACTAGATGACTTAAAATAATTTCAAATAAAACAAAATATGCATTCAAATAAAATTATGCCGTAAAAAACAAAAAAAAACAATGATACAAATGACTAGAAAAGTAATTTAAAATTATTCATAAGATACCATAAAAAAACAATGAAATGAAATGAAGTATCAAAAAAATTGTTTCATCTAGTTGCGAAGGAAACATTTATCATTTTAGTTTGTTTAACATGGCGTATTAAAATAAATAAAAGTAAATGAACTAAATCTAATAAAAATGGATAAATCCTAATAAACTTTTTAAAAGTAATAAAAATGACTAAAACACAACAAAATTACTGAAACTTAAATTAAAATGAAAAATTAAAATGAATGTAAAATAGTCCAAAATAATTATATATATATATTATATATATATATTATATATATATATTATATATATATATAAAATATGGAGTTTGAAAACAAGACATTTAAGATTACAGCAGAAATTCTGGAATTCTAGATCTTTAACAGTGGGGTCCTTTGAGTCAAAAGGTTGAATACTACTTTTTTTACGTAACTATTTCTGCTTAACTAGAGTAATCTAAAGAAAAAAATTATGTTTTATACTAAAAATATGTTTAATTTCATGGATGATTGTAAATACAAAAGTTTAACATATTCCTTTAAAAAAATAAAATAAAAATAAAAAAAATCACAGTGAAAGAAACCTCACCATCCATTTTATGTGATGAATAAAACATCAGTAATATCAGCTGCAATTAACTATTTGATAGTCATTTTTAAATGCAGTTAAAAAGACAAACTACATTTTAATTTCGGAGATGATAACTGAATGCCGTTTGCTGGGCTTGCATACCATAGTTTAAAATTATTGCATAATGTGCTTTGTTTCACATAATGGCAGTATGCAGTAAACAGTATGAAACTGCTCATTTATGAACAGCCCTTGTTGTATAATTGAGAAACCAGTTATTATAAAGGCGTTTTACTGTGTTAAGGTGTTTGTTGCATTAAGGCACACAAATTCCTTGTTGCTTCCTGTTTGCTTTTTCATTGGACGTGCTTGATTTCCATTGTCTATATTAACATGTAAATAAGTTCCCTGTGGATACTGTAAAAAGAAACTCCGATACTTTGATCTTCTGAGACAGACAATACACACACAGTGCATTAACATACAGACATATGTTTCCGCATCTCTCTGAGAGAAAATGCGGGAAAACGTCTCTCACATATGCATTGGTTCCTCCTCATCCCCTTCCTTCCCCGCACCCATCCTTCTCTTCACCCAGCTCACTCAGAATGGTCAATGGTAGAATATAATGTTCTATATGAATGCAAATAAGATTTGCAGTCATGTTTGGTATCATTTGAATAGTCTCAGGGTGAGTGGTACAATGGTCTTAATCTTACAAAAGTAGACTAAAAGATAATACAAATCCTAAGAGTTAAGAGATACTTTGATTACCGTAGAGGGTCATTCCATGCAAATTACCTTCTGTTCCCATTGAGGTGCAAACCATCCAGGTCTGGGACCTGGGACCTGGGTTAATGTAAATTCCAATTGTTTGTACATGCCTCCATTTGGGGGATGTTTTATCTTGGTTTTGTATTTAAAGGATTGCAGCAAAAAGGGTCAGCGCGATTCTGCAGCCAGAATGAGCCCATAGTACGAAGTATGTCCACACACTTCCTACTATGTATTTCTCTAAAAGTCAGGTATGCATCTTACTCTTAGATTTGTCTATGAGAATTTGATGTATCGTATTGATTTGATATCTTTGAATTGGCTATGTAGATAATTGGCATAATACATATTTACCTGACTGATAATAAATTGTTACATTTGATTTATTCTGACTTACTCTGAAATTATTTTCTCAAGTAGATTAAGTGAAGGCGTATGTTTCCGCAAATCTGCGTCCAGGGTTAAGAGCATACTAGATCTCAGGTTAGATGGAGCATGGCGCACATCAGGTGAGATTATAGATTTCTGACTAACTGCTTGACTTAGTTAAGTTGTACTCAGTTGCGTTAACTATGGGGGCTAGACAAAGGGTTCTAGCAGAACCGCTGGTTATTGTCTCAACTTTAATTAAGTTGTACGTAGTTATATAACTATAGGGGGCTAGACAAATACTACTAGCATAACCGCTGATTATTGTTTGAGCATGAACTAAGTTGTACATGGGTAACTGTAGGGGGCTAAACAGAACTACTATTTAAAGAATGGTAAGCATGGGCGATCCATTAAATAGTATTAGTCATAAACCTCTGGCTAAGGATCAGACTGGCGAGTTTGTGATCGTGGGGCCAACGCATAGCGGCCGCCGTGAGGCATCCTAAGCGACATAGATTCCTAATGAACGAGTAAATATAAAGTAAAGAGTTAACTAGAATAACCAAATGTCAGAATAATAGCAATAATTAAAGACAGACAAACAACCAATTTGCCTTTCAACCTAAATTCGAGGTCATAATAAAATGGAGTCAGATTTGAGTTAAACCTAAATTGAATAACTTTGCGCGCTGAAAAGACCGAACACGCAAGAAACCTTCATCCACCACTGGATACCTTCCTTGGGCCAAGTGTGTGGACCTTACAATACGCATTGACCATTGTCAGAATGCGTGCCCCATTTGACTGTTTGCAGTCAAATAAGTCCGTTTGCATATCTGGTGTATATGTCTTTTCATATGTGGACACCAACGCATTACCCATGTCTTAAAGGGACAGTTCACCCAAAAAGGAAAATTCTGTCATCATTTACTCATCCTCATGACATTCCAAACCTGTATGACTTTCAACCTTCTGTGGAACACAAAAGAAGACTTTTTGAGGAATGTTTGTTAACAAACCGTTTCAGGTCCCCTTTGACGTCCATAGTATTTTTTGTCCATATTATGGAAGTCAGTGAGACCCAAAATCATGGGTTGTGAAAATGATGACAGAATTTTCAATTTGGGTGGGCTGTCCCTTGAATATCTTATTTATGCATCATATTTTTTGGTAAAAGAACTACTAAATTATATTACTTCGTAGTTTATTTACAAATTCAAATAGTTATTATTACTCAACTGCATGTTGCTGCAAAACTTTTATGACTTTCTTTTGTCTGTAGTTCACAGTACAGTTTTTGCAAGCTGCTTTTTCTCCATGCTTTAAAGGCATAATAATGTGCTATCAATTTACATTAATAATAATCTCAATTTACATAAATTTACAACTTTTCATTGCATGCACTTCTCAAAGCTGTTTAGTCAATTTCTTGAGCCTTCATTAAATTTATAAAATGTATATGTAATAAAAAAGGTTATACAGTCATACAAAAAACTGCAATACACTCTGTTCTAAACAAAAGTTAATTCATGGTAATTTTCCATTTTATTTTAGTGAGTTTAGTGGCCAAAAATGGTCAAACTGATTTTATTTAAATTTTTGGTATTTAATGGCTGCAATGTTCATGTATTCATTGATATTATTTAAATGCAATTGCATTTCTCACAGCTGTCTAGTGTTTAGTTTGATGAGACTTTGTTCAATGTATAAAATGTATATATTATAAAAAAACATATATATAGCTTATAAAAATGTTATACAGTTTGAAACTTTTCCAATACTCTGTGTAACTAAAACTAAAATTAATCCATGAACATTAACAGTTTTATTTTAGAGAGTTTAGTGGCCAGTGGTTGTCAAACTGCAAAAAGCACAATAAAAATACAACATAAATAGCAATAATTGTCAAAATTGTATTAGAAGATAAAATGAAACTTTATTTGCAGTTTGTTCTTTGCATAAATGTACAATTCAGAACTTCAAATTTTATTTTCTCTCTTTACTTGTAGTTTTTCAATGTTTTCTAGTTTTAGTTTTTCAGTATTTCGTTTTTATTTTAGTTTTAGTATTTATTGCTGCAAAGTTGATGTGCTTGCTGATATTATTTAAATATTTTTAACAGCATTGCATTTCTTATAGCTGCCTAGTAACATTTTCAATTTAACGAGCCTTCATGAAATCTATTAAATGTTATAAAAGCCTATATATAGATTTTATAGGTCATAGGTTTTAGGTGGTCAAAAAGCACCATTAAACTCAATAAAACCCCATAAAAGTTGGGGTCAAAAATATGACTGTGAAATTTGAATATGCAGAAATGTACTGTACACTGAATGGAGTCTACAGCAGGGTTGCCAGATTTTCACAACAAAACATGCCCAATTGCTTCTCAAAACTAGCCCAATCGTATTTCGAGGGGGTCTCCCATTAAAAATCTCATTCCAGTGGGTAAAATACACATTAACTGCCTCTGTGTACAACTGTTGGCGCAAGCTACGTTAAAGTGATTATTATGTTTTGAATATGGATATTTTTCTTGCAAAAACGCATCGATTCGCTACAGAAGGCCTTTGTTCACCCCCCGGAGCCGTGTGAGACACTTTTTTTTTTTTATACGGATGGGCGCTTTTTATTTCACTTCTTTTGGACTGATGCACTGCAACACCCGTGAGTTGGCATTTTTAAACGCTTGAACGATCAAAGACAATTTTATATAAACTCCGAATGGATTCGTCTGAAAGAAGAAAGTCATATACACCTTGGATGACTTGAGGGTGAGTAATTTATGGGCTAATTTTCATTTTTGGGTGAACTAACCCTTTAATGTAGCCCGATTCCGTGGGAAACCGTGCACTTGGCAACACCGGTCTACAGGTTTTCTGGACTGTTTTTATGATACTTCAGTGGTACGTTCTGTCCTTTGTGGTACTTGACCACTGATTGTTCAGGATGTTCAGCAGAGGAAAGAAATTAATTGGGTCTTGACAGAATTTTCCTTTTTAATCCCAGACTTTGATGAATTCTGACCTCTTTGGATTTTCTAATTTCTTATCTGTTTCCCCCCTCCATCCTTCCCATAGCTGATCATAATTACGGGACCCAGTTACGAGGCTCTGACGTCTGAAGGCATTCAGCTGAACGTGGGTGGCAGTGATGTTGAGGAGGTCACATGTACACTGATCGGGGACGTGTCGTATAATCAGATGTGTCAGTCAGGAGCCAGCTCCCGTCCCAGCGCCGGTATAGTGACCTGTCTTGTGTTTCAGCTCTTAAACGTGACTCATCAGTCAATTATAGTGTACTAGCGATGTGTGCTTTGAAACTGTTTCACTGCTTTAACTACTTCCTTATGAGCTTGGTGTCAGTTTAATCAGTTTCAGTAATAGAAGCTATTTTAAGGATTTTGAGCTTTAAAACAGCGATGTTCTGAAGACACTCTGTTGTGTGTTTAATGACTCCAGATCTGGCTGAGAAGCGGTTATTGGATCCCGGTGAAGAAACACACTGTTCAAAAGCTCAGCAGTCTCTCAGTAGGTCAGTCAGTGTGAACCTATAGACACAGCCACACATGAAACCTCTTGTCTTTGTGTTTTCTTTTCATCCGATACACCACCATTGAAAAGTTTGGTGTCAGTAGCTATGTTTCCATCTAAAGATTCGAATTTAACTTGTGCGCAAAACTGGAATATCACATTAAACATTTGTAAATAAAGCACCGTTTCCATCCAAAGTGTCAAAGAGAACAAAATCGTCACTTCCTGGTAAACTGGCACTAAATTTCACTAAGAAAAGTAGGAGAAGCCACTAAATATAATAATTTTCATATATGATAAATTACTTGCGCCTCAGAGCGAGCAGACGAAACACAATAAATGCTGTCATTGCTTTCGGAGGTGGATGCTGCTGTTTGGGAACGCAGTCGTGTAAGACGATTTTACAGAAATAGGCCTACTTTGATGACAGACTTTGCTCAGGCATTTCAGAACGACCAAAACAACATTTCAGATGCTGTGCAACGAGATCGGTCCATGGGTTAGTCAAGTTATCCCGTCCCATTGTGCAAAGTCACATGACTGTCCTGACATGCGAGGTGGAATTTATTCGGTAAATTTGTTTCCATCGTAGTTTATGCGCATTTTTCTAATCGGATAAAAAGTTTATCCTACTCAGTTGTGCGCATACGTTTTTTTTAATGCACATTTTTAGAATTTATGCACATCTTGGCGTTTCCATCTAGCGTTTATTTATTTTTTTATGCGATATTCCAAAATGCGCATTAAAATAGGTGGAGAGAAACATATACTGAGATTTTTTTTTTTTTTTAAGAAATTAAAACTTTATTCAGCAAGGATGCAATAAATTGATCAAAAGTGATATATAGCAAAGGCATTTTTTAATGTTACAAAATATTTCTATTTGAAATAAATACTAGTCTTTTATATTCATCAAAGAATCCTGAAAATAAAATGTATCATGATTTCCACAAAAATATTAAGCAGCAAAACTGTTTTCAACATAAAAATGTTTCTTGAGCAGCAATTCAGAATATTAGAATGATTTCTGAAGATCATGTGACACTGAGACTGGAGTAATGATGCTGAAATTCAGCTGCGCATCACAGAAATAAATTAAATTTAAAATATACCTATATATTTAAATAGAAAACAGTTATTTTTAAATTTTAATAATATTTCACAAAATTACAGTTTTTAATGTATTTTTAATCAAATAAATGCAGTTTTGGTGAGCAGAAGTGACTTCTTTCAAAAACTGTAAAAAAATCAGTAGTTAATATTGACTCATTCATTGACATCAGACTTTAGACATCTAAGTGTCCTAATTTTATACACGCCTTACCTGTTAAAGTTACACCGTGTCACATGCCTGATTTTCCAGTGATTAAACAAGTCCTTACGGGGAGAAATTGCAGGAAGTGATTTGTCAGCTTTTTGTCATTGTGTTGAGTTGGGTTTGGTTTATACATGGCCTCTAACCTAAAAAAAAAAAAACTACTGGTGAAACGTTTGAAATAATTAACATGTTTGAAAGAAGTCCTATCTGGTCACCAAAGCTGCATTTATTTGATCAAAAATACGGTAAAAACTGTAATATTGTGAAATGCTATTCAGAATTCCGTTTTCTATTTGAATATATTGTATAATGTCATTTATTCCTGTGATCAAAACTGAATTTTCAGCATCATCACTCCGGTCTTCAGTGTCACATGATCCTTCAGAAATCATTCTAATATGCTGCTCTGCTGCTCAGATGTTATCAGTTATTATTGGTGCACAATTATTAACAATGGTGCATATTATCAGTGCTGAAAACAGCTGCTTAATATCTTTATGGACACCAAGTCATCCTATTTTGTGCATTATTACTTTATGGTGAACTAAAAACTCCTCACAAATGTCAAAAAATGTTTTGCTGCTTTGTGTTTCACACTCAGTCACTCAGTCTGGGACATCAGCTCAGTGATTTGCTCTGAGTTCAGTGGTGTTTGTGTGTCAGGTGTAAGCGGAGCCGGCGGGGTCCAGTAATCGAGGCGGACGGCATGCTGAAGATGTTCCACTGTCCGTATGAAGGCTGCAGTCAGGTGTATGTGGCCATTAGCAGTTTCCAGGTGAGCTCATGTGTGCAATGCATGTCTAATGAGGTTGCGGCCAGAGAATCCCTGAGAGCACAAACCAATGCCACAGTACAAACAGTTAAAAATAGAAGCTGGAAAATTATATACTGTGAAATGCTTTGACGTAAATCTGACTGGCCAGGTGCTTTGTCTGTTTTATTGTTCAAGTCAAAGGAAACGTTTTAATGCCTCTTAATTGTTTGGTGCACCTTAGCAACAGGAAATGAAATTTCCCTACATACAGGGTGGGTTAAATATTGTAAGCGTTGGAAAGTAAATCTGCTGCTACATATTTAATTGGTTGGTTAATTTTTGCTTATCAGTTTTTTAAAATTGCGATATTTCACAGTATTAGGGTTAACGTACCTAGTAAAGCTCACCAAAATCTACATTGAGACATTTTTAGTGCACAAGATATTGGTTTCAGTACAAAAAGTTCAAATAAAATATGAATCTCTCACACAAAAATATTTAATTTTATGTTAAATGACAAAAGCATTTCAATTAAGATATACATCATTAAATTCAAAAAGTCTGGCTGTGCTTAATGGGTACATGTTTGTACCCTTTAAGCACACCCCTGTTCCCATTAAGCTAACATCATGTTTTATTAAAAATTCTTTTTTATTTTAAAGGGGTCATATAATGCAATTTCAATTTTTCCTTTGTCTTTGGAGTGATACAAGCTCTTGGTGCATAAAGAAGATCTGTAAAGTTGCAAAGACTAAAGTCTCAAAATCCAAAGAGATATTCTTTATAAAAGTTAAGACTCTCCACACCTACCTAAACGGCTCGTTCTAACACGCCCCCAAATACCTGCATCACTATGTGGGAAGATTTGCATAAAGCCGCCCAAATGTTCACGCAAAAAAAAAAAGCGTAACTTTTATTCTCGCTGTAATATTGCTGCCGCCGCCATGTCGTTTGAAGGCCGGGTGATTCGTGGTGAAAGCGAAATCTTGTTTGGTTTCCAAAAGAGGACGAATTATCCATCGTCAATCAAAAAAAAACTAAAATCAAGCAACAAGGCATTCAAGTTGATCAGTTATATGTTCATAATGAAGTGTCATTTAAGCACATTGCAACATCTAGACTAGTCCACGTTCAGCTAAATAACACATTCAAAAATCAAATAAAACACACTAATAAAACATTTAATTAATGGGGATGAACACAGAAACTAGCCTCAATATGAAGCCTCTTATTAAATAAAGGTCAACTTATCTATAGTCTCTTAAGGCTGGAATACACTACACGATTTTTGCCCCAATTTTCCACAGATTTACAGTCTGGAGAAGTTGATGCTAGTTGCTGAAGGTCAGAGCCAGTCTGTAGACTTGAGTTGACAGAATCCATAGAAAATCGATTAACTTAACTTAAAGTGACAACCATCAGTTAATATTTAAAGTATGTTTATGAAGTATTTACATTGACGTTCAATGTGGAAGAGCTTAAAGAGACCACACTGAGCTTAATTAAACTGAGCCACAATTGTTAATAAATTTCATGTAATATTTATTAAAATAACAAGATTTTGCTAAATAAATAGTCTAGTTAATGTATTAGGTTCATGCATATTTTAATATGAACAACTATTATTAACAATATCTATGAAATTATAATTTTTCTTATTGATGTCACACTGAAGCTGTGTGATTTTCATAGTAGTGCACCCTTTAACGTCTCACCTTAAATATATGAAATCTTTAAATTACAGCAGTATAACCAACCACCCCAGACCGCATCCCCTGCTCTCACCACCCTGTAACCTCTCAACAGAGCTGAGGACCGGTCAGGTACACAGCCCAAGTAACCCCCGGAGCGATGCCACGTAATATATTAGCGTAGTACACAATTTTATACAGATAGTCAGCTAACTGTGTTCTGTAGCATCTGCGCTATGCTGCTAAAACTATCTTTTGGATCTAACTGTAATTATTTCCCACATTCAAGTTCCAGGTTATAATACGCAAAAGTCTAAACATTAATCTCTTAATATTACAGTAAGTAGTGAAACTTACCCAAAATAAAGGCTTAAACATCTAAACAATGTATATTTAAGAGGCTCCTCTTTTGGCGAAAGTTTTTAGACCGCTTTCAACTGGGGGGGGGGGGGGGGGGTGGCCCCCCCGCCAGCCGTGTGACACAGGCGGACTCATCTCCCGTGCGCCATGATTGCTGCCTTGACCTTACGGAGGGTATATCGTACCCCCCCCATCAATTTCTTACGAATCCCCGTCGGCTCAGACCTATATTTTTTGTAATCTGCGTCCCCAATGGCCGTGGGTACTGGGTCCGTGCGCTTCATAGGGAGGTTCCCTCCTGTTGTATGCCTAAAGAACCCCCGAACCCTGGTAGCCCGCAGGCATGACTTTTGCCAGGTATATTAGATCAGGTATTCACGCTGCTGACTATATCTCTATCTTAGCGATTTTGTGACACACCCGTAAGAGGTTCCTTGTGTCTTGCAGTCCACCTACTCCACAACATCGAATCTTCGTCTCTTTAGATACCTGACCACACAAAGAAGAGTAGAAGAGAAGAACACCATTGACTGTAACGCACACCTAACCCCACACAAGTCTGTTCCGTCATCTTTTCACCCACCTCCCAGTGCCAGTACTACTGATTTGTGAACAGCCCCCCCTTGATCTTGTCAGCAACCATGCCCAGGCCCCCCTGCTCGCTGCCGCGTCCCCCCTCCGCCTCGTCGCTTTTGGTTTGTCCGTCCCTCAGATTTTCCTAGCCGCAGACACGGTTTTTATGATGTCCCCCCCATTCCGCCCCGCGTCCCCGACTCCTGTGAACTGGAACCGTCGTTTCTTTATCTACCGTCGTACGGATTGCCGGTGACCAGGATCTGTCTCTCATGTCCACTTCCAGTGGTTGGCCGCTATAGTTAGTCTCTCTCTCACATCACCTCTCCTCGCGCCCCCCAGCTCCAATCAGACTAGTTGGGTCTCGTGGGGAGGCGGTAGGAGCCCTATTATTCATCTACTCGTCGCCTCTCTCTAGTTTTAGGATGTTGCACCGCTGGGTATCAGACCCCTCCCGCCCTTGTACCCCCCCCTGCCTTATAGCAGTCGCTGTAACATACATTCATTTTATTTTTGTCTTTCCACTTTAATTTTATTTCTAACTTTTGTCATTTTTTCGTTTTTAGCTTCTTTATAGTTGATGTTCTTTTGTTATTTTACCCGTGTTCCGGTTGGGTTCTTTCCCTCTCCTTTCGTTGCTGGCACTGTTCGTTCAGTGTGTTTGTTGTTTGGTTTAGAATAAATATTTTTTAGGGGTGGTAGTCGTACGATCCGGCGTCAAACGTAAATTTCCAGCATTGCATTTCTCACAGCTGTTAGTGACGTTTCACATTGAATTCAGGCATCTCACACAGGACTGTTACTCCCTCCAACTACGGTAGCATATACCCCTGACGTCCTCCCCTACACGCCACTCCCCCACCCCACACCAGATGTCAGGACACTGACCAAACCAAAAATGTATTCATAATTTACTTCATGTGTAGTTTATCTGTATTTGTTTTATATGTATCATTTTCATTTGTTGAGTGTTTGGAAATGTGCTTTAGTACAAAAATATTTTCAAAAATGTTTCAAAACATTTACAAAAATGCTTTCATTTCATGTTTTCATTAAGGATGATGCACTATAAAAAGTATAATATAAAAAGGAATGTGTTTTTGGTAACTCATAGTGCTATATTTGGTGCTGGTGTGTGTGGGTGTGTATATTATATATATATATAGATATATAATATATATATATATATATATATTTATATATAGATACAGTGGGATAAGGAAACTATTCAGACCCCATTAAATTTTTCACTCTTTTTTATATTTCAGCCATTTGCTAAAATCATTTAAGTTATTTTTTCCCTCATTAATGTACACACAGAAACCCATATTGACAGAAAAACACAGAATGTTGACATTTTTGCAGATTTATTAAAAAAAAAAAACTGAAATTTCACATGGTCCTAAGTATTCAGACCTTTGCTGTGACACTCATATATTTAACTCAGGTGCTGTCCATTTCTTCTTATCATCCTTGAGATGGTTCTACACTTTAATTTGAGTCCAGCTGTGTTTGATCATACTGATTGGACTTGATTAGGAAAGACACACACATGTCTATATAAGACCTTACAGCTCACAGTGCACGTCAGAGCAAATGAGAATCATGAGATCAAAGGAACTGCCTGAAGATCTCAGAGACAGAATTATGGCAAGGCACAGATCTGGCCAAGGTACAAAAAAATTTCTGCTGCACTTAAGGTTCCTAAGAGCACAGTTGGCCTCCATAATCCTTAAATGGAAGAAGTTTGGGACTATCAGAACCCTTCCTAGAGCTGGCCGTCGGCCAAACTGAGCTATCGGGGGAGACGAGCCTTGGTGAGAGAGGTAAAGAAGAAACCAAAGATCACTGTGGCTGAGCTCCAGAGATGCAGGCGGGAGATGGGAGAAAGTTGTAGAAAATCAACAATCACTGCAGCCCTCCACCAGTCGGGACTTTATGGCAGAGTGGCCTGACGGAAGCCTCTCCTTAGTGCAAGACACATGAAAAAACACCTGACGGACTCCAAGATGGTGAGAAATAAGAGAAATTCTCTGGTCTGATGAGACCAAGACAAAACTTTTTGGCCTTAATTCTAAGCGGAATGTGTGGAGAAAACCAGGCACTGCTCATCACCTGCCCAATACAGTCCCAACAGTGAAGCATGGTGGTGGCAGCATCATGCTGTGGGGGTGTTTTTCAGCTGCAGGGACAGGACGACTGGTTCGAGGGAAAGATGAATGCGGCCAAGTACAGGGATATCCTGGACGAAAACCTTCTCCAGAGTGCTCAGGACCTCAGACTGGGCCGAAGGTTTACCTTCCAACAAGACAATGACCCTAAGCACACAGCTAAAACAACAACTCTGTGATTGTTCTTGAATGACCCAGCCAGAGCCCTGACTTAAACCCCAATTGAGCATCTCTGGAGAGACCTAAAAAATGGCTGTCCACCAACGTTTACCATCCAACCTGACAGAACTGGAGAGGATCTGCAAGGAGGAATGGCAGAGGATCCCCAAATCCAGGTGTGAAAAACTTGTTGCATCTTTCCCAAAAAGACTCATGGCTGTATTAGATCAAAAGGGTGCTTCTACTAAATACTGAGCAAAAGGTCTGAATACTTAGGACCACGTGATATTTCAGTTTTCTTTTTTAATAAATATGCAAAAATGTCAACAATTCTGTGTTTTCTGTCAATATTGTGTGCTGTGTGTACATTAATGAGTAAAAAAAAATTAACTTAAATGATTTTAGCAAATGGCTCAATATAACAAAGAGTGAAAAATTTAAGGGGGTCTGAATACTTTCCGTACCCACTGTATATATAGATATTCATTTTATTCTCTTTTCATTCTTTTTTGTTTACAAAAAAATATTTCAAGGCATTTACAATACGTGTCATGTTAGTGTTTCATTATTGAGTAAGTATACACTGGTTGGGCACACATTATTAATCGTGAAGTGATAATATAAAAATAATTTAAATGTTACTTAAATTGCTTCTTTCATTGCTTTTTTGTTTTTTAAATCAACTAATTCTATTTATCAGTAATTAGAAACCTATTTTTGCGTTCTTTCATGCAGGTGTGCGAGACTTTATCTGTGAAACGTGTGGCAAGTCGTTTAAACGCAAGAATCACTTAGAGGTGCACAGACGAACACACACGGGAGAAACGCCGTTACAGTGAGTTCAGTGAAACGACCACGATTCTTATAGCCACATCTGCCATATTTAATACATGTCACTTCATAAGTGTTTTTCTCGAACCCGTCCTTTCAGATGTGAGATATGTGGGTATCAGTGTCGACAGCGAGCGTCACTCAACTGGCACATGAGGAAACACACTTCTGAAGCGCATTTCAACTACACGTGCGAACACTGCGGCAAACGCTTCGAGAAACTCGACAGCGTCAAGTTCCACAAACTCAAGAGCCATCCAGACAAACAGCCCACCTGAAAGACACTTAAAGAAAAAAATTATGGGTTTGTGAAAAGTTTTATTAAACCTGTGGAACAAAGTGTTTATTTAGCAGTAAATGCATTTTGTGCACTTTTAGGTGTATTTTTGAGGGAAAAAAATCTTTTTGTAAAAATCAAGATCTGGTATTGACCTAAAATATGCTTGGTAGATGCTCAAATAGAGAAGAAAAGGACATGCAAAAAACACACAGAGAGACATTGATCGAGAGAACCAAAACAGTTTTGTTGTCGGTCTAAATTGTGTTTTTAGTTCATTCCTGTGCTGGACACAGAAAAACAAAGCTGTACTTCTGCTGACACTGTATGAACAAACATGTTAATGTTTACACCAGTTTTTTTTTCGTAATCATATGATCCAAATCATGGTGAAATAATTAAATTATGTCTGCTGTGTCTTGCAGAAACCTATACTGCTTTATTAAAACGGCAATTTATTACTTCTGTTGATTTATAACTTAAGCTACAATGCAGCTTTGATGCTTGAACACTTGCCCCATATACTTAAATCCTAAGCACATAACTATCAACACATTCATGTTTTACTAAATGTATCCATTGATATCAGGCCTTTTGTGATCCTGGATGAAGATGAGTTTGTGTCTTCATTAGAACAGATTTGGAAAAATGTAGCATTACATCACTTGCTCGCCATTGGATCCTCTGCAGTGAATGGGTGCCGTCAGAATGAGAGTCCAAACAGCTGATAAAAACATCACCGTAATCTGTAATAATGTTTCTGCCAGTAATAAAGTCCATCTCCTGTTTTCCTCTCACATAAACATCCACCAACATATTTGTTTAGAACTGTTTTGGACTGTTGCTTGTAAACAGTGCATATTTCTCTCCTGATTCAGACGTGATGGGTTTTTCACTTGAAGAGAAACAGATAGGGATTTGGAATTGTATATTAGCCGAAGCACGGTTTAAAATGAAAAACATTTTACTGATGGATGGACAAACACACAGCTTTTTACTTCACAAGACATTAACTGATGGACTGGAGTTGTGTGGATTACATGTGGGTTATTGTGATGTTTTTATCAGCTGTTTGAACTCTCATTCTGACGGCACCCATTCACTGCAGAGGATACTTTGGCGAGTAGTCAAGATGGTGTAGTCAAGAAACAAGCTCATCTATATCTTGGCCTGATTTTCTGAAATTTGCTGAAAGCCTGAATTTTCAGCAAGTTAAAATTTTTCCGGTGAACTAATTTATTTTCTTCTATTTAACTCAGAATTTTCCAAGCTTTTAGAATTTTGGTAAGCTGAAATTCTAACCAAGGCGACATTATTTCCTTCAAGGTTCAACATGGTTCAATATATACTTGTCAACATATACATATACTACTTATGTATAAATACATGATTATATTTGTAGATTCTTAGTTGGTGGTGTTGATAATATCAACCTTTCCTCCTGCTTTTTTTCTCTTTCAGTTCATTAGGATGTCAACGATCGTATTTCACCTACCTGAAGCTATTTTAAATGCAAATGTCTACATGTAAACATTCCAAAAATACAACAAATACACAATTGTTCAGAATATGTGCACTAAAACAAGTCAATTGTGCGGATGGAACCTGGCAGTATTATCTAAATTAAAAAATCATTTCACTTTTATGCTTCTTGGTCCATGAAAAGTGGGAACCCTGTGATGCTGATCATCAGTAATAATTCAATCGCGAGAATGGCTCTGAATCTGAACTGCACAGGGAAGTGTTATTGAATACTTCAGCTCTAAAAAAAGTTCCCCTTGTGCCATGTTCATTTGCATTTCTTTTTTTGTTGTTGTTGTAGTTCTTAATGTAAATGTCCTGTTTTTATCATTTGTACATCATGCTGTTGCTACATTTTTCAAGTTCCTGGAAAATGTTTGATTAAAGGGGTCATATGATGCTCTTTTAAAGATCATTATTTGGTGTAACAGAATATGTTGACATGCTTTAATGTTCAAAAAACACATTATTTTTCAAATACTGTACATTATTGTAGGTCCTCTATGCCCCGCCTCTCTCAAAACGCTTCGTTTTCTACAAAGCCCCCCCCCCCTTCCGACAAGCGCAGTCTGCTCTGAATGGCCAGCTGACCCAGTGCAGTGTGATTGGCAGAACACCGCAAGCACTTGTCGGAAATGTAACGCCCCTTACCCTAATCGCGAGCTTCATTTTTCTAAATAAATGTAAAGACAGAGCCGAAAGGGGAACAAAGTCACGTGACAGACACAGTGATGAAGCTGGTATGTGTTTGCAGTACACAAGCCACGGTTAAGACAGCTGACTCCACTGTGATGTGTCTCTGCTCTCTCTTTCTCTCTCCTCTCTCGCTGCTCTCTCTTCTCTCTCGCTGGGCTCTCTCTCTAGCCGCATTATGCAAATCTTCTCACATAGGGAGGTAGATATGTGGGGGCGTGTTAGACGATCAGGTCTGTATCTATGCACAACCGCTTGTAACACTCAAGAGGAAATTTTGGAAAAAATAAATCGCATCATAGACCCCTCAAGAGATAGGATTCTAGCGCAGTGTTTCTGGATGAATGAATTAAAGAGTGACTGAAAGCACAATGACCGTGTTTGAAGAGTTATGTGAGGGTGTTGCGTCATAACTACTGTAGGCCCACACACGAGGCCTTGAGCTTTGTTTAAGAGTGTCAGGAACAATGCGGATGCATGTTAAATGTGGTTGAGGTTGGGGGAAACTGAGGTTTTTCTCCAGGTGGAACACTGACTTCATCTTAATAACTCACGCTTTGTACCTGCATGCTGTCACTCTACACTCTAAAAATAAAGCTTCCAAAAGGGGTTTTTCGCAGCGATCGAAAAGAAGAAACATTTTTGGTCCTCAATGAACCTTTCAGTGAACAGTTCTTAAAAAAAGAAATTCCTTAGTGTAAAGAACTTTTTAATAATCTGAAGAACCTTTTTCCACCATAAAGAACCTTTTGAATTAAATGTTCCATGGATGTTAAAGGATCTCTATGGATATGCACTGATAAAGAACCTTTATTTTTATGTTATGACTTGTTCTTTCTCTTTCTCTTTCTGTCTTTCTTTCTTTTTTCAAACTTCTGTTGAACCTACTTTTTCTCATTCTTGTGTAATGCTTTTTTTCATGTTTTTATTGACAGCTTTTGTCTGTTTAAATATTTAACTAATGGTTTAATCTGAGGTCTATTAAGCTTTTTAAGATTTCTTTTGAAATCTTAGCTTTGTAAGCATTTAATTGTTTAAGCGGAGATCTAATTCATTTGAAAGAAAGTTATTTTAAGCTTTTTTTTGTTGTTGTTAAGCTTCCTTTCAAAATGTTATACATTATTTCATATAATTTGATCCTTTTTTTGCACCTTCTTAAAACTAGTTTTAATTCAATTTTATCAGGCAAACATCACACTACTTTTTCGTTTCTTTTGTTCCAGTTGTAGATTAATTTTCTTGATTTTCTGGTCTTGGGATCTGTCAGATTGTGACATCAGTTTTACTGTTTGCGTGAATCCTTTGTTCCTTTCCTGTGATGTTGTCATCATTTCCTCCTATATTTTTCTTAATCCATAATTACACTCCTACTCATGACAAAACATTAGTACACAATAAATATGCATCGTATGTAGCCTACACATATACGTATATCCCCCTAATATGTTGCTTTGCCAACACATTTTTCTGTTGACACAAAGTTAGTTGTTGTGTTGATCAGGTGCCTCAGAGGACTAAATCTGGGTGATTTCACGAGTCTCCATTACTACAGACGCATTACACCCAAACTCTCCCTCTCCAGAGAGAGAAAGAGAGAAGGAGGAGTGGTGTGTCACTCCCACCTGTTCACTCCATCCCTCCTCTCTGGAAAAACCAGATTCACATGAGCAACAGAGGAGAGAAAAACAGGAGGCCGGCGTAACTGCTCTTCGGTCAGTCACTCAGGGATTTACCGAATCTGCAAACCTCAAACATTTGACTAAAGGTAAGAGATTCTCCTTCGTAAAGCTACTCTATCGTGAACATATCGTTAAACCTACCTTGAAGTAAAGGTGCTGTTAAAATACCTTTAAGTAAAGAACTTCTTTGACGACATCTGCAAATATCAGTGTATAGCTATAATTGTGCTTGTTCATGCAGGATGATGTTTAATGAGTGTTTTAACAGCTCTTAGGGTGTCATGTTGTTAGTGTGTGTTTGTGTGTGTGTACCTGTTTTTCTATTCTGGTGGGGACTTACACCTGAATACACACAGACTCATGGGGACTCATGTCACGGTGGGGACCTAAATTGAGGTCCCCACGGGTAAACGAGCTAATAAATCGCATAGAATTAAGTTTTTTGAAAATCTAAAAATGCACAAAGTTTTCTGTAAGGGGTAGGTTTAGGTGTAGGGGTGTAGAAAATACGGTCTGTACAGTAGAAAAACCATTACGCCTATTGAGAGTCCCCACAAGGATAGCAAACCAGACGTGTGTGTGTGTGTGTGTGAGATGTTCACAGCTTCAGGACCGTGTCATGTCCATCCGGAATGAGATCTCCTGAGAGATCCGTGTAGTTTTGCTGGGTTTTCCTCACTTGTCCCGAGTCATTGTTTTGCAGAGTGTGAGTGTGGCTGTAATTAACGCTGCATCACTTCACTGATCAAGCAACAAACAATGATGTGAACTGTCCTTAGACCTCCCTTCTAAAACGCTTGAAAATACCACGGGACTCTGATAAGTTCGAAACATGCTACCCAAGGCTGCATTTATTTGTTCTAAAAATACAGTAAAAAAAAATTATAAAAACTGTAATATTATGAAATATTATTACAATTCTGAATTGTCTGCATCATTATCAGTCTTCAGTGTCACATGATCCTTCAGGAAATCATTCTAATATGCTGATTTAATGATCAAGAAACAGGTTTGATTATTATCATCAATGCTGAAGACCGTTTTTGCTGCTTAATGTTTTATTAACACACATTTTTCAGGATTCTTTGAAGATTAGAAAGTTCAAAAGAGCAGCGTTTATTTGAAATGCATCCTTGGTAATAAATGTTTTCTTTTTAAAATCTTAATGACCCCAAAATTTTGAAATATCTGTGCACTGCATGATCCAGTATAATATTGACATTATACTCCATGTATTTCAAAGAATATGATACATGCCCATCACATCATAAAATTTTTATATCATGGCATACGAAAAACATGATGGGACTACATGGTTTTTTGGTTACACTGTAATTGAAGGGGGTGCATAATCGTGACATGACACCTTCATAATCCTGACATGACACCTACATAATCATGACAAGACACCTTCATAATCAGACATGACATATGTCATGAATATGAAGGGTTTTTATGGATGTTTATGACAACTGTCATTAAGTGTCATTCGCTCAGTTATGTAATTTTTAATGCAAAGATAACATTTTTTGAGATGTCTTTGTTATGGGCTATGGTTTGGGTTAGGGTTAGGGTAGGGTTAGGTTTAGGGTTAGGTAAATAATGTCTATTTGCATTAAAATGACTAACTGATGCCGAATGACACTTAATGACAGTTGTCATAAACACGTATACAACCTCCTTCATATTCATGACATGTGTCATTTCATGATTATGAAGGTGTCATGTCAGTATTATGCTCACCCCTTCAAGTAAAGTGTTACCGTTATTTTGAACAAGTGTTATTTAAAAATGAATTTCAAAGTACTATGGTATTCCCAGCTGATACCTTTACTGTACACTTTTTTTTATAAGAAGATGGTACTGAATGATTGCTTTGCTATATACAGTGGGGAAAAAAAGGATTTAGTCAGCCACCAATTGTGCAAGTTCTCCCACTTAAAAAGAGGAGAGAGGCCTGTAATTTGCATCATAGGTATACCTCAACTATGAGAAAAAATGAGAAAAAAAAATCCAGAAAATAACATTGTAGGATTTTTAAAGAATTAATGGGTAAATTCCTCGGTAAAATAAGTATTTGGTCACCTACAAAACAAGCAAGATTTCTGGCTCTCACAAACCTGTAACGTCTTCTTTAAGAGGCTCCTCTGTCCTCCACTGGTTACCTGTATTAATGGCATCTGTTTGAACTCGTTATCAGTATAAAAGACACCTGTCCACAACCTCAAACAGTCACACTCCAAACTCCACCATGGCCAAGACCAAAAAGCTGTCAAAGAACACCAGAAACAAAACTGTAGACCTGCACCAGACTGGGAAGACTGAATCTGCAATAGGTAAGCAGCTTGGTGTGAAGAAATCAACTTGTGGGAGCAATTATTAGAAAATGGAAGACATACAAGACCCCTGATAATCTCCCTCGATCTGGGTCTCCACGCAAGATCTCACCCCGTGGGATCAAAATGATCACAAGAACTGTGAGCAAAAATCCCAGAACCACACAGGGGGACCTAGTGAATGACCTGCAGAGAGCTGGGACCAAAGTAACAAAGGCTACCATCAGTAACACACTGCGCCGCCAGGGACTCAAATCCTGCAGTGCCAGACGTGTCCCCCTGCTTAAGCCAGTACATGTCCAGGCCCGTCTGAAGTTTGCTAGAGAGCATTTGGATGATCCAGAAGAGGTTTTGGAGAATGTCATATGGTCAGATGAAAAAAAAATAGAACTTTTTGGTAAAAACTCAACTTGTCGTGTTTGGAGGAGAAAGAATGCAGTTGCATCCAAAGAACACCATACCTACTGTGAAGCATGGGGGTGGAAACATCATGCTTTGGGGCTGTTTTTCTGCAAAGGGACCAGGACGACTGATCCGTGTAAACGAAAGAATGAATGGGGCCATGTATCGTGAGATTTGAGTGAAAACCTCCTTCCATCAGCAAGGGCATTGAAGATGAAACGTGGCTGGGTCTTTCAGCATGACAATGATCCCAAACACACCGCCCGGGCAACAAAGGAGTGGCTTCGTAAGAAGCATTTAAAGGTCCTGGAGTGGCCTAGCCAGTCTCCAGATCTCAACACCATAGAAAATCTTTGGAGGGAGTTGAAAATCCGTGTTGCCCAGCGACAGCCCCAAAACATTACTGCTCTAGAGGAGATCTGCATGGAGGAATGGGCCAAAATACCAGCAACAGTGTGTGAAAACCTTGTGAAGACTTACAGAAAACGTTTGACCTCTGTCATTGCCAAAAAAAGGGTATATAACAAAGTATTGAGAAGAAATTGGTTATTGACAAAATACTTATTTTCCACCATAATTTGCAAATAAAGTCTTTAAAAATCCTACAATGTGATTTTCTGGATTTTGTTTCCTCATTTTGTCTCTCATAGTTGAGGTATAACTATGATTAAAATTACAGGCCTCTCTCATCTTTTTAAGTGGGAGAACTTGCACAATTGGTGGCTGACTAAATACTTTTTTTCCCCACTGTAGTAGCATGGCACTCCTCAAAAACTATAGTGAAAACCTTTCAAAAGGTATACTTCTGTACTTTTTAGGTACTAATATTTATACTTTAAGACCTTAAGGTACCAATATGGACAAAGATGTACCTTTTGAAAAGGTACCACCCCAATGACAGCTTTTGTACCTTTTTCCTGAGAGGCGCCTGGTAGTTTTGTAAAGTAAAAATGCCACAATATTAAGACTTAAAACCAGGAATGACAATCTCTTTAATTGTAAAAGCTTTTCAAGACTTGAAATAGGGATTCAGTGATATATACTGACTGATTTATTGTTATTATTATTATTATTTTTTTGTTTATTTTTTAGACTTGTATTCTAATGGACAGTTAAAAATAAACTGTGTAATACTTACTGGCATTAAACAATATTATTAGTATGATTTACTATCAACAAATACATGAAGGTGCAGGTTGGCAAACATCTCTTATACACGCCAAAAAATGCTGGGTTGTTTCAACAATGTTGGGTTCAATATGGACTAACCAAACTGTTGGGTTAAATTTTGGTTACGTTTTTAAATGAGCTTTTTAACCCAACAGTTGGGTTAGTCCATATTTGACCCAACATTGGGTTGAAACAACCCAGCATTTTTTAGAGTGTAGGGACATTGTCCGTCTCCATCTCTCCCGGAAGATGGAACCACTTCCCAGAAAGACAAGTGTCCTCCACTGACCAACACAAAGCCCGCATTATCATTTCTTGCAACCGCTTTTTCCATGCACTGTTGCCTCTGATTTATGTCTGAAATTATGCCAAAATGAAGAATCCCGATTTCAAGGGTTCCAAAACCGGAATAATGATGCAGAACACGGAGGGTAAACATTAACAACACACCCCTATAAATTATTTTCATGTAGGAAAAGCAAGCAGGCTACACGTCTGTAGAAAGCATTATCACTTCAAAGACTCACGCTTACAAAAGACTAACACGCTGTTTTTGTTAACAGGTTTGTTTATTCCTCATGTCTCCATGGACTGTTAAATATTCATGGGTGACCAGGTTAATAATACTTTACAGACTGAAATCACTGTAATATGAAAGCAAACAGCTGATTTTGGTAGATTGAGATGGACGACTGTCACATTGATCAGATCAAGGGAGCTGACGTGGAACTTGTTAACCTTTTGTTGTCATTGAAATTCATTATGTCATGTCAAATCATTATCGTATGAAATCATCCGCTTGTTTAGACAACTTTCTCTACCATTCAAAAGTTTGGTGTTGTGACAATATTTTTTAAAGATTTATGCTCACCAAGGCTGCATTTATATATAAAGTTTTCTATTTGAATATATATTCAAATGTAATTTATTCCAGTGATTCAAAGCTGATTTTCAGCATCATTACTCCAGTCTTCAGTGTCACATGATCCGTCCAAGATAACATCTATGAATTGCTGCTCACGAAACATTATTATTATTATTATTATCAATGTTGAAAACAGTTGTCGGCTAAATTCTTGTGGGAAAAAACGGTGATTACATTTAAACAGTAAGCTTTATTTTCAAAACGAAATCTTTGAAACCTTTATAAATGTCTTTGCTGTCACTTTTGATCAGTTGAATGCATCCTTGCTGAATAAAAGTATCAAATTCTTAAAAAAAAAAAATCGAAATATATTTATATAGTCCAGTGATTCCTCAAATAATGAGGAGGCTTGAGCAGACCTTTAAATTAAATTATATTTCACAACCTGCCATAACATTTGAAGCCTAGTGATGCACATTTGACAGTAACTCTGACAGTCTGTACTTGCAAAACATGTCACATCAATAATACTTTATTGATGGTTTTTAAATGTTTATCTCCCCTGTCTTTGGATAATGACCCGACCAGAACTTTCTGTTCATCTTAAACCTAAACAAACTCTGACCTCACATTAGAGACGCGAGTAGTGCATGTGACACACACGTTGTGTGGGGGCTCTTATGGAGTGCTGCTTAATCCTTCGGTAACACTTGGCCTTAAAGGTTTATGGACGGTGCGATCAAACCTATTTAAAGTTCTATAAAGGCATAATAAGGGACCTTTTTCACATTTCCGGGTTTCTCAGCAGCGGAAGTCGTCATAGTTGGGTTAACTTGAATAGCAGTGAATGGGAGAGGACCACAAATATATTTTTTGCACTCCCATTTGCTCAAATAGCAAAAGAATTAGTGCTTCACATTAGTGTTTTCATGACTTTCAGTAAAAGGAACAAAATTGAGAGAGACCGATAACGGCTGTCAGAAGAGAGAACGGTGTTAAATTTACCGTCCCTCCCATAGACGCTGTATTAGAAACACCCTTGCATTTGCGTTAACTGTTTTTTAGTAATTTGATGCAAAGGTGATAAAGGGTCCAGTGACCTGAGCTCATAGCAGGAAGTGATACCTCACCTGACAGCACCTTATAGATTGTCATGTTGGTGGACAATAAGAAGCAGAAGTATAGCTCTTTAAATGAGGTTATGTTCAGAGGCGATCAGGTTACAGTAATGCCTCTCTGAAAGGTGCAGTGTGTTCTGTTCTCTCAGACTTTAGTTGAGGTACTTAAAGCAGCAGTCCGTAACTTTTGGTGCTCTAGCGGTTAATAAACAGAACTGCGTGCGTCTTGCGGCAGAACATTGTATGCCGGAGCTACTTCTCTCTGTTTATGTCTATGGCGAATCACGCAGGTACTTGGCTACTCCGCAGCGGTACCTACCCGAACCAGTCTAAATAGTCCGAATATAAACACATTAGTTAGGTGTACCATAGTGATTCAGGACAAGCCAAAAACATGGTTTGGAAAATGGATTCATGGTGTAATCGTTTATTATATACATTTTGAACACAGAAAACGTTCGGACTGCAGCTTTTTTAAAGCGGTCAATGATGCGATTTCAATTTTTCCTTTCTTGTTTGAAGCTTTTGGTGCATAAAGAAGATCTGCAAAGTCGCAACGACTAAAGTCTCAAACCCGAAGAGATATTCTTTATAAAATTTAAGGGTCAGCCACACCTACCTAAAAACGGCTCGTTCTAACACGCCCACACACATCTACGTCACTATGTGGGGAGATTTGCATAACACCGCCCAAATGTTCACGCAAAGAAAGAAGGCGTGGTTTCAGGAACCGCGGTTAGTGTTGATGCAGCCATGTCAGGGAAACGCTGTGTTTCAGTGCGAAAGCAAAAGCACTGTATTTGGCCTTCCGGAAGTAGATGCAATAGGAATCATTGGTTAAGATTTATTTACAACAGAACAGACAACCCAGATGTTCGAATTTGTGCAACGCATTTATGGACGACAGATTTTGAACCTAGAAGAGTCCAAGGCTGGCTGTGCACAAAGGATAGTCAAAAAAAAGGGGGCTTTGTTATTAGTTTAGTATTTGCTATTTGGCTACCCTGTTCAAATGCGGCAGTTTTTGCGCAGAGCGCAGCGTAACGCGTTGTGATGTGTGTGTTGTGTGTGTGTTGGTGTGAGGGGAAACAAGGGTCAATCACAGGAAGAGCGTGACACTGTTCTGGCAGAAATCACTAGCACGTAAAGCTGTTTAACCGCAGCTTGGTACTCATCATCGCGGGGTCTGTCACGCGACTTCTGTTGCCCTTTCGCTTGAACGATGGTAAAAACTAACCATTATTAACTGTCTTGATATTTTATTTGAAAGCTTGAAGCTTTGCGATTATGGTAGGGGGTTACATTCTGATGACGTGCTTGTGGTGTTCGGCCAATCACAATGCACGGGGTCAGTTGGCCAATCAGAGCAGACCGCGCTTGTCAAAGGAGGGGAGGACCTACAATGATGTACAGTATTTGAAAAATAATGTGTTTTCTGAACATTAAAGCATGTCAAAAAAAACCATATGATCTGTTACACCAAATACACAAAATAATATTCTTTAAAATAGCATCATATGACCCTTAAAGTGAGGCATCTTTTAGCGGTGACAGTACTTTTCAAAGTTTACTTTTCAAGAGTGGCTTCTTATTAAAGAGTGATGTATGGTTCACAGAACATTTGAACGTGCGACCCGTAATGAGAGTGTAGTTAGATTATGTATTACAGCACCAAAACCAACGTCTTTTCATCACGCATTTCATGGTTTAAGGATTTACTTTGTTTCCAAAAGATCATCTACGGGTTGTGTTTATATTTTAAAAACTGTAAGGGTTTACACGTCTTTTAAAATAAAGATAGATTAATTTCGGAATATACCAACACTGGTGTTGGGGGCAAAAACAACGCCCCATAATAATATATTCTTCATAAAAAAAATTCTTTGTTGTTAATTGCTATTTATTTTATTTTTTTCAGGTGGCATATACATCCAATTAAAATGGGTTGTTTGGAGTTTGGAAAAACAATGATGGTTCTCTTCTTCAATGGTATCATCTTTGTAAGTCAAGCTTCATGCTTGTAGCTGCTTGATGTTAAATTATATATGAATTGCACAATTCTCAGGCCCTTATAATTAACCAGCTGATCGTACACGGTTTTTCATCTGAGGGGGGGGCTTGTTTAAAAGGAATTCATCGGATCACGGCAGGTATTACTGATTAATGTCCCGTGACTGTGGCACATTGTTGGCATATCTCAGCTGTTATTTCACAATCGGCAAAGGGGGAATTAAATGCACAAAACCCGGGTAAAATGTACAGTTGTCCAAGTATCAAAACTTTGATAATTGACTTAATCTTGTAAACAAAAGGGAAGTTGAGGAAAAATATTAAACACCTGTCCAATTTCATGAGAGTGAAGCGCAAATGTATACCTCATGTGTTTAGGTATGTACGGTTCTCTGACAGACAGCATGTTGAAGCCACTCAGGCTGCCATTTTCATAGGTAATAATTATTTATTTCTTAGCAAGTATTCAGTGACGTGATCGATGCCCATCAGAGTGTTATGTGGATGTTTTTAGTTCTAATATTCCAACCAACAGCCAGCCTAAGTTTTTGACGGACGTGATAACATGCATAAGGAGTGAACTTGATTTTTGGTTATTATAAGACGTGCTTATTTTACTGAAGTTTTTTTGTGTCTTAAATAAATGACATTACTCAGAGACTGACATGTTGTCAAAACTGTTACATTAAGCTGTCGCAAATCCAACTTTTGAAAATCAAATTCATTTTTTAACTAGGAAAAGAGTGGTTTTTACGGTAACACTTTACAATCAGGTTCACTAGTTAACATTAGTTAACTACTTTAGTTAACATGAACTAAGCATGAACAATACTTCTAGCCTTAGTTCATGTTAATTTCAACAGTTACTACTGCATTATTAAAATCAACGTTGTGCTTAAATAGTTACTGCACTTGAAATAACATGAAATAACTATGAACAACTGATTTCATTACCACCCAACACCCACACCCTTAACAAAGATGAATAATTACTGTAATAAATGTTTTTTTCATTGTTTGTTCATGTTAGTTAATACATTAACTAACATTAACTAATGGAACCTTATTGTAAAGTGTTACCGTTTTTATTGTCTCTTATAAAAAGTCTTTTATTTAAATCCATGAAAATGCAGATCCTGTTGTAATAATGAAAACTCCCTTTTTTAAAGCTGCTGTTCCATTGTTACCCCTTAGCAGATATTGACTCGTATATTGAAGTGCGATGAAAAGGTCACTTTTTCTTTAGATCTATGTAAGAGATGAAAACAAACAAACAAGCAAATCATCTCATTTCCATGTGGCTTAGCTGGGGTGAATGCAAATCATATTGCTGCAAGTTTGTAAAACACGCCTCTGCTGCAGGCACAGAATAAATATCTTGTCTGCTTTTTCAACAGTGGCATTTTCGATTTTTTTGGTCCAAATACATTGAGGGTGTTGATATGAGGATCGATGCACATGCTTAAATCAAATCTATTTGTGTTTTTGTTGTGCAGCTGGCAGGAGCAGCTATTCTGGGTGTGGGGATCTGGGTGAAGGTGGACAGTGGGTCTATCCTGAGTTTTCTGCAGAATACACAAGGAGCTCCAGGTGAGCTGGGGCAGGTGTTGAACGTGGGATACCTCCTCATCGCAGTGGGTGCTGTGCTGCTCATCCTGGGCTTCCTGGGCTGCTGTGGAGCGATCAAAGAAAGCAGGTGTATGCTGCTGCTGGTACGTCAAAGTAACAACACTGAAACAACACATAATGAGTTTCCCACAATGTGTACACTCTAATAAATAATGCATCTTATTGGGCATCTTTGGCTAGGAAGAACCTTTAACATCCATAGAACCTTTCAACTCCACGGTTCTTTAGATTATTAAAATGTTCTTTACATTAAGAAAAAAAGGTTCCTTTGTTCACTGAAAAGTTCTTTGAGGAATCAAAAATGTTAAAAATGGTATTATACACACACATTATATTAAAAAACATTACGTAATTTCTATATTAAAATTGTATATACTGGCCATATACTGTGGTGGACTTCTGTTTGCTCATTGATTCATTCATTGAATCTGTCTGTCAATCTCTCTCCTCAGTTCTTCATCATTATTCTGATTGTGTTCATTGCTGAAGTCGCTGGAGCGATTGTGCTGCTGGTCTTTAAGCCTCTGGTAAGTCTGTACACACCATATTTAAACATACTCCTTTGTGTGTAAAGAACTTAAGGAAATACTCAAACCTCCTCATTTGTATATTTCAGGCTGAAAACCTGATCAAACAGATGGGAAGCGAAGTTGTGAAAAGCATGAAAAACGATTATGGGAAAAATAAGGACGTCACTGGACTATGGAACACGACCATGACCACGGTTTGTTGATAAAGAAGGAAATAAAAGTTATTATTATTAGGCTACCATTGTTATTGGTAGTAGTAGTTGTATCATTATTATTATCATTACAGAAACAGAATATTTCTTCAAATTAAACAAAATCTTAAAAAATTCTCAAATAAAATAATACGTAAGCATTATCCAGTTTAATATTGTGCATTTGATATTTTGAGACCTGTGCCTCGTATAAAAATGGTATTGCATAAGAACAGTCTTTAAAAGTGTACCACAACACATAAACAAGTAAAATAAGTATTTATATGTTAACGTCCATTCATTTCAAGTATATTTGGCTGAATTTAGCTAATGTCAAACCTCTTTATTTCTCCTTTCTCTGCTTTAGCTGAAGTGCTGTGGATTCAACAACTATACAGACTTCACAAATTCTTACTTTGTGAACGACACCAAGAGTTACCCAGTTCAGTGCTGTAATAAAGTTCCATGCACTGAGATCACAGCTTTTCATTCGGTGGGTTTATCGCTGAGCATGTTTATTCCTTGAGTCAATTCTAGTTTGCATGCTTTTTGATTTTTCTATCATACAGGCTAGCATATAAATATCATAAACGTTTGTCTATTTGTTTGGTTTCCTCAGACTATACCAGGTTGTTTCCCAGCACTGAAGAAGCTGGTAGATGATAATGCAGTTATCCTCATAGCTGTAGCACTGGGAATCGCTGTTCTTGAGGTACCGGACACACTTTCTTTCTGTCTGTCAGTCATTGTGTTCACATTTTAAATGAAAGAGTTGTTCACGTTTGATGAGATACTGAAAATGTGCTAAAAGATATGCTACATGTTCGTCACTTTCAGTTATCACACTGGAAATGAAAATGGGCCTTTTGCATTTTAATCCAGTTTGTTTTAGCTCTTGTGAGTCCAATTCATTCCAGAGGTGGATAAACTTATTCAAATTTTCATGGAAGATTACGAAAACAAGCTTCTTTATAATAACAATAAGACCCAAGACCATTTAATTACGCAAGAAATTGTTCAGTTTTGATTTCCTGTTGTCTTTAAATGAATCATTCACTTGCTCAGCAATAGATCCTCTGCAGTGAATGGGTGCCGTCAGAATGAGAGTCCAAACAGCTGATAAAAACATCACAATAATCCACAAGTAACCCACACCACTCCAGTCCATCAGTTACAGTTTGTAAGAAACAAATCCATCAAGACATTTTTAAAAGTCCTCTATCCGTAATATTGCTTTCTCCAGTGAAAAAGTCTTCTCGTCTGATTCAGGAGAGAAATATGCACAGATCAAGCGCTGTTTACAAGTATATGTCAGTGGATTTTGATGTCAAAGGACAACAGGGGATGGACTTTTTTAACTTGACGAAGAGTTATTATGAATTATGGCCGGATATTTTGTCCAGAATCGGTGGTTTAAATGTTGAAATGTCTTAATGGTTGATTTGTTTCTTACAAACATGCAACTTTTCACTTCACGACTGGAGTGGTGTGGATTATTGTGATGTTTTTATCAGCTGTTTGGACTCTCATTCTGACGGCACCCATTCACTGCAGAGGGTCCATTGCTGAGCATCAGACCAAATCTGCTCTGATGAAGAAACATACTCATCTACATCTTGGATGGCCTGAGTTAAATTGTCAGCAAATTCTACTCCTTTTAAGGAAATAAATGGAGTCATTTGTCATTGCCGGTAATCTTTGATGGTTAAAGAATTTATTTCCCTTAGGATAATAATTACAAACTAAATGTATGTATATACAGACATTTGTGAAGCACTGTGACACTAATGCTTTTTATTTAAATTTTAAAATTGTTTCTCTCTCTGTTCTCATTCTCAGCTTGCAGCGATGATTGTCTCCATGATCCTGTATTGTAAAACAGGATCAAAACAGGTTTAATGTCTCACCTTTAGCTTGAATATCTCTCTGATGACTCCTCTGGGTTACTGAGGACGAGGTGGATCATCTGTGATAATATCACTGTGACTTTTGCAAACATTTCGAATTGTATTTAACAATATGACATTACAAATCCCTCTGGGCGTCCACAAAAAAAGAAAAAGTAAATTCAGACGCCTAAACTTTGACTGCAAACATGAGTTTTGAGAGATCCCATTGTACTGTACTCATGTTAAAATGAGCTGTTTAAGCTGTTTTAATGCTTAATGTAGGCCTATCTGATTGTTTTTTGTTTACTTTTTTTTACTTTGCCTATGCAAGATGTTTTCTTATTTAAAAACAAAATGCTTTGTTTAATTGCATAACACCCGAGGCATTATTTTATCATTCTGAACACACTAAGGGGGTTTTCCTATTGACATTATATGTGCAATGACCAAAAAAAGCCAAATGTTTTCTAACAAATGTTGCTGATTGTAATTTATTGTAAACTTTTTACAAACCAAAGCCATTTTAAATCATGTGCCTGTTCGTGTAATGAAGCAAAATGTTTTATTAAGTATTTTACAAAAAAAGATTATATCATGTTGCTAAATGTTATTGTAAGATGTTTGTTTTGACAATTACTATAAAGCCAATAACCTGTTTGTGGTGGTCATTTCTTTAAGTTCTTCAACTGTAACTCTACTAATGTAGGTCTACATGATGATCACAAAATAAACCCTGACAGGATGTTCTTGTATCATCATATTTTATGTCCTGAAAATACATTTTACCATATTCGGTAACTTTTAATGGGAAGAATGTGATCGCTGAATAAAACTAAACTTCAAAATCCCTACCCAAAGTAATATGAAAGACATAATAATCTACTAGTACTCACTCTTGTGCTGGTTTTTGGACTAGGCTACTAACTGAAAAGCTATTTACTATCATCCTTTACTGCCGTGAAGCTCTCTGGTGGCGGTAAATAGTTATTTACTCTACTGCCCTCTAGTGGTAGAAAGTTACTATTTCACGACGTCCAACTATACACTGCAGTAGTTAATGGTTTGAGCTTACTACTAGCTACTAAGATGGATAAACTGTGCTTTAGACTTTCATTTTGAAAGATATATTTATGTTTCTGGCAGTCACCATAGCTATTGATCTTGTTGTTAATTTCTTTGTTACATTGCACGTTTTTTTTTAGTCACAAAAACAATTTTCTCAAGACTTAGATTTAGATGCCTAGATTTAATGTCTTTATTACTCATATTTCCCTTTTAAACTCATTTATAACGACAAGAATAACAAGTTGAATTATGATCACTTTCTATTATTTATAATTCTATTATTATTATTATTATTATAGGCTAATTATTCATATGCAACTATTATGTTTTTCAGTTTTCTTTTTTCCTTGTGGTAGGGCCTCTTGTAAATTTCAGCGCCTCGTTTTCGTGTGTTTCTTTTTGTTGGGGGTAATAATATTAGATCGCTGTCATTGATAAAGATAAAATGGCTATAAACTATGTCTTCATTAGGCTGCTATTTGTTTGTGTGTGTGTGTGTGTGTGGTGTGTGTGTGTTGATATTTTAGAATAATCGCCACGGGCTTCATCATGTGTTTATCTTAAGGCTGCCTGATATTTCTTTGATCGATTTCTGTGTTTTTAAATTCGTTTGAGAAAAGACAGGCTACACACACAAACGCACACACAGTACATAAAAAAATAAGGCATTTTATATATATTTAATATATTATTTTCATATATTTTATATATGAAATATATTCAGCATTTAATTAAAATAATTATTACTATTTAGACACACAAGAGTATTTCATCGTGAATAAACTAATCAATAAATGCATTAACAAATAGTAGATACAATTCAATTTATGCATTTAAAATATTTAGAAATACAAAAAGTTTGGGGGAAAAATTACCAAATAAACAAAGATTTAAAATAAACAAATGACAATAAAAGGAAGCAAATTATTAAAGGGATAGTTCACCCGCATGTCACGCCCCGCAAATGAAAATTTGATGTTTATACATGCTTACGCACTACGCAACCCACACTGTAAAAAAATTCTGTAGTTTTTACTAAATAATTTTGGCAGCTGTGGTTGCCTGAATAATTTTGTAAAAAATACAGAAAAACAGTAAACACAATTACGGCCAAAAACTGTAAATTTTACAATATAAAACTGTAATTTACAAACAAGAAAATTTGAATGTAAACCAGTAAATTCAACAATGCACACTGCTATTAAAATCTGGTTTGTACCTTTAACATACTGACAACCACCATAATAATGCAGGCGGTAAAAGAGAGAGCCACATGAAGAATCAAAGCTCATCAAAAGTAGCTTCACCACAAGCAGAGAATATATCTAATATATGCCGAAGGTGTCAAGAGTCATTCATAGCAAACACAAATACACCATCATGGTAACACATATGATACTTAAATAATGCATTAAATTTTCATTAAACAACAGAAGATGTAACATCAAGCACAAATATGCATAACTAATAACAAAAACTATTTAAAAACATGATTATTTAAACAAAATACTTTGAAATGTGGAGTGTCATGCAGGGAATTATGGGAATATCAGTTTACAGTTTTTGATTGTAAATTATACATTTATTTGTTATTTTTACTTTTAAAAACTGTACAATTAACAGCATTTACTGTAAAATTACATGAAATGTCCAGTTAGATCTTTTACAGTTTTTTTCCCAGTATATAGTAAGGGGCGGGTGAACTTACTGTAACCATATGAACTTTTTTCTCCGTAGCGTTTTTAAGTCAACAACTTTAGACAGTTAAAATTACATCTTATTTTTTATACAGTGCGGGGCAATCGGGCCAGAGTAGGTCTACTCATGTTTCTTCAGTAGAACACAGATGATGATTTTTAACTCAAACCGTTGCAGTCTATCAGTCTTATAATGCATGACAATGGTAACAAAATCTATGAGAGTAAAAAACATGCAGACAAATCCAAATTAAACCCTGCGGCTAGTGACGACACATTGATGTCGTAAGACACGAAACTATCGGTTTGTGCAAGAAATCGAACAGTATTTATATCATTTTTTACCTCCAATACACCACTATGTCCAGCTGGTGGTCTTTGAGGGCTTAGTTAGTCGCAAGCGCCGGATGTGATCTCTCGGGCGTATACGTCACTCATTGTTTACACAGTGCACAGTCAGTTGTAGGTACGACGGCTAATCAAAATTGTACTTACTTGCACTTATCCGGATTGTTCAAAACGACTTAAAACTAAAAGATTACTTTCTCTAGCGCGAACTCATTCGGGAGTGGTGACATTCCACTTATTCCCAACTTCTGAACCTGCTCGCCTGAAGTTATGGTTGATTGCTCTTCGGCTGGATATCAACACACCCTTTAATTAAATACTGTTCGGTTTCTGGCACAAACCAATGCCGATCAGTCCTTCGGTCTTAGGTACGATCATGTGTCGTGCACGAGTCCCGGCAGGTTTAATTTGTATTTGTCTAGTGGCATTTTTACTCTCATAGATTTTGTTTCATTACCATGCATTATAAGACTGATATACTGCAATGGTTAAAGTTAAAAATCATAATTTGTGTTCTAACTACTGAAAAAGACATAGTGCACCTGCTA
Source organism: Sinocyclocheilus anophthalmus (assembly GCA_018155175.1). Lineage (NCBI taxonomy): Eukaryota > Metazoa > Chordata > Actinopteri > Cypriniformes > Cyprinidae > Sinocyclocheilus > Sinocyclocheilus anophthalmus. The sequence goes on from JADLZN010001612.1 coordinate 242,607, forward strand.
CAAATTTGATGGGGCCGGTGGGGGGTAAGGGGCAGGATAAAGCATCCAAATTTTCATTTTTGGGTGAACTATCCCTTTAAGCCTTCATACAAACATATAACTCGTTCTTCACCCCAGCACTAGACAGCGCTACAAACTCCTGTCCCTTCGCTCTGGTCTCCTGCCATCAAACGCTTCTGTGTAGCTCGAGAGGATTCCTCACATCACACATAACAACCCCCCACTGTCGGACAAGCATGATCCTTATATTCCCTGCCAGCTTGAGTTCTCCAGCAGTTCTCATCCATGCAGCATCTTCACGCGCAGTGAGAGTGACTTTCCACAGGAGCTCTGAGAGAAAGCTCTTCACGGTGTGTGTGTGTGTGTGTGTGGCCACAAGGCCCAGAAGAGGACAACAAAATACACCATGTCCACTGGGAAAAATGCACCTGCTACAGAAAAGTGAGTCGTTGATGGCTTGTTTAATGTTTATTTTAAAAGTGTTGCATCAGTGCTGTGCCTTTTCGAGTTTCTGCTACTCAGCATAACTGAAAACGTTCATGCTTTGTGGTTCTGTGCGTCTTTAAATGGCTGATTCAGCGAGTCTGTGTTTAGTTTGGGCAGTTTTGGTTTCGCCTCATGTCAAGTTTTCACATCTCTTCCTTCCTTGTTTTGCAAAAGAGTCTGGTTTGAGCTCAGCTCGTGTTCACAGTGAGAGAATGACATACTAGCCCTGAATTTAAGGCTTTAGAAAGCTTAGAAATGTGCTCTTAATGTTGTTAAAGTGAAATCATTCGCAGTGCATTGTGACATGTTCTTATCCAAAGGCGCTGGCTGTCCATGCCCAGTGTGTACTCCGAGCAAACATCAAACACCTTGACTAGTGACAAAGTGTGTGAGCCATATTCTGCATTGCATTTGTGTTTGTACATGTCATTGCAGCTTGAGAGAGTTAAAGGTTAGAGATACCTTTAAATGACTTGTAAAGTCGTGCAATTGCTTTAAACCAGTTGTTTTTGCATCTCTAACAGGATGCATGTGTATTTAGATAAATGCATGTTGGTTAGTTTGTAAATTTCATAAGTAACAGGTGCCAGAGGGCCGTATGTCTCACTTTGGGAGCACATGAATGTATATCTGCTCTTTAATCTAAAAGCAGGATCAACCAGTTGACATTAATTAGTCCTGCTAAATATATCTTCAGTGGTCATGTACTGAAAAACTCTGCATCAGGTAGTGTTCATAATTTATAAAGGGCGCCGCTGACAGGTCTGAATGGTGTCTTGGTATTTAGTAGTAAATGTCATTCATTTCACCAAGTGGCTTTGCTTGTGTTTGTGTGGGTTTACTTCACTTGGGGAGTTTTGGAGCAAAGTTGTCCACAGAAGACCGATAAATATGATAAATCCAGCTTTAATAAAATATAATTGCTTAGTTTTCTGTAAATTATTTACTTTTATTTATTTTGTTAATTGATAACTTTTTAAACACACACACACACACACGCACACACATTTTATCTTATGTTTTTATTTTAAAGCTTTAATAACTGACACATTTTCAAAGCAGGTTCATTTTATTATAAAAACACTTTAAGCATGCATAATTTATAAAACTAATTATACAAAGATAATAATTTTATATTATATATGAAATTATAAATATTTTATCCTGAATGATTTATGTATATTATTTTTATTATTTATCTTATTATTATTTTGGTTATTAATAAAATGATTTATATATATAAATATATTATACTATTATAGTACTATATGATCTGTGTGTATAGGCTCATATGTATGTAAGGGTATATATGAGTTTATTTATTTTAATAAAGGCTTATATTTATTTTAACGTTGCATCTTGTTACATTTTCCTGCAATCTCAGAGATTTTTTATATCCTTGTTTGCATTTTAAATTATGTTTCTTATATTGTGATATAGTTGATTTTATACTCTTTTGCCATCGACTGCGACTGTATATAGTCATCATAATTATATATTACTCTGCATCATATTGTCATGTGGAAAACGTGCGTGCTCTGATACTAGGAAAAATCCCCTAATTACCATTCTATAATAGTCTAATGTGGTCTACTTAGAATTACTTTAGCTCTATATAAAGTAAAATGGAAGTTTATGACTTCTGCTCATTGTTTCATGTGCATGTAGTTTTTGTGTGTGTGTGTGTGTGTGTGATCAGCTCCAGACAGACGTCCCTACAGGCCTGTCTTGATGAATGCATGGAGGCCTTGGATCTGTTCCTCAACAACCACTTCAGTGAGAGTTTGGACAAACTACGGCCACGGTGAGAGAAGTCTTCTTGTCTTCATGAGTTTCTCCTCCCCTCCAGTATCTGTGTGAGTGATCTTAAGAGCAGGCGAGCTGTTTAATAAAGGTGTGGTACCTACTGTACCAAGCCCATAATGCTCTGTTTTTCAGTCCGATACTGTACACCACCAAAATTGAGTCTTTTTGCCACTGTAAAGATGCTGGCCTCTGAAGAACTTGTAGAAATTGTAGATGTCATCCCGTGATAGTATGCTTTATTTCTGTTGCGATAGAGAATTGCATTAGGTCAGGTGTGCTCCCTTCTCCAGGATGTGAGGTGTTTACCTAAAGATCACGCCCTCATGCTGCACACAGAGCCACTTCATTAATATATAGCCGGGAGAGTGAGAAACTTTATTCTGAGAAGGAAACCACATGCTTAAGTGACTCCAGCACTTATCTTTATATGCAGGCCCACCTGGAAGTACATAATTCTTGGTTTCAGGCAATGAATCTTTATTTTATAAGTATTCTGGGATTTTTGGGCTAGTCTGTGTTTTAAAGGTGCAGGTATTTTATTTAATTTTTTAAATTAAAATGTTTTCTCCAATTTCAGCTTAATGTACAGAGACAACTAGGCCGCTTGTAAGTTAATTTCCCTGAAGAACTGTCAAAACTTTGCTCTGTTTGGCAACGACTCAGCCAATGGCGTGCACTGGGGGTGGGAATGTATGCATGTTTGACCAATGACAGACTGGGGAGAAAAGAAAACTGTTTTATCTATTTATAATTTATAATCTATCTATTTAAATGTTATGAAAGTGGCTTATGAAAACGGCATCTTGCTACTTTTTAAAAATATATTAATTTTTTTTTTCACTTTTTAAAATATTTTTCTGTGCATCAATATTAATAATTTCTCATTTTTAATTAAAATGTTTTGTAAAAACTGTTTCTAGGAAAACTTGATATCACTGGATTCACTTTCAGGGCTGCACCCCCCTCCCCCCCAAAAGTGATGAACAATAAAAACATTATCAAGTCAATTCACTGCTAATTACAAAAGTCAGGTGAATTCTGATTAGCTATTAACTAAAACTTGACAGATGACAAAACTGCAAGCTGTGGACACTATACAGTTATCTTTATAGTTATCATTCTTAGTGTGAACAGGGGGGTAGCGGGAGGAAGCCTGCATCATCCTAACAGAAACACTGTGTTAACACACTAAGTCAAAGTGAAATTAATGTCTGTTCTTGCATGAATGTGACAGGAACTTAAGCATTCAATACTGATAAGAGTTCATAATTGCATTCACATTTTTTCATAGAGAAAGTTTAAGGCATTAACCTTCGCTATATTTAACTAGTAGCCTGCTGGGTCGGAGTGTGATCTCTCGTTGTGTGTGTAAAAGCATGTGTTGTGGTGTATTCCAGGTCTAAGGAGAGCATGTATCACGCTCTGATCTATGCCACAGTATTAGAGATGCAGGCCATGATGACCTTCCAACACGACGACATAGTGCATGCTGGGAACACGATGAAGAGTGCTCAGGAGGTGTGCCAGAGGTAGAAAGACAGCCAAAACACTGCATTCGTTTCAGTCCTTCAGTGTCACACGATCCTTCAGAAATCAGCATAATATGCTGATTTACAGGCGTTTGAACTGTGTGCTGCTTAAAGGGGTCATATGATGCTATTTTAAAGAGCATTATTTTGTGTATTTGGTGTAACAGAACATGCTTTAATGTTCAAAAAACACATTATTTTTCAAATACTGTACATTATTGTAGGTCCTCTATGCCCCGCCTCTCTCAAACACGTTGTTTTCAACAAAGCCCCCTCCTTTGACAAGCACAGTCTGCTCTGATTGGCCAGCTGACCCAGTGCATTGTGATTGGCCGAACACCACAAGCACGCTCCGGAAATGTAACTCCCCTTACCATAATCGCAAGCTTCAGCTTTCAAAGTAAATATCAAGACAGTTAATGTCGTTAGTTTTACCATCAGTTCTAGCCCGAAAGGGCAACAGAGTCGCGTTACAGACACCGTGATGATGCAGTACACAAGCCACGGTTAAGACAGCCTGAAGTGCTATGATTTCTGACAGACAGTTCACTCTCCTGTGATGTGACCCTGTTCCCCTCTCACACACACACACACACGACGCGTTACTCTGCGCTGCGCAAAACTCTGCATTTGAACAGTCAACAGCAAATACTTAAACTAATAACAAAACATACTTACAGTCGCTGATTCAGAAGCACCAGATTGTCATAGCAAAGTCGGAATTGACCCCCTTTTTTTTTTTTTTTTAAATAGCCTTTGTGTACAGCCAGCCTTGTACTCTTCTAGGTTCTAAAAACTGTCGTCCATAAAATGCGTTCTGCATGCATCTGGGTTGTGCTGTTCTGTTTTTAAATAAATCTTAACCAATGATTCCTATTGCATCTACTTCCGGAAGGCCAAATAAAGTGTTTTTGCTTTTGCACTGAAACACAGCGTCTCCCTGACATGCTGCTTCAACACTAACTGTGGTTCCTGAAACCACGCCTTCTTTCTTTGCGTGCACATTTGGGTGACATTATGCTAATATTTCTACATAGGGGGGGGGGGGGGGGGGGGGGGGGGGAAAAGTGACATAGATATTTTAGGGGCGTGTTAGAATGAGCCTTTTTTAGGTAGGTGTGGTTGACTCCACTTTTATAAAGAATATCTCTTTGATTTTGAGACTTCAGTCTTTGCAACTTAAGGGATCTTATCTATGCACAATCAGCTTGTAACACTTCAAAGAGAAAGGAGAAATTTAAATCACATCATATGACCCCTTTAATATTTTTGGGGACCTGTGATACTTTTTCAGGATTCTTTGATGAATATAAATTTAAAAAGAACAGTGTTTATTCAAAACATAATTTTTGTGTTACAATATACACTACTATCCAAAAGTTTGGGGTCAGTAAGTTATTTTTTTTTAAAGAAATTAATACTTATTTAAAAAAATTTAATACTTTTATTTAGCAAGGATGTTTTAAATTGATAAAAAGTGATAGTAAAGACTTGTATCATTAGAAAAGATATCTATTGTGAATAAATGCTGTTCTTTAAAAACTTTTTTATTCTTCAAAGAAAAAAGTAGCACAGGTTCCAAAAAATAACAAGGCAAAACCGTTTCAACACTGATAATAAATCAGCATATTAGAATGATTTCTGAAGGATCATGTGACACTGCAAGACTAGAAGAAAGGATGCTGAAAATTCAGCGCTGCGTGACTGCGTCATAGAATAATTATATTTTAAAGTATATAAATAGAATCCAATATTATTTCACATGCTACTGTTTTTTTTTCTGTCTTTTTGATCAAATAATACGCCCTTGATAGCATAAGAACTCTATTAAAAATCATATTGATCCCAAACTTTTGAACAGAAGTGTATACCTAAATAAGTTTACAAATTGAAAAACAAATGTTTCAAATTGTATAACTAATATTTAAATATGTAGTTAAAGATGCATGTTGAGTGGCATTTTTTTAAACTTAATTGAGTAAATTAATTGGAAGTAGTTAGCAGATGCTTTTTTTATATAATAAATGCAATTTAACAGTTTAAAAGCATTAGAAATGACTTATTATTATTTATTAACTACATTTTCAATATATTTATCGAAATGTATGTGTTGCTGTTGTAAAAACTTATGCTTATGTGTCAAGATACACTACTGTTCTCAAGTTTGGGGTCAGTAAGATTTTATCATTTTAAAAAAAACGGTAGTATTGTGAAATATTGTTACAATTTAAAATAACCTTTTTCTATTTTAAAATCTTGTAAAATGTAATTTATTCTTCAGTGTCACATGATCCTTCAGAAATCATTCTAATATGCTGATTTGTTACTCAAGAAATGTTTACTTATTGAAAACTATTGTGCTGCATAATAATTTTGTTGAAACGGTGATACATTTTGTCTTGATGAATATAAGTCTTATAGAATATAAATATTTTATAGCATTATAAATGTCTTTAATGTCACTTTTGATCAATTGAATGCACCCTTGCTGAATAAAAGTATAATTTTTTTAACATTTAAATGTAAGTATGTATTTACATTTTTATTTTTGAATTAATAATTTTTTCCCATCTACCTTCCGTTAGAAAGTTATTGTGCATGATCTTAGTGTGGTTGTACTGTAAGTATGTCAGACATTGTCATCGTGTGTTTGTTCACTCATCTCTTGAGTTCTTGCTGTTCTCTCTCAGGTTCCGTAGGAAGTCAGGTGGTCTTGGGAGCCGAGGAGCAAATGATGATCTTTCAGAAGGTGCGGTTTTTCTAGAAATGTCCATCTCACACTGCTGTTATTGGAGGAATAAAACGCAACCAAACCTATTATGTGACGCAGCATTCATTTTGAAGAATCCGAGGCTAAAGCGAGCCAACAGTTAACAATTTGTATAAGATGTTTCATTTAATGACTGTTTTATGATAAAATGTTTTACAAACAAGCTTTATATTGTATTTGATGTTTTACAGAGCAGCTCCATGCTGAAGTGTGTTACGCTGAGTGTTTACTGCACAGAGCCGCTCTCACATTCTTACAGGTTTGACACATTTCAAGACAAATTTAACTAACAATCAGACAATCTCAGATGTTTTGTTTGAACTGTGTGCGCGTTTTGATATCTTTGAGGTCTTAACCTTAACGTGTAGAACTTGATATCTTTTTTAACCTCAGATGAAAGGATTAGTTCACCCCAAAATGAAAATTTGCTGAATATTTAATCACGCTCAGGCCATTCAAAATATAGATGAGTTTGTTTCTTCATCAGAACAGATTTGGACATTTTGCTCACCAGTGGATCCTCTGCAGTGAATGGGTGCCATCAGAATGAGAGTCAAAACAGCTGATAAAAACATCACAAGTAATCCACACTGATCCACTCCAGTCCATCAGTTAATAGTTTGTGAAATGAAAAGGTGTGTGTTTGAAAGAAACAAATCCATCATTAAGTTGTTTTTAACTTTAAACAATTGCTTTCGGCTAAAATATAAGTCATCTATTCATAATATGCTTTCTCCAGTGAAAAAGTCTTCTGGTCTGAATCAGGAGAGAAATATGCACAGATCAAGCAGCGTTTACAGTCAAACAGTCCAGAACGGATCTTAACCAATATGTTGGTGGATTTTGATGTGAGAGGAAATCAGGTATTGACTTTTTCACTGGAGGACACATTATTATGGATTATGGACTCATATTTTTGCCAAAAGCACCAGTTTAAACTTAAAATGCCTTAATGATGGATTTGTATCTAACAAAACACAGCTTTTCACTTCTCAAGCTTGGCTGGAGTCGTGTTTTGGATTATTGTGATGTTTTTATCAGCTGTTTGGACTCTCATTCTGACGGCACCCATTCACTGCTGCATCTTTGATGGCCTGAGGGTAAAATTGCAGCAAATTTTTATTTTGGTTTCAACTATTCCTGAGGCCTAAGGCCACTTTTAACTTGATCCTACTCCAGAGCTCAGATCTGCAGCTGATTTCTCATTCTCTATTTGTTGACAGGATGAGAATATGGTTAGTTTTATTAAAGGAGGAATCAAAGTACGTAACAGTTACCTCATATACAAGTAAGTCTGTAGCAAGTAAGTGGAGGAAATCTGTGGTTTTACTGTACATAAATGAGAATAATTGGTGTCATCAAGACACCTGCACGGTACCAGATGAGTCCTCTGCACAATCTGACTTTGCTGCAGCATGGAACAACCTGCTGGTTTCGTCTGGTCAGAGGAGAACTGGCCCCCCGACTGAGCCTGGTTTCTCCCAAGGTTTTTTCTCCATTCTGTCACCGATGGAGTTTTGGTTCCTTGCCGCTGTCGCCTCTGGCTTGCTTAGTTGGGGACACTTAATTTCCAGCGATACCGTTTTTGCAAATGATTGCACAGATAGTATTTAAACTGAACTGAGCTGGATGATAACATTACTGCTTTAACTGAAAATTGAGTGTTTACTATTGTCCTATTTTGATACTGTAAAGCTGCTTTGACACAATCTTTATTGTTAAAAGCACTATATAAATAAAGGTGACTTGACCTGCACCATTTAACCCAGTAGAAATAACCTATATTTGATTCCCATTTGTGCGCCAAAATCCTTGAATTGAACTGTTCAGTTAATCTCTCTGCTGTGAATGACGTCATGATTCTCATGCAGGGAGCTGAATGCCTTTGTCCAATCAGACACAGCTTTCAAAGGACCAAACCACAAGCACTTAGAGGGCGGAGTCTCTTTTGGGATTGGGGCTTTCAATTTGGTATGTGCATCTGAAATATTGCATCGATATTCCTTAATATTTAAACGCCAGATTGTCCATTGTGTTGCTGTTCTTCACTGTCACACAGACTCTTTCACTGTTTCCTGCCCGGTTACTCAAGTTGCTAGAGTTTGCTGGCTTTTCTGGAGATAAGGTGTTTGTTTTTGTTTTTTTACCTCGGATTACACTCTTACGTTCTTATTTTTGGAAAGAAATTTTGCCAGTGTGTTTATTTTTTGGTTCATATCTTTGGGTGGTGTGTGTGTGTGTGTGGGGTGTGTGTAGATTTGGCATCTCTCAGCTGTACACGGGTGCCACCTCTCATACCCTGCGCTCCATGCTGTGCGCCCTCCTCCTGCTCTGTTTCTACACGTTCCTCTCCTTTATTTTAGGTATTTGTGATACATGATGTATTTGATACCCACATAAAGCAGACATCTTACACCATAATTGCAAGATGTTTCTTTAGTTAATTGTGCAAACTTAAGGGATAGTTCACCCAAAATTTTTAATTCTGCCATCATTTTAATGTTTTTTTTTTAGTATGTATTGAAATAGATAGATATATAGATAGACAGACAATAATATATTTGAATATACATTTAAATGTATGTTATTACCATTTTTATTTTATATGTCAAATAAAATATGATTGTATGAGTTTAATATTTATGCACACACACTAACTGTTCAAAATTAATTAGTTTTATATAAAAGTTTAATTAAAGAAATGTTATTAAGCAATGATGCGTTAAATTGATCAAAGTATAATGTTTATAATGTTACAAAAGATTTTCTGTATTAATTAAATGCTCAAATTCATCACTGTTTCTACAAAAATATTAAGCAGCACAGCTGTTTTCACCATTGATAATAAAAATAATTGTTTGAGCAGCAAATCATCATTCTGAAGAATCATGTGACACTGAAGACTGATGCTGAAAATTCAGCTTTGCATCATTTGAATTGCATCACAATTGAATTTTGCATTGCATTTGAATATATTCAAATAGAAAACATTTAAATTCATAATATTTCACAATATTATTTTTCCTGTATTTTTGATCAAATAAATGCAGCCTTGGTGAGCAAAAGAGGCTTCTTACAAAAGCATTGAAAAAATCTCACTGACCGCAAACTTTTGAACAGTAGTGTATATATTGAAATGATAGAATTCTCAGATATTTTGATGTTATTAATGAAGTGATGTTTTGTGTAGGTACTGGAGAGGGGGACGTGGAAGAGGCAGAGCGACTATTGAAGCCATTTCGACTGCGATACCCACGTGTAGGTTTTTGCTTCTGTCTTTTTAACTTTATAAATGAATTTATTTAGAATTTCAGGGCCATGTTCACATTTATAAAGATGTTTTGTTTTCAATTCTGGTGCTTATATTCTCTTAAAGACTCCATACAGTCAAAATCTGAGCTGACTCGCATGCTTGTTGACAAATTTACATTTGACCGATTTAAACATTTGCAGTCTTTGTATTTTTAGACCATATTTTTATTCAGGTGAATACAGATGTTTAGAAACCTGAATAGCAAAGCCATGAGGTCTTTATTGGGTGTTTTTGGAGCTCATGTTCTGATTCTCTCTCCAGGGAGCGATTTTCCTCTTCTTTGCAGGTCGAGCTGAAGAAATAAAGGGCAACATTGATGAGGTGAATCTGACCACATGACTTTTTATTCCAATGTTTTTAAAGACTTCAGACTGGTTAGAAGACAATTAAACTACTATTAAGAAATTAAGGCTAACATTATAATTGGGCTTGTAGATCTTGTTCACTAATGTTTTGTCATTACTGTACCCCTGCATGTACAGGCGGTGGCGCTGTTTGAGGACGGCTGTAAGGCCCAGCAGGCCTGGAAACAGTTTCATCACATGTGCTACTGGGAGCTGATGTGGTGCTTCACCTTTAAGAAGCACTGGAAGATGGCGTATTTCTACGCAGACCTGCTCAGCCAGGAGAGCCGCTGGTCTAAGGTGACCCGACTGCTCCAAAACAACAGTTTAGACACAAATTTGTTCTTGTCATGTTTCATGATTAAAGCCCAATGCCAATCTGAAATATAATGGTTCAGTACAAATCTGGAAGTTCATTTGCGTTATGTTTTGGTGAAATGATTAAAAGAACAACATCCTTAATAATCCTAAAGGCAGTTTAGTTTACTGAGAAACGCCCATGTCATGGTTGTCTAATTGTGATATGTATAGATGCCAAGACATTTCTGCGTTGTATGTTTGAAAAGGCCTCCACCCTGAATGTAAATCAAGTGTGGGATTTTATTTTATGCTGGGAAAAGTCTGCTTTGTGTTTAATACAAACTAGGAAGCAATGCAGTTAGTTTCCCCTTAGTTTTGCCTACTTTAAAGGTGTTTAAACACTTTCAAATTGAAGTAAGTCATGTATTATTGTCAGAAAAAAAATTCTATAATTTATTTGTTCATTTATAAAGTTACACATTTTGGACAGTTGTACCTCAAGACACAATGAAATGGACTGGACTTCATCAAAGATTTTATTCAGAACAGCAATAAAGTAGTTAATATTTTTATATGGAGGAGCATTTTCTTTCTACATTTTTTTTTTTTTTTAATTCTCAAAAAAAAGAGCTTTTGAAAATCTGCCATTTTACATGTGTGAATATGCTATATACCCACCAGAATTACTGTATTCACAAGGTCAGAAAACTAGAGATTCAAAATATTCTTAAAAAGCAGGAAATCTTGCAAACCGAAAGGCAAAATGACATATTTCTTCATGATTGATGAAATGTTCTCAGCAGTTGGTTAGCCAACAGTAGCGTTAGCCAATGTTTCTGGTCTAATTGCAGACAGACTTCCTCCTCAGAAACATGAAGTGAAACCGTACAGGTGTAAAGCCTGGGATTGAGGTCTATTTTTTTTTCAATTGAAGTCACGCAGCAATCTAAACAATGAAGTCGCGCAGCAATCTAAACAATGACTGGCGTGTGTAAGCTGTGTAAATTGGCTTTGTGGGTCATTGCCAGGTTTTTGTTTGGACTGGTTGGTTCTGTTGCTGCTTGTGATTACGTACAGTGTGTTTCCAGTGTGCAGAAGGATTATGACGCTTTTCTCTCTCGATCTCAGGCCATGTATGTGTACATGAAGGCGGCTTATCTCAGCATGCTTCCAGACACAGAATCCCGGCCGTTCGGGGATAATGAAGTGGATCTCTTTAGGTAAATACACTCGCATGTAATTACACCGCTAACACAGGAGCAGAAACAATAAACTGCCTTTCGTATGTCTCTCTTTCTTTGGATGTATGTTAACATTACATAATTAGGGGAAGTCGTGGCCTAATGGTTAGAGAGTCGAACTCGTAACCCAAAGGTTGTGGGTTCGAGTCTCGGACTGGCAGGGATTGTAGGTGGGGGGAGTGAATGTACAGCGCTCTCTCCCACCTTCAATACCACGACTGAGGTGCCCTTGAGCAAGGCACCGAACCCCCAACTGCTCCCCGGGCGCCGCAGCAAAAAATGGCTGCCCACTGCTCCGGGTGTGTGTTCACAGTGTGTGTGTGTGTGTGTGTGTTCACTGCTGTGTGTGTGCACTTTGGATGGGATAAATGCAGAGCACTAATTCCTAGTATGGGTCACCATACTTGGCCACATGTCACTTCACACACTTCACTTCACATATGATCAAAACTGACATTAGCTGATTGATAGATGGAAATAAAGCTTTTTTTATTCCCGTATCTCTCTTTTGCGGTCTCTCAGACAGGTACCAACATACAAACAGAAGATAGCGGGTAAATCTCCACCCACAGAGAAGTTTGCCATTCGTAAAGCGAGACGGTACAAAGCTAGCAATCCAATCAGACTTCCTGTGCCTGTGCTTGTAAGAGTAACGTAACGCATTCAACACGCTTCTTTCTAAATGTTTTTTTCCCCTTTACTTTCTGTTGTGATGCAATGGTTATATTTTAAAGTCAGCAACCTTTGTGCTTCATATTTCAGGAGATGATGTACATGTGGAATGGTTTCTCCATGATCAGCAAACAGCCTGAGCTGACGGAGGGCATGATGGAGACGCTGTTAGAAGCAGAGCGCACACTAAAGGCCGCTCAAGGTAATGCCACACAATGTCCACTCTGGATTAAATAAATAGGAAACTACATCAATTGCATTTTAGGGAAATCTGTTATTCATAGTAGTATCACTCTATGCTGTATACAGAGAATATGTCTAGATATAAAAGAAGACTTTTAAAATAGGTCTTAACACCAATTGATTGTTATCAATAAACAATGAAGTAATACATAATTGAAAAAGCAATGTTAAAGTTTTAAATCATCAATTGCTCAATTTTAAAAAATATATTATAACCATAATTTCTGTATAGTCATTCAAAATAGTGCATGTCCACTCTTTTTTTTTTTTTATCAAATGGTTGTTTTTAATCATGTATTTTCCTCATGTTTTAAATATTTCAAGAGATTCATTTGTTAGAATAATTTTCTCAATTCATTTTAAATGGCCCCCATTTTATGTAAAAACAAAAACCATAAAAGAAATGTATTACTTTAATAAAATACTCATTATCTGAAAACAATATCAAGCATTTCACCTTACCAAGGAGACATATCTTTTTATTTAGTTTAGTGAATACTAAAATAGACATAAAAAGTATAATAAAAAATTAAATAATATCTCTCTCTCTCTCTCTCTCTCTCTCTCTCTCTCGTCTAATATATATATATATATAGTATATATAGTATATATATTATATATATAGTATATATTGTTTACATGTCACTCTTTTTCTTTCTGTTTGTGTAGAGAATGTATACTCTGTTGACGACACGTGTGTGATCCTGCTTCTGAAAGGCCTGTGTCTGAAGAACCAAGGCCAGACGCAGGCGGCAGAGGACTGTTTCAGACAGGTTTACAGCAGGCCAGTGCTTCTGCGTTAATGGGTTTACCTTAAGAAATGCTTGTTCTGTCTCAGGATGGCGTTTGAGATGATTTGTGTCGTTAACAGTGAAAAGAAGTTGAAGTTTGATCATTACCTGGTTCCTAACGCTCTGCTGGAGATGAGTCTCCTGTACATCGACACGGGGAGGAAAGAGCAAGCCATCCATCTACTTCAGAAAGCCAAGTGAGTTCAGTCTAGGACAAAATACTTGCTCGCTGTTGTCATTTCTTGGCTTCTTGTTAAAGTTGCAAACTGCATTTTGTTATGAAATGTCTCCCCCTCTCTCCTGTCAGGAAAAACTACAAGGAGTACTCTATGGAGTCTCGTACGCAGTTCAGGGTCCATGCGGCCCTCACCAAACTTAAAGCTGACACCAATGACCAAGATGAAATAACAACATTGTGAGGAAAGATGATCCTGATTCAGTGGCGTCTCTTCTCTGAGGACCAGAGCAGAGTTGCATGGTCGCTTCACGGGGAGAACGAAAGGCCAAAGACACAGTGTGGTTTATATGCAGTGGTACTGCCCAGTGTTAACCCGTCTCATTTTTTGGGCCGTATTATGGGAAACACTAAAAACTTCATCTGTACATTCTCCTCCAGGAGGTCAGGTGCCAAATCGATGTTTATTTTAGTCAGATAAAAAAAATGTATGGATATTTGAAATGTAAACCAGGGTTTAAGCTCCTTTGTGTTCAAATGTATTAAAACGTACATTTTAGGGAGCATGAGAAATCAAGTTAATATTAAGTCCTGTACAGGTTTAATAAGGGAAAATGACTAGAAAACTGACAGTGTTTACATAGATTTAGACACACCATTTTACACTTAGTTGTAATGATGATTAAACATGTTGATTATTGTAAGGCTGAGTGTGGGATTGAATACATTATTATTGATTATTATACTCCTTTCTTGAATAAATCAAGAACGTTTGTAATAATCAAATGCTTCAAATAGCATCATAAAAATTCAGCTGTCGGATGCTATGGTTATGTTTTGTTATGTAATACATTTTATTAGTAGTTAATATTTAATCAATTATTGATGTTAAAATATTTTTGAAACGTATAATGTTATAGTAAATTAAGTCATGCAATCAATGCAATTATTAGCAATAAATCGTCTGGGTTACTGTATAAATAAATCGGTTTTCCATGACAAATTACATCCATCTGCTTTTTCATGCATAAGCTTAATTGTTCTTAAAACGTTTGCTTCTTTTTTACTGAATGTAGAACGTTTAACGAGGAATTATAATTATAGATGTTATCCAATTAAGCTATTTGAATATCAGTTTTTCACTTTCTAAAGGATACAGGCATGTTGTTTCAGTGAGTGATTTTATTTAAATCAAACAAACTGAGAGACAATCACAATGACAAACTTACAAAGAAACCAATTTTACAATATGGTACAGTAGCACTGTATAAAAGTCCTTGTTCTCTGAGGGTTACAGCTGCCGCTGTTCCCTGCTCTTCCTCCCTCTTCCCACGTTTCAGAAGTTTTCTCTTCTTCTTCTCCTCTTTCTCTATTTCGGCGACCATCTCTTTGAACTTGGCCCAGCGCTTGGGGGTCCAGCGCATAACCAAATCGCTCTCTCGCCTCGGCCAGCAGTTTGTCCCGCTTGATTTTCTCCTCTCGTTGCTTCTGTTTTGCCTGCCTTTTCTGCTTTTTCCAGTCGGAGATCATCTTGGGCATTTTGGCCATGTTTGCAGCAATGATCTTCTCTCTGTTTAGGGAAAAATGCAAAAAGTACATTAAGGCTGTGTAAAAACCAATGGCTGTGATCAGGTAATGAATGTAGTATAATGTTATATTAGAAGGCAAAATTTAAATTTCTGTGATCATCGACTTCTCCCAAACATTGTTTTACATAAAGTTTATTGCAAAACATGCATATTCAAATACATTTGCAGTGCTTCATGGGAGTGATGCTCTTTGCTCGCTGCGATTCTGATTGGTGGAGCTTTCTTTGCAGAATCATGGGCGATGTAGTTTTTCTCCAATTCAGCTGTTGAACACAGTTATTTAAAAAAAATAAAGCAGACTGATGGCTTCAACAAAATCATATAGCATCTATTAACAATCTCAGAGCTCATAGTAAGTCCGTCTTTAAAGTTTTATCATTATTGTTATGAACAATTTCCCCCTTTAAGAAAATGAATGGGATTTTTACTTCCAGAACCAACTTTTGCAGTTTTAAATGATAGGAATTTTTCATTTTTGGGTGAACTGTCCTTTTAAAGTGATAGTTCACCCACAAATTTTAAGTTAATGGCTATCAGCAACTGCTTGGTTGCCAACATTTTTCTAAATATCTTCTTTTGGGTTCACCAAAATAAAGATACTCATACAGGTTTGGAACAACTTGAAGAGGAGTAAACAATGACAAAAAAATCATTTTGGGGTGAACTTTCCCTTTAAGGACAAGGGAAGCGTCAAATCAAATTCCAGTGTTTCCATCTAAAAAACTAAACACAAATGCAAAATACACCTGCCTAAATAATATAGTAAACACTGATATTATTATAAGACCCAAAGATTATTATACAAATAAATAAGTAAAGAATAAAAAAAAGATAAGTCACGAGACACCCGCGAACCAATAAGATTAGACTTCAAACTTCAACTTGGTGATGCGCCCTAACGGTCCAATTTTGAATGTTTGAAGGATTTTTGTTCACTGAATAACGATTTCAGTTTTGCTCTGTACATGGCGGAAATCTCTCATAAATAGGTTCAGAAAACAGCCGACAAGTCATGTGGATTAATCTACCAGGAAAAGCTGGTTTGTCAACCGCCATAAAACGTTAAAAGACGATTATTTAAAGGCGTCTTACTGTTTGACAGCAGAAGTCTCAAAGCACTTTTCATTGTATGGAAAACTAAAGCTGGGACACTGTAACGTTACACTGGGACACACAAATCAACGTTTGTAAACACGTGAGGGTAAGTAAATGATGACCATTTTAATTTTGGGGGATAACGGTTATTATTAATGAATATGTAGAGTTAGTTGTTGAACACTGTTGATAGCAAACACTGAACAGAAACTAACGTTAGTCAGGTTGACTTCACCTCTCCATCCGCCTCTGCTCTAGGGATGGGCGGATCGATCCTTAAGTATCGATACTTTCGATACTGATGTTGTATCGAAAGGATCGATCCTCACATAAAAATATCGATTCTAAAGTGCATTTTAAACCATTAATTTTATTTATTTATCAAGAAATTCAGTGCACAAAATAAGCTTCCAAGTGGAAAAATAGACTATATTAGCGAACAATTGTGTTGGATAGAACCATTTCTCCTGCTCATCGGAACACACGCAAATGCTGACAGACAGAACCAACCAATCACAGACAGCGTTTGCTGCTGAAGCATGGCTCACAGTGCTTGCTCAAATAGGGCTGCGTTTCCCAAAAGCATCAGAAGCATTGCCACATTGTTACATTACATTACATTGTTACTATATATAAAAGTACTTCTGAAAAATGCATCACGGTTTCCACACAAATATGATGCAGCAATAATAATAAATGTTTCTTGAGCAGCAAATATAATTATTTCTGAAGGATCATTGACACTGAAGACTGGTGTAACGATGCTGAAAATTCAGCTTTGATTACAGATGCATTTTAAATTACATTTGAAAATATATTAAGAAGAAAATAGTTATTTTTAATTGTTAGTTGTTAGTTTAATTTAGTTGCGTTGGTCTCGCTCCCCCCTGATCAATTTCGTGTGGACTTTAATCATCACCCCAGGGGGCCTTTAACAATGCTATTTCAATCCTCAGAGTTTTTGTCTGTCCTCAAAGCTGGACCCTTGAATCTTTTCCGGTAGTTAAACGGCACAGTGGGATCCTATTGTTGGAAATAAAGGTCTTAAATGGATCTGGTCCTGCTGGTGTTGTTTATCCCAGAGTCCAGACCATGCTAGAAAAACAAAGATGATTGCTGATTTTAAATCCCTGGTCACATTTCTGGCCCTATTGCTTATTTATTTAATTTGAATTACTTTAAAGGAAAAGGAAAATATAATAGAACACAAATTACAAATTGCTGGAGAGTTAATAATAAAATATAATCTTCTAAGAGCAAGAATAATAATATGAATACAACGGAACAAATATTTTTTTTAAAATCTGTCATATTAATATTAATTAGTTTATTGAATTAGTTTAGTTTTCTATATTAATAAAGTAGCAAAATGAACATGTATGTCCATTTTGGCATTGATTTGTAATCCTAATGAAGCATTATAAGAGCATGAAAGTGCGAAATGTTATTATATATTGAATGTACAAATGTAATATCAATTAACTGTAATATTTTGACTTTTTTTTTTTTTGCAAGTAATTAGGTTAATTTTTTATGTTTAAAAATGTTTACATTTAATTTAGGATTCTTATAGTAAAAACACAAGGTTTATGATTATAACTGAATTCGATCAACTCCTCAATTGTAGCATGTTTCATCTGTTCATTTTCCTTTTGTGGTCACCTATTTAATTCTATACATTTTCCATAAAAACTTATTAGCTAATCAGTAAATAAAGATAGATCAAGATAAAGCAAAAAAACACAAACAAAATATTATATATAATATATATTTGTATATATAATATATATTATATATATATATATTATATATATATATAAATAATAATAATATAAATCTGCTTAAAAAGAATATCATCAGTTTAATTCTATGTTTATTTGAACGATGTGATCTTAGTCAGCGGAATCAAGAAATAGCAAATGTTTAGAATGTGAAGCTTTACAGATCCAGTTTATTTTACAGACACTCTCAGAGTTCCTCTCCTCACATGATTTGCTGATGAATGGATGAATGATCGTGTTTGAAGAGTCTTAATAGGGCTTAGGTTTTTCCCTGAGTGTTTCTTTCACCCATAGGGCAGCATGCGGTCTACTTCTGTTCTTATTAATGGTCCACGCCAGCTTCAGCGAGCAGATGAGCAGAAACTCCACTTTGAATTTCTGGAACGCAGCATGGGAGGGTTGGACTATTAACCGGCAAGCACTCGGAGGAAGAAAAAGGCCTTTGTTTTAAATGCTCCAGCCCTCCCTCTCCATCACAAACCCCTCCCCTCCTTCCGCTACTCTTCTTTTAGTTTTGATTTCTTTTCAAAAATGTAAAGATGGGACAAACAAGCAGCTTTAGAATGCGCCTCTCGGAGAGACAGATGTCAGAGCTTTTGTGTCGCGGCGAGCGCATCATTATAACTCGAAAGTTCCCAATGGCGGGGGGTTGAGGGTTTGAGAGTTTGAGAGGGGTCCGCAGCGTGCCATGAGCGACACAGGGCTTAATTTAGACACCGGTGATCGCTGCCAACTGAGAAGCTTTAAAGACACGACCATCTGAGAAAATCAGGTCTGCTGGCATTAATGCAGAGGTTTCACCAGTTTGTGTTTTCGAAGGCAAGCGTCACTATTAGGCCACATATGTTCAGGGATTCAAAACAACTAAAGTATTGTACTTTATCGTGTAGCTCAATGTAAAAGTAAACAATACGGTAGACAGATGCTATAGATTTAGTTGCATATGAATTAGAATGTGGTGATGTCAATATAACATGATGTTCAATAAGTAAAACTCAATAGATGTAAGTTAATGGGGCCGATTTTTTTCAGGATTTAAAAGCAGAAATTTGAAGTTTATAGTTTTGTTTGCGCTCTTAAATGAATTATGTTAAAACTTGCATATTATTTGAGCTGTAAAGTATTTTTTTTTTTACAGTCGTTTCAGTGTTTTATGATTTATGGCGTTAAGTTGTGTTGGCAACCGAGTTGTAAAATTGAATATGGTTAGTTATTTTCGTTTTGTTTTTTTTTCACACTAAAATCATGTTTTCACTCATATTGTATCAAATGGTTAACTGTTTGTGTCGAATTTGTTATTATTACTCTAATATTTCTGTCATATTAACATTCATTTAGTTTTATTTAAATAGAAACGTAACAAAACATTTATTAAAAAACCGAAGTGTTTAAGAAGGTAATAATTTCATTTATGATCCTTTATAGTATTAAAGTTTGACGATATCCTTGTATTTTAACAACACCTTAGTTATGTACAATTAGATATGTTTAATCTGTTTATTGATCAGTTTTTTCCCTTTTATACAAATTTAATAGTGTACATTTAAATCCAGGATTTAAAAGCAGAAACGTGAAGCTTATTATTTTATAAAAGCAATTTAATTCTTCTGTTGCAAATTAAGTCTTCATTTTTATAGGCATTTTGGTGTGTAAGGGTTTATAGCGTTCAGTTGTTGTAAAATGTAATATACATTTACACAGAAAAGATTTGTAACACGTTGTTTTCATTTTGTTTATATATTTGAAATGGGCCCCATTCACGTCTATTGTAAGTGCCACACGTTTAGAAAAGGAGGAATAAATTAAAACTAATTTTTGTTGCAACTGACAATATAAGATGAACCCGTACTAAACCTGGAGTATTCCTTTGATATCTCAGGACAACATTGTTTTTTTGTCATGTTTAGTTGTTATAACTGTTAGTCACGCTCCTGTAGATGAGAAAGGTCAGTTATATAGGCACTATGGATGGTTTGTTCTCTTGTGTTGCTCCTGTGAGTTCATCCAAAGAGACCATCCATATGGTCTTATGATTAAATATTTACAGGCCCCCACATTTCCAACCAACTCATGAGAAATTCATGGAGATGTTGCATTATGGGATGGTTCTGCCGTTTCCCCCCATCTACAATAACCGGAGTATAGCCGAGGGAATGTCCAGATGCCGTTTTAGTAAACAAGATGTCTCTCATGCTTTTAATGTGCATTATACGTACAGTACAAGTGCTATACATATGTGATTTTGATGGCAATGACCTGAATCACTGATTACGTTTAAATGTAGTCATTTAGCAGATGCTTTTGTCCAGTGCAGCATACAAATGAGGAAAAACATGAGTCATTTATCAGCTGAATTTCAAGAGTAAACCAGAACATTCTGGAAGCCTTTATACTTTATTTCTCAATTGACTAATTTATTCTTTACTCTGAAGTGGAAACCGCAGGCTTGCAGTTGTGGAAAAATACGCACTTTCATTATTCAGTTAATGCTCTATTAAAACATATAGATTTAGTTTAGAATGGTTTAAGATTGATATTATACTGTACAGAAACCTTACTTAAAGACAAAAGATTGTACAAAAAAACTCTTGAAGGACTAAAACCGAGGTCATATTTCCAAACTAATTTCTTTTACAGATTATTCTAATTTGCTGCATAAATCCAAATCTTTCAAGCTCCTTCGTACACTCTAAAAAATGCTGGGTTGTTTCAACCCAACTTTGGGTCAAATATGGACTAACCCAACTTTGGGTTAAAAAAGGGATTTTTTAAAATCTAACCCAAACGTTTGGTTAGTCCATATTTGACCCAAAGTTGGGTTGAAACAACCCAGCACTTTTTAGAGTGTAGATGATTAGGATTTGCACAAATCTTTAAAATATGTGACCATGGACCACAAAACCAGTCATAAGGGTCAATTTTGAAATCTGAAAGTTGAATAAATTAGCTTTCTACTGATGTATGGTTTGTTAATATAGGACAAAATTTGTCCAAGATACAACTATTTGAAAATCTGGAATCTGAGGGTGCAAAAAAATCAAAATACTGAGAAAATCGCCTTTAAAGTTGTCCAAATGAAGTTCTTAGCAATGCATATTACTAATCAAAAATGAAGTTTTGATCTTCATGGAACATGATCTTTACTTCAAATCCTAATGATTTTTGGCATAAAAGAAAAATCAATAATTTTGACCCATACAATGTATTTTTGGCTATTGCTACAAATATACCCGTGCTACTTAAAACTGCTTTTGTGCTCCAAGGTCACATATATACTTTTAACAGCCCAAGTCAAGAAGTAGGTGGTTAGGGGTTGATATTAGTGGTTCGTTCTTCATTAATCTGGAACTAGAAAGTCAAGTTGAGCACTTTGCATTGTGGGATACGGGATCATGGTGCTGTTTACTACATCTTTTGGCATAGAACTACATATTGCACACAGAATATATAGTATGTGTTCTAATCTGAACATAGCCATGCTTTAGAAATGACTGCTCCATAGGCCCGACGAGACAGAAGCAAACGATCAGCGCACATGCAGAGTGTGACATTGCTCATATTCTCATCCTGCAGGCGGATCTGGAAGTCTCCATGTCATTGTTTAAATGATTCCCCTTCACTAAACTGGGAACGAACCCAAGCGAGAACTACACGTGAAAGCACCTCAGGAGGGGAGCACGTTCAGCGGGGAGCTTTTCAATAATGGATGTACCACATTGAGCTCCCGTTAATAATGTGTTTCTGTCACCGCGGGAGACAGAAAAACGCATTTTAGAGGCGGACTAGAGAATAATGGGATGCGAAGTTAGGAAAACTTAGTCATAACTTAGTCTGGCTCCTTTTCAGACATTTTCAGTGTCTTGTGGCTTTGTTTAACAGGTAAAAAAACAAAAACATACAAGCATTGTGATTTTTATAGCACAGTGGCTTGTTAACCTCTGAAGCTCGTCGTCGAAGCTGTTATTATCATAAAAGTGTTTTTGATTACAGGGTTTTCATCAAACAAATTATGGATTGAAGCAATGAGACATATGCCAACGTTTTTTCCACGACAAGATTGAAAGGTTCAAACAATTCAAGGTCAAAAATGAAAATGATGTGGAAGTTATTTAATTTGTCCTTAGTTTGTTAAAACATAAATTGTGTTCACAAAAATGCACTTACTGTACATTGGAAATCTACACTGAAAAAAATTGGTGTAGAAATTAAGGAATTGCTGGTAAATTTCACAAACAGTTGCATAGAAATACAAGTAACACATTGAATTTGAAGTAGAAAAACGGAAACATTATTTTCTTGTAAAAACATACTGCATGTGTTTTTTTACTGTAATGTTTTATTTGCAACTTCGAAAAATATATATTTTTACAGTGTAATGGCAGGGTTTAAAAGCAGATAAAGCTTATATTTTTATGAAATAACTTGCATAAATTTTTTGTATAAAAAAATGTGTTGTTTGAGCTCTGAAGTTAAAATCATCTTTTTAGTGCTGACTCTGAGAATGCTTTTCTAAGTGGATAAAGTGAATTATCCTGGTGCATATTGTGCAAAAATGATTTGGTTTATAACTTTACATGGACATTTTATTTTTACTTTGCGCAGACAGTGTAAGTTATTGATTTTATCACCCTAGACACATATACAGTAATGTGGAAATCTTGTGGCTATATGTTTTAAAAAGTTAAATGTTTTTTTTCGAAGATATTTTGAAGAAATTTGGGTTTCAGTTCCCATTGACTTCCATTGTGTTTTTTGTACATGCAATGGTCAATGGAAACCAAAGCTATTTGGTTACCACCGCCTCAAAATATTGTTGTCTTCCATCGAAGAAAGAAAGTTATACAGTTTTGGAATGACTTGTAATTAAAATTTTTGGTTGGACTGTCCCATTTCATCTAGTTTTTAAAACTCTTCCTCACAAGCATTGCTGCCTCTTTGCCACTTCTATTTATGAGAGCAGATTTAGTTCCCATGGCTGTGTATGTCCACATTAATAAGCGATTTGACATTTGTGTCATGCTCTCGTGTTTGTCTCTTGTGTCTTCACCCATTGGGGACCGAGCAGGGCTCGTCGTCCAATCAGAAGCTGAGCCCTTCTACTAATGCTTTGAAAATGGATGCAATGCCAGAGGCGCAAAATACAGTTAATGGTCAATGAATTCAAATGTCATCATTATCTGAGCAGTTCTGAGAATAAATCCATGTCTCCTTAGTGCTTCCATTTAGCATTCAAGCATTATTTAAATACAGTGTTAACATTTAACAATTCTGTCTTTTTCAATATCCAATATTGCAATATCAATTTCAAAACAACTAAACTGTTACATATGTTTCTATACATAAGTTTTTTCATTCATTTATAATGTTTTGATACCTGATATTACATCATGCAGAAAGAAACACTTTTTCATTTTTTTATATAGATTAATATGAATTTATATAATATGCAAACTATTCTACAATAATTATCAGCAGCAGTTGTATACATATAATGTATCTGTATGTGTGTGTAGTTGTATATGTATGCCAATATTGAATTAAGGCCCGGTTTCACAGACGGGGCTTAGACTAAGCCAGGATTAAATCATAGTTCAATAAGGATTTTAAAGTAATTTTTATAAACGTGCTTAGAAGAAAAAAAAACATTTCTGGTGTGCATCTTCAGACAAAACAAAGGCACTGATATATTTCAAAGTCTCTTTCAGTTGAAACAGCTCAGACTTACATTTTAGTCTAGGACTAGGCTTAAGTCTATAAATATTATAGACTTTAGATATAGATTCATACATTATAAATCTATATAGTTTTTTTCTGTTTTAAAAAAACAACGAAATGTTTCATTCTGCATTATGTAAAATCAGTTTTATAATGTATAGAAAAATATGTAACCGTTTAGATGTTTTGAAAATGAAATTTGAAAAATTGCAACATGGGATATTGAGTAATACTTTACAATTTTAAAATGAATTGTATTACTATCTTTCGACAGTATAACTAAAACCTAGTTAGATTCTAGATTAACTTTACATTATGATAAAAATATCAGCCCAAACGTGTTTTTCTCCAATAAATAAATAAATACATTCTCAGCTTTAATTTCATCGAAGCTCTTCTTTTGCAAATCATATGAAGAGATCTCAAATACATCTGATGTTCTCACCTTTGTTGGGGTTGATCTGATCTCCCTGAGAGCTGACTCATCACAGCGTCCATCTATTGCTGCGGGTATGGTAGACTGGCAGAGGGGTGCAGGTGGCTCTGGATTGGTGCAGACACCGTCCCGACGCTCCCGTGCCCGTGCCAGTGCCATCTGTCATCAGCTACAACATCTGCAAATCCAAGGTGCCCTTGATGGCCAGTGCCACCGTGGCCCGCTTCGGATTTCTGCAGGGGGACGAGTGGGTAGAGAAGCTGCACCCCGAACACTAATCACATCTTCATTACTAATCATCATGGTTTGGGCTTTTTTATAATTCTAGAAGTGCCGTTCCAGGATTGTTTGTCTGCTTATTTATCCGTATCTCATATCAGATGTCAACGGCTCACCCCATGCCACACACACAGTTCAATTCAAATTTATTTGTAGCAAAAGTGAGCAAGCCAGTGGCGATTGTGGCTAGAATAAAAAACAACTAAGATGTTTAAATGAGTTAAAGAAACAGTTTTATCCATTCGAAACGAAAGAGTTAGTGAATACTCATAATGGAGTATGCTGAGGTCTTGAAAGTCTTCCATACCTGCAAGGCATCCATTAGACCACATTGCAATTAACATTCTTGGCTATGATCCTGATTACTTTGTAAGCAAAGCTCTATATTGATTTAGCAATAACGTGTAACTAGATTTCTGAAGTAAAGTGGTGTCTCTGCAGCTGTCATGATGCTGGGCTGTTGTAGGAGGTTGTCAAGCATTGCTATGCAATTGCTCCAGCATTTGGAGTGGTTGTTAGTGCAGCAATATATGAGACATATGTGTCTTTGAAATAATATTCTCATATTTAGAAGGGAATACAAACTAATGCAGTTTAGAAATCTGCAACGAATCTATATCTAGCATCTAGCAAATTCTATCAAGTTGAAATCTTTTTTGTTTTTCATATTTACTTTCCCCATGTAAAACATATGTGGTTGCCCGGGTGCTCAGAACAGTTTATTTGTGTTGCTATATGGTTGCTAGGGTGTTGTAGGTGGTTGCTGACTGCTGAGTGTTCAGATTGGTTTGTTAGCATGCTATGCTGTTTTTAGAATTTGAATTTGAATTTTTTACACATTTATTTTATATTGCCACATTTCTGTTTTATGTGCAGTTTGTTTTGTGTTTGCAATATGTACACTAAATTACAAAAGTAAAGTCAGGTTTCTTTTAAGACCTTAAAAAGGTCTTAAAAAGGCCTAAAAAGATCTTAAATCAGAGCAGAAAGTCTTTGATATTCATGAAGTCATTGAAAGGGCATTGAATGTTGCATGCACTGCAATAAATAAATAAAAATTAATGAATGAATAAATAAATATCATCTTCAGTGTTTTTAAATCTATCTATAATCTAGCTTTAAATCAAGATACATTTACTTGAGATGCAAAATTAAGATATAAAGTCTTGTTTTCTGAAAAATTGAACAAAATGTAATGAGTTCATGCTTAAAACAAGAGCAAACATCTTTCAATGCGGTTTGTTTTCCCTTTTGAATACTGTTGATTTTTTTCTGGCCCACTGGCATAAATTGTTCATGTTTTAATCATAAAATCACACAAAACATGTTTTATTCATTTCTCAGAAAACAAGATTGATCATATAGCATTTTGCTTCTCAAGTAAATGCATCTTGATTTAAGAATCTTTAAACATTTGCACTTGAAAACAAGACAAAAATATGAATGAAAAACATTTTTTTTTCAGTGTGATTGAGAGGTATTCAATCACATCTGTT
The DNA here is from genome assembly GCA_018155175.1 of Sinocyclocheilus anophthalmus. Taxonomy (NCBI): domain Eukaryota; kingdom Metazoa; phylum Chordata; class Actinopteri; order Cypriniformes; family Cyprinidae; genus Sinocyclocheilus; species Sinocyclocheilus anophthalmus. Next base: position 268,668 of record JADLZN010001612.1, read on the forward strand.
GGAAGTCGCATTTTCAAACTTTGAAGTGTTGCCTAAACAACTCATCGTGTTCTCTCTAGACATTTATATTTAGAGAAAATATTGAAGTATTGTGGTTCCTTCAGTTTATGCGTAACATTTTCTTTACTTGGTCTTAAAATGCATGAAAAAGCCGTGTGGAAAAAAATGATCAGTTACCAGTTTATGTGTAAAGAAAGTTATTTTGTAATTAAAAAAGTAATTATGTATTGCTGTTTTTCCCTAAACTGTTTTTTGTCTATCACATTGTATAAACGGCAGGTTAAGATTTCCTTTGGAAATGGGATGTTTGTGCACAAAACAAAATTTATGACTTTGTTACAAAATAAATATAATATGAACTTCAATGTTAATTTGCTGTGAGATTGCAGGGGACTAAAGCAGCCACTTGTAGGAAGTGACATTTAAAATTCTGAAGAACACCAAAAACCGTCATTGAGGACAGAAATCTAAAAGAGAAAGAAAAGGGGGCGAACACGTCTGTTTTGTTGGCTAATAGACGACCGGAGGAAAAGAGGCCTGTATCAGAAAGAGTAAAGCGCTGAAAAGAGAAGACAAACAAACTAAAAGCATCGGCACCGAGATTTCAGTGAGCCGCGCCAAAATTGTTTGGCACTGGTGGTTTTTAAAAGGAACACCTGCGAAGCGGCAGTCGGTCCTTTACATTCTCCTGAAACCCCGCTGGTCAGCGCTCCACTACTTGGCAACTGATCCTTTGGCCCGCACCATCAGACGCCAAGAAGAAAGGAAATCGCTCAAGACATAAGCTCGCGTTTCTGCGGTGATAAAAGATTCAATTCCCCCTGCACGATTTGTCACCTGCGTGTTTGTTTTCCCACCCCCCGAGTCGAGAGCCCACCTTAATCTAAACGAGCTCATTAGTTGGCAGCGTTTGCTGCACAGGTTCACATAATGAGGCTCATAAACGTGGGCGCCATCCACTAAATGAGGCCTGTCACCTCACGTTAGGCGAGTTTGCATAAAATACCGGCTCATTTAAATGAAAACATTTTCATTCGAAACTTTGCCTGGAAAATGGTTGTTTTGATGAAAAATATTTTCAGCTTCAGACTTCATGGTTCTGGAATGTGTAGGGTAGGAGGCTTTATGCTGAATTCTCCAGAAGAAAATATACACGGCTGTTGGACACGGCTCAAAGGAACGGTATGGAACATAAAGTTCGGGTCTTCTCGGTTTCCTGTGTTTGGGTTGAGCTCCCGTGGTGCTCCATAAGGTGATTTGTGGATGGCTTTCCTCGCGTGGTGGCCAGCCAGCTCAGGGTTCAAATCAGGACAGCACAGATAGACTGAGGACGGCCTGAGTGTTGTTGACATGTTGAATTATTGCGGCCTTATTTTGTTTCTAGTTCTGTTTTTTCCAATCCCTGAAGGGGAATAAAGAACAGTAAAAACAAAAGAAGATTTACAAAATGGGGATTTGAAAATCTGAATGATGTATCTGGAAGTTATATAATGTTTGGAACAAAATGTCCTGAAAGTTCAAATAGTGTTATATTTCTGGTGAAAATAAAGTTAGTAAAACGTCGTAAGAAACATTTTTGTAACCTTTAAATAGCATTATATTCACAACAAGAAAACTGGACATTTAAACATTTCAAAAAGTATTCCCACAACTGTGGTGGCCCAGTAGTGCACAACACAACAAAATCTTCACAACACAATGGAAACAAGCTGCACACAACAAAATTAGCACAACACAACGGAAACAAGCACAGAACCTAATTTTACCAAGTGCGACATGTTCCTGGATCAACATCTTTGTTGACCCTGGAACAACATTGTGATTAACCACTCAGATTTGAAGAACCAGTTTATAGTTTTTGTGAAGTTTAGTCTTACAGTGAGTGTTTGGTGCTTGTTCATCATTGTCATTTATCTATCATTTCCCCTGATTTTAGGGATAACTCATGGTAAAGGTTAGGTTTAGGTGTAGGGATATGGTCAAGACTAAATTTTTGCATTAAATGTTGTTCCAGGGTCAACAAAATAGGTTGACCTAGGAACACATCTAACTCAGCAAGACTCAGGACGTGAGGAAACATGCCGCAACACAACAAAATTAGCACAACACAACAGAAACAAGCTGCAAAACAACAAAATTAGAACAGCACAATGGAAACAAGCCACAACACAACAAAATTAGCACTACACAATGGAAACAAGCCGCAGCACAACAAAATGAACACAAAACAATGGAAACAAGCTGCAGCACAACAAAATTAACACCAAACAATGGAAACAAGCTGCAACACAACGTAAAAAAAAGCCGCAACACAACAAAATTATCACAAAACAATGGAAACAAGCTGCAACACAACGGAAACAAGCCGCAACACAACAAAATTAACACAAAACAAACCACAACACAACAGAAACAAATCGCAACGACAAAATTAGCATAACACAACGGAAACAAGCCGCAACACAACGGAAACAAGCCACAACACAAATTAGCACAACACAACGTAAACAAGCCGCAACACAACAAAATTAGCACTAGACTACGGAAACAAGCCACAACACAACGGACACAAGTCGCAACACGAAACAAGCCGCAACACAACAAAATTGCATAGACTACGGAAACAAGCCGCAACAACACGGACACACGGTAGCAACACGAAACAAGCGCAACACAACAAACCTCGCCACTACACAAGGAAACAATCCGCAGAACAGCAAAATTACCACAAAACAATGGAAACAAGCTGCAAACACAATGAACCAAGCTGTACACACAAAAGCACTAGAAAAACGGGAACCAAGCGCAACACGAAAAGGCCAAACACAACAAAAGTCCGCAGCACAACCGGCACAAGCCGCAACAAAACAAAATAGCACTAGATTACGGGAAACAGCCACAAACACAACGGACACAAGTAGCAACACAGAACACAAGCAGCAACACAACAAATTAGCACTCGACCTACGGAAACAAGACCCGCAACACAACGGGGACACAAAGTCGCAACACGAAAACAAGCCGCAAACACACAACAGTAGCATAGACAATGGAAACGCAAGTCGCAACACGAAAAAGGCCACAACACAACAAAATTAGCACTACACAATGGAAACAATCCGCAGCACAGCAAAATTAACACAAAACAATGGAAACAAGCTGCAACACAATGGAACCAAGCTGCAACACAACAAAATTAGCACTAGAAAACGGAAACAAGCCGCAACACAACAAAATTAGCACGCACAACGGAAACAAGTCGCAACACGAAAAAGGCTCACACAACAAAATTAGCACAACACAACGGAAACAAGTCGCAACACAATGGAAACAAGCTGCAACAAAACAAAATTAGCATCACACAATGGAAACAAGTCGCAACACAATGGAAACAAGCCACAACACAACAAAATTAGCACAGTACAAAGGAAACAAGTCGCAACACAACGGAAACAAGTCGCAGCACGAACAAGCCACAACACAGCAAAATTAGCACAACACAACGGAAACAAGCCGCAACACAACAGAAACAAGTCACAACACAAGGGAACAAGTCGCAACACAATGGAAACAAGTCACAACACAACAAAATTAACACAACGGAAACAAGTCGCAACACAATGGAAACAAGCCACAATACAACAAAAGTAGCACAGCACAACAGAAACAAGTCGCAACACAATGGAAACAAGCCACAACACAACAAAATTAGCACAACACTACAAAATTAGTTCTTTGCGCTGTATTGTGGCGATTTTGTTGTGTTGTGGAGATTTTGTTGTGTTGTGCGGTACTGGGCCACTGTACACAACATTTCTATAACCTGAATTTGTTACCTGGGTAAGAGAAAATGAAAACTGTGGACGTGCTGTTCTCTCGTTCCTTTACCAAAGCAGTAGGCTTTCCGATTAACTAATCAAAGTTACTACATTTCTTTCGCAAACTTGGAACTATTTATTTTTTATTGCTGAAAAAATGTATTTAATTTTGAATGGTTTTCCTGTGTAAAACTTGTGATGTTGCTATGCAGTTGGTATGGTTTTGCATTGCTATGCTTTTTGCAGGGAAGTTCTAAGCGATTTCTAGGCCATTGCTTTTCTGTTACTACTATGTTTGGAGTGGTTTTTAGCTTGTTGCCAGGGTGTTCTAGATTGTTGTGTAGGACGTAGCTATACACTTACTAGGCTTTCGCATTGCTATCTAGGTGGTTGCTAGGCCGTTTCAATGTGGTTACTGATGTTTTTGAGCAGCACTGGGGTTGTAGGAAGGAGATCTGAAACTCAAAGCAGATGGTTGTGTTGGCACCTGTCTTGCTCTGAAATCTGTTTGGAGCTGTTTTCTACATGTATAAAACCGTCAAGACCTTCATGTGCCAAAAAAATAAACACCTCAGATTTAACCCTCCTCTCACTACGCTCAGAGTCATCTAACGTCATTTGAGAGTATCTTTCACATACATGCTACATGTCATATATTTAAGATACATTAGCTTAAACAGTTGCATGTGTCAGGTCTCAGAGACAAAAAAACAATGTATTTGTTTGATCTCAAGAGGTTATCTTTGATTTACAAAGTGTTTGAATTACCAGCAGTGTTAACGAATGACCAGAAGATGGCGCTTTATCTACATTACGAATAAACTTCATGAATGAGTTTGTCATTAGAGTCTCATTAGTTGCTGAGTTTTAATGTGCTAAAAGAGCTACATTTAGTCAAACCACAAATTGTCACCACATTTTAACAGAAAGCAAGTTACAGCATTACAATCCCAAAACACATTTAAACTGCGCATTTACTGCAAATTAAAATGGCATTGAACTTTTTACAGCTTTTGTTTTGGATCCAAAAAGGTAATAATTTAACTAGGTTTTTAGATTCTCTGAGTGGTGCTTACTGCCAGAAGGCAAATGTGTAGCCATAGTATTGTTTTGCGGTTGCTGGGATGTTCTGAGTGGTTGCTAGGTAGTTTCTTACTGGCCCAAGTCAGAAGAGTTGACCCTATCATGTCTCTGTGATATTCTGCTCTCTATATACGAATCGAGATGATATGGAAGGACAATTTAAAGTATAAAGGAAATCCCTAGTTTCTTTTAAATATGAAATTATTGTCTTGTAACACATTTCTAGGGTTTTGCATTGCTATGCTGTTTGCAAGGGAGTTCTAGGTTGCTAGGATGTTGTTAGCAGTTGCTGGGTTGCTCAGAGAGGTTTTTAAATATTGGTCAACCGATTGATTGGTTTTGCCGATTAATCTGCACCGATAGTCGATTGCTGGAACAATCGGCAAAAATCCATGCCGATAGTTTTCCGGGTTGCGTCCGTTGCTGGAGCGGCTGAGGTGGTCCGCTGTCATTATACAGTAGAGTGCAAGAGCAGCCTCTAGAGGCGAATCACAAACACCAGGTGCTGTTTGTTTTGACACGCGAGACTGCACACTACATACAGCAGGACACTTCAGATAGACCTGTCACGATAACAACTTTTTGTTGTGCGATATATTGCCCCAGAAATAATTGCGATAAGTGATATTATTGTCATTTTAAAGACCATTTTATGCCACTGAATATGTATCATAATTTAACCTCAAATAATTCAAGAAGGCCTACACACTTCCAAATGACAACAAACTTTTACTTTTTAAGAATATTTTAGATCCAAATATTAGATAACTTGAAAAACCTGAATAAATAGTAAATAAACATGTCCTAACAAAAAATGCAAACTAACAAGTAGAAAAAAAGAAAAATTAACAAAGAACTTGTATGGAGATTTTTCCATCTACAGATTTTTCCCTGACCTTCTTTTCTCTGTAAATTCAGCACTATTGCTGAAAAACACAATTACTACTTAGCAGTCAGATGTCCATCAGATCCCTAAACAAGGCCATGTCTGCAGATGAAACTTTTTTTGTAGAAGCTTTTTAAATGTGAACTAGCACCTCATGACTACACATTATGTACGAGAAGCTGAAAACAGGCGCAAGTGGAATATACCAAACATGGTGGCATTAATTTTTAAGTAAATATAATGTGTGACATTTGCATCACCAAAAATTATTGAGGTCATGTACATATATTGCACGATGTCGATATATTGATTATTGCGACAGGCCTAACTTCAGATGCTGATTTAAAACAGACAACAGAACCGTACATATACAGTACTCTACAATATATGTTTTTGCATCATTGTAAAGTTATACATTTGTTGACTAGATGCAGCATTAGTAGAGAAAGAACAACAGTATTTTTGCCACATTAGCAGCACCTCAAACTGTTAAAAGAATGTGATCAAAGCACAACCATGTCCGATTTGTTACCAAATTGTTACCATCAATTTGCTTTAGTTCTTATCCAGCTGGTCACTTTTATGCATTAGTCTTTCAGTGAAGTTGCATATTTAAAGCTAGTGATGTTAAAAGCAAATTGATAATTCATGGAGCACAAGAACAAATCAGAAACCCATCCAATTTTTTTTTGCACTGTAGTACATATTTTGTTACTTTGAATAGATAATCATCAAATGTTCTAAAATAGGAATGTAAGAAAATAAGGTGTGAGAGTTTACATAATAAAAGGTAGAGACGTAATGTTCATTAAGATGAATGAAAATGTTAATTTCAACATTTACTAATACATTTTTAAATTTTTGTTGACATTCGTTAAGACTAACGAATATGAACTAACATGAATAGTCAAGGTATAATTAATATATTAATAGTCAATGTAATCATTTATATTTATTTCATTTAAAAATAGGCCTACACTGTAAAAACTGGGATGTGCTATGTACACATTATAATTGTATGTATCGACCTGAATAAATCTCCTAAATTATTAAATCTATAACAAAATGAATTTAATATTATTAGAAAAGTGCTCATTTATTTTAAGCTTATTCTCAAAATTCTGTGATTTTTGTGTAAGGCCAGTTTGTATTTGACTTTGAATTATCTTGTACAATTAAAAGACTGTATATAAGCAGACAGTTCAAGTAAGAGAAAACTTGTAACTGCACTGGTGTTAGCAGAGCTACTGCTTATTGCACATCTAGCCTCATAGTGTTAGTATATCGTTATCCATAACCTAACCATAAGCTCTGCTCTTCTGCACAATGGTAACTACAGAAACGTCAACATAACAGTAACTCTTTCCAATGTCAAACATAACTAAACATTAACAGATGTTTCCCTTTACTCAAAAACACATAAAATAGCACTTAATTTAAACAATATTTGCTCTCCATATCCAGCCATATGCGAAGCATGCTGGGATAACAATCACTGCCAAAATAAAACTGCGTAATTGAGCTAATTCTCTTAAAATAAATAGGTTGCCTTCTTTCCTTAATTTTATCAGCTATATCAGTTCCTAAACTCAAGCCTTAAAAAACTTCTTAAGTTTTCTTTTAAAAAATGAGGAAAACATCTCTTGGTTTTATTAGTGAAATGTTCTAAATATTTTCAATACAACACTGCACCACAATTTTTTGTGTGAGTTAATTATGACCTTAATTTTGTAAATGAAAATTACAAGACCCATGATTCATTTTTTTTTTACAGTGTATAGTACATTTTTATGGCTCAGTACTGTTTAATTTTTGTAATCAACTTCAGCATCGTTTTACTTGGAGAGGTATGTTTGTTTTCATGTAGTATCCATTTTAAAAACTATCAGATGATTATTCAGTTATCAGCCAGTATGGACCAACCAAGTTATCGGTATCGGTAAAATCCACTGTCAGTTATGGATGGGTAAAATTCTTTAATAATAAAGTAAATCCCTAGAAAAATATGCATTTTTAAAAAATATATGAAATTATTGGTCTGTAACAAGTTTAATGAAACTGAAAACAGTAGTATACATATCAGTATTAAATTAGAAATAATCAGTATTAAAAGCAGAGATTTTGCATCTGGGACATATATGTGACTGATTCAGTTCTCTTTCAGAAGACTTAAAAAGCCTAGTGTGAACAGGAAGAAAAACAAGTGAGCGCAGTGCAGGAAGGTGTCCTGAGTGACCCGTGTGTCATATAGGGTGAGACACGCTGCTCTGTGATTGGCTGACAGTGAGCAGCACTGCGGTTCAATCCATGTAGGAAAGAAAGGAGAGGAGAGCTGAAACTCAAAGCAGATGGTTGTGTTGGCACCTGTCTTGCTCTGAAATCTGTTTGGAGCTGCTTTCCACATGTATAAAACAGTCAAGACCTTCATGTGCCAAAAAAATAAACACCTCTGATTTAACCCTGCTCTCACTGCGAGTCTGTCTCTTACAGTAACAGACGCCTGATGTGATCATGAGAGAGCGCCTTCGGTTACTCGTGCTGTCTCATGCATCTTATAGATATTATTGGAATGATCATATGTGTGAAATTAGATCAAAAATACCAAAGCCAAGTGACTGCTACAAATAACTGATGGTGCAGCTTTTTTATGTCCATTTTTGCTCAGTGACCCAATCAGTTTTAATATCTGTAGTTTTATTATTTTATTATTTTATTTGGAGCCACTGAATGTCGTATAGGAAAAAACGATGACCTTTTGGCATTATAATTAGCCTAAACAATGATAAAATCATAAAACTTTTGTTTTTTAAATGCAATACATTTGAACTGAAATCGAATTAAAGCATTTCAGCCAAAGCAACATTTCTTATTTGTATTTAGTTGAAAACCGAAATAACTGAAACTGAGTTCAAATGAATAACTATAGACATTAAAAAACTTAAAAAACAACAAAAAGTAAGTAAATAAAATTACAAAAACATACAATAAAATTACTAAAACCTCATATAACTTGAAAACTTTGATATGTTTTATAATTCAGTGACATTCATTTATTAAGTATTTTAATGCTTTCATTTCAAGTAGCATTTTAGTTACTTGAAATATAAACATGAACTGAAATAAAATAAAATATCAAACTAATTCAACTGGTTGTAATAAAAACTTTATAGACATTATTAAAAACAAACATTACAAAACACACACACACACACACACACACTAATATTAAAATGTAAACTGAAAATTAAAAAAATTATAAACTATAATAGTATCCCATTAATAAGTAACACTTTTTTTAGCATTTAGATTTGATTTGACTGTTTTAGTGTTTGGTGCATAAAAACATATTTTATTAGTTTTATTATATTTAAAAAAACATGTATCCACATATCTTTATATTATAATAATATTACATATTATATGTCCCAAAACAAACTACTCTCAGAAGGATGTCTTCAACAGTAGGTCTGCAGCAATACTGCAGGTGGTCCACAAATTATTGTTTAATCTAACACTGGGTCTTGCTCCATCTCTATATCCTTCAAGGGGTCTTTAAAAAGGTTGAAGACCCCTAATGAGACGCGTGTGTATTTCCGTATCCAGCAGAGGGCGCTGCAGCACGCGCACCTGTCCAGCCCTGCTCTTACTGCATGTTTATGTACTATAACAGCGACAGTGAGTCAAACCACTAACTGTTACCATGTTTTCACACATAGTAAGTCGTGTTTCAATTCCAAACACATTGAAATGGGCACTTTCATTGAGAATTAAAATGACATGGAACATTTTCCTGCTTTTATGTCCTTAAGTTGAATGAAAGAACTGTATTTAACTAGACTGCATTAAACAGATACGCATGTAGTGAAACCATAAATAATAGTGAAGAGTGTAATTTAGTGTTTTAAAACACAGTCAGTAGTGGAAACCTTATATTTAATCACAATGTTAAATAAACAGTGCGTAAATAATTTAATAAATAATAACTTAATCATGATTATATTGTGATTTAATAAGATATATTTGTTTATTTAAGGCAGTTTTGTAGTGTTGGTTTTGTATAGTACTTTAATATGTAACCCTTTTAGACCCACAAATATTAATATTGCAAAATGTGCATTAAAGTATTTATATTTTACATCAATATTTTCCCAAATCAGTCAAAATGAATCTCGATGAGAGCACCTGTTTACATGGAGGTTGTTCCTTTATTTTGAATATTTATCCAAATGTTTGTCATCAGATTTTGCAGGAATTTCCACATGTTACGTTACACTAAACATGTGCCTTTTGCTTTGTAGTGATTATCAACACATAAGAGATGCATTAGGCTGTATTAAAACCATCTGAGGAATAAAACAGCACGATGGACTCCTCATGCTGACCTGTGTAATGTTACTCAAATCTATTACCTAAACATTTCTAAGAAATCGATTCTCTTGATTAAATCAGAAACGCCTCCTTGAAGACATTTGTTTTCGTTTTTGAAATAACCCTATTCAATCCAGTTCTATTCTTTTCACATCTCTCTCTCTTTTTTTTTTTTTACATTTCTATGTGTAAGAAATGCGTCCAAACATGAGACGTTTTATTTTCTGCATGCACATGTTAATCAGAAATTGAAGTATACTGTCTGATCAAATAAAGAAAAGTTCTGTGGAAAATCCAAATCATGATTGGAGAACATATCTAATATATTGCTCTATAACTGCAGGTTGGTTTATGTGGACAGAACTACAAAAACGCCATCTCTTTTATACAAATAGTATAATAATAATTATTTAATGAATTTGTTGAATTAATTCTATTTTATTTGTATTTATATTTCGATTGGATTTATTCTATTTTCCTCTGGACAGGCTTAAATATTTGGAGTCTTGTCATTTCTACAGTTATATCATTTGTATGCTGCAGCGTTAGAGCTCAGTTGTGTTCTTGCAATCTGAAAAGTAATAACATATAATTATTACTTTTGCCTGGTTTTAGCAGCAGAGGTTTTAACCTGTTGTTTGATTGTCTCACCAAATCCAGTTTACAATGTACTACTATTTTGTGTATTGACAGTGAAGGTAGAGAGTTTGGGATTGAGACATTACCCTGGCTATTTTATTTTATTTTATGTTATTTATTTATTATAATTTTGTTGTATTCATCACATCCCATGCACTTTTTTTCCCCAACATGCCTTTTTATTTTACACTCTTTATAATTTGAGTATTTTTTATTTTAGATATTATTTTCCTCTGGGCAGACTTAAATATTTGGAGTTTTGCCATTTCTATAGTCATATCATTCTCGTTTTGCGGCATTTGTGCTTCCGTTCAACTGCGTTCTTGCAAATCTGAGGGATTGCGCGTTATCGTGTCTGTTCATCATGTCATACATCAATTAAATCAGCATTTTGTGGGATCCCTATTATCAGTTTCTTAATGAAGCAGGTGCTCGGACAGGTGTTGTTGTACTAGCTCTGCACAGCTTACATACTTAGGCTTTGAAAACGTACCTTTTACATGCTTTGGCTGTCTTTACGGGAAATCATTGCACATACAAGGCAGCGTATATAAGAAACTTTGCATAAGAAAAGCGCTTTCCTTGCTGCGAGGTATCGCCCATCATTGATCAAGGCTTTGGCTGGATTTCTTTTGACGTGCTCTTTTATTAAATTGGTTTGCTGTTGGGTGAAGGCAGCTGGAGACGAATCAAGTGGCAGATGAGCTGGCAGGCCATGCCACAAGTGTGAGGTGAGCGCTCGAGAGATAGACAGATGGACGGACAAATAGATAAATGATTTCCAGTGGAAAGACTAGCGAGGATAAGAAGCAGCCTGGCATTATCCCGTGCCCTTTAGTATTTAAAGGATGCTGGCATAACATTTAGGTATTTGGGGCGACAGAGCCACACAGAAAACACGCTCACACAAACCCCCCAGCAATCATTTGCTTTATGAGGCACCTGCTGATGCCATGGTAACCCTCTTGTCCTGGGCACGGCGCGGGCGCTGGTGTGCCAAACAAATGCCATGGTAACTTTTTTTTTTTTTAACCCACGTTGCCCAGAAACCTTTGAGATTTAGTAAGTGAAACCAGTGGATTCACAAATGAGGCGCAGAGAGAAACGAGAAGTTTAGTGTTCACAGTTTCTATGTACAAATTACCCAGAAACAGTGTGAATTATATGCTGACTTTACTGCTTTTTTTAAGAACAAGTCCTATTTAGGTACATTTAGGGGTGCAATCCATTGAGGTTTGTCTCACGTAACTCAAATTTCCTTTAGTCCAGTTTTGTTCGTCTTTGTATTCTTTTATGAAGTACTCACTCTACCGTGAAACCTTTGCAAGCAACAACACCCAAGTCTTACTTTACAAACCTTCCAAGCACTTTTTGTGATACAATCCATTTCTGATGGATAAAATTAAGGTAATATTTTACATGGATGCGTAATATTGAGCATTTCTTCATTTATTTATTTTTTTTAATTAGTTTTTACACAGAAATGAGTCCAAATCTGCTCGGGGTACTGATGAAACAACAGTTTTAAAAAGTGATTTCTCACTATTATTTACAACAGGATCTGGATTTAGATCAAATATTTTTTTTGTTACAAATTTGCAACAGCTGCATGTAACATTTTGTCTGTCAAAAAAAGTATTTATGAGGAGCCTGTGTAATCACTTTTGAAAAAGAAGGTGAAAATATCGGCCTAACATGAATAATACATGACACACAAGTGTGTTCTTCACTCGCTGAAGTTGACAGGTGATTTTTATCAAATGTAGATCAATATCTTTTCTGTTGTTTAAAATATTAATGCAATTATGAAAGTTTGACAAAATGCTGTTTAATTTTCCAATAAAAGATGAGTCATTTTTACATGATTTGTTACATTTACTTATCCCCTAACAGATTTTGACGAATCAAATTGTTGAGATAAAATGTTACATTGATGTTTAAAACAAAACACATTTTTTATGGTTGTATTTGCAGTATGTAAACCTAATTTGATATAAACCCGATCCTCAAACGTTTATGCTTACCGCTTATGATCTACAATTACACTTACTTAATGTCATTTTGTTTGTTTTAAAAAGATAGACATCATATTTTTATTTTATCACAATATTTCAAAAGTGTACATAAGTGCAATTTTAAATGAGTTTCTTAATGACATTATCATCTAGGAGGTGGCATTTTTAAGGGAAAAACAACAGCATGAGCATCAGTAGTATTTCAGCAGTGCATTTGATGAATTCTGATTATTTTTACTGGGTTTATGTCACTCTGAAATGTTAGAATGACAAAAATTGGTTGGATATTGTAAACATTTGAAAAGATGGTTAAAAAAATATGAAAATGGACTTCAAGTTGACACTTACATAAATGCTTGACTTACTGGAAATCCTCGTCACTCTTTTAACGATTATTATTATTATTTTTAAGATTTGCAGAGGTCAAAGGTACTGGAAACTTTTATCCCTGTTGCAGTTAAGTTTTGTAATGGAGCCCTGTAATTATTGTTTTGTTTGCTTGTGCTGTTTGTGAATGTAATGATAAACTGTTTTGTATTGTTTGTAATGTATAGCTGAAATGCTGGCAATTGAGGTTCCCATTCACAGGGACAAATAAAGCTTTCTAACCTAACCTTTTAGTGGCATCAGACCGTAATTCATATCATAACCATCATAACTTTAGTTCAGGATTCCCACATTGTTTGTCGCTAATGAATCACTGACACCAGTGAACGAACCACTTTGGCTGATTGAACAAAAAAGAATCCAAAAAGATTCAAAAGCTCATAAATAAGGCTTTGCATGTGTACATGTAGCATTATCATCCATATTTTAGAGCTAGAAATATTTTTTTATCAGAAAAATGCATATTCACTTCAGAAATGGACATTTCCGTGATTTTTAGATTTTATTTCTAAGGCACTTTGGATAAAAGTGTTGGCTAAATTCATGAATGTAAATGTTTATTAAGATTTACATGCTTTTTTCAGGCCTGAAAAACAAACAAACAACAACAACAAAAAATGCTATTTCTGATTAGTACATGGTTTGTATGTGTTTGGTTTCAGTATCTCTGTATTACACTTTAAAATCCAGTGTAAAAATCCACCTACTTTCATTTAAAAACTTAAGTTCAGTTGCTGTTGCAGTTGTTTCAACTGAAATTATATGTGACCCTGGAAAACAAAACCAGTCATAAGGGTCAATGTTTTTAAATTGAATAAATAAGCTTTCCATTGATGTATGGTTTATTAGGATAGGACAATATTTGACCGAGATACAACTATTTGAAAATCTGGAATCTAAGGGTGCAACAAAACTCAAAATATTGAGAACACACCTTTAAAGTTGTCCAAATGAAGTTCTTAGTAATGCATATTACTAATCAAAAATTAAGTTTTTATATACGTATTTATGGTAGGAAATGTACAAAATATCTTCATGCGAAACATGATCTACTTAAGATCTAGTCGAGATTTGGCATCAAAAAATCTATAATTTGACCCAGGCCTATGCAAGGAGCGAGGTGATATTGTTGGCTCTTGACAACTTACCAGCGACTTACGACTGCTTTGTGCCTCCGGGCTCAGACTACCTTGCCATGAAGAGCTGGGTACCAGTCGCGGGAGCACATCAGAGCGGGGCAACTAGGGGGGCGGGCGCAAAATGTGATGTATAAGGCTGTCAAGATTACGTCATTATGAGGAGTTAAAGAAAATATATAGTTCAGTAGGCATGCAAGACGTATGAGGGAGGCTAGCATTGCCAGGGGCAGCCACGGCCACGAACGCGGCAGGCGGTATCCGTAACGGAGATTGATATTCAGAGGAGTAAGAAGTGAGTTAAACGACTTGGCGTAAGCTGATTGGTTCATGCTGCATATGAAGCCAATGAGCTTACTGCCTTGCATTTATATGGCTGGATAGCATTCACTTGAGATTCCTGCAGCGCGCTTTCAGAGTCCTCTGAAACCCTCCACCTTCCCCAACTCCACCTGCATAGATCTGCTACGGGTTATTTTATATACTATTTGTGCAGCAGCAGTATGTCTTAAACACTCACAGCACCGTATCGCCATATGCATTGGCAGAGGAGCAAGTTCCTGTACTTGCTTGCAGCATCAGCAATAATCTACAACTACAGCAATTACCAACAGCAGCAGCAATTCAGCAGCTGCATAGCAGATCTGTTCCACCAAGACGAAATACATTAACATGGTCATATCCATCACCAAGCTAAAATGTTCAGAGGGTTGTCATGATTGAAATGGAAAACATATGCTGATTTGACTTGATAATATAATTTTAAAGGGGTCCTATTATGCTCTATTACAAAGTCTTGAATTTGTTTTGGGGTTGTACTAGAACATGCTCTCATGCTTAGTGGTTCGAAAAACACATTATTTTTCACATATTTTACATATTACAACACCTCTCTCCCCAGTCTAGCACGAACAGCTCGAATAGTTCCTGTATCAAACGAAGGCCCACCTTCTGAAATACGAAATGTGCTGTGATTGGTTAGCGGGGCCAGTGTGTGTTGTGATTGGTTAGCGGGGCCAGTGTGCGCTGTGATTGGTTATCTGGGCCAGCGTGCGCTGTGATTGGTAAGGCGAGAGTGGGCACACGTGGTGTGCTGGATGGAGCAGACGGGGCCAAGTGCCAGTGTTGTGATTGGTTAGGTGGGCCGGTGTGTGTTGTGATTGGTTAGCTGAGCCGGTGTGTGCTTTGATTGGTTAGCTGGGCTAGTGTGTGTGCTGTGATTGGTTAGCTTGGTCAGTGTGTGCTGTGATTGGTTAGCGGGGCCATCAGTGTGTGTTGTGATTGGAAGCACTATGGCGCCAGCAATAGGGGGCTGGTCGGTAAATGGCAGTAGACACCCTGCTGCCTAGTTACCATAGCTGCCTGCGAGCTTCAGTGTAAATATTGCAAAATCAAATAATTTTGAACGCGATTTAAACCCGGATGATTGTAACCACTCTAAGTTCGTCTGCCTTGAGAAAGCTAGTACGTCTACGACATAGTGATAACACTCGTTGCCTTCGCTAGTGCAGCTCAACCAGGTCTCGTCCAATTCGTCGATATTTGTGATATCACAAAATACCGGAAAAAATGCGTGTGTCCAAGAGTAGTGCGTTGTAGTTTTGAAAAGTTAATAAAATATCTCCTTTTGAAGTGGACTTTGAGCTATGGTAAGTTTGCAGCTCTTGATGTTGAAAAAGTGAAAAGAGCCAGTTAATAGGACCCTTTAAGACAAAACTATATGTGTTATAAGATAGAGATTTGTGAACTCGTGCCTAAATGATAAGGTTGGAAAGAGTAATAAAAGTTTGAAGGAACATACAGGGGCAGGCGTATTCATCGTGAGACATTCAGTGATGCATTCAAGGAAAACACCAACTGAAGCCGGTCGCAGTATAAACAGCTATTCCAGATTAACGGGGGATTCTATTCCCTCTCTTACTCGCTCTCGCTCTCTCTCCTCTTCTCTCCTATCTCCTCTCTCTCTCTCTCTCTCTCTGACACCATGCCAGCTTAGTGCCAGTGCTGCATCACACAGTCTCCCACACGCACACAAAGAAGTCTTGTTTAGCATGTTTTAATTCCCTTAAATTAGGGAGCCGTGCCAAGTCCTGCGCTTGCAGCCATCACACCATAAGCAGACTTATAATTGTCCCTCATCTGACACGCAGGGTCCTCATCACAGCTTTGTGTGTCTCTACAGAGCGCTGCAGCTCCCAGGACTGCATGTGCTCTGTTATTCACTTTCACACATTACATGCATGCATGACTGCACCGTTTAGATGCGGCTGGAGGAAGATAATCAGATAATCAGCACGCAAATATTTCAATGAACTAGTCTGAACTGAGGAATGCTACTTAATTAAAAAAAAATAAGAAGGGGGAATTGACATGCTGCTCCTAACCTAAAGAAAACTGTAGGATGCCTGCTTGTTCTTTACATTTTTCATTAGTGACTGCAGCATGAGCATGTACCATGGTAACCATCGTTACTGGAAAAATATTACCATATAGTTATTGCTTTCTCATCATAGTAAATTAATATGGGAACTCCTTCAAACAATGTTTCATTTCGTGTAATATTTTATTTATTTTTTAGATGAAAGTGGTCGACAGTTTTATAGTATTTATTAAAAAACTGTGGTATTATATAGTTCATTATGATCAAAACATTTAAATGAAGTTTGTATTATATTTTGTTATTTTATTTATATATAATTTGAATCGTGTACATACATTCATCAAATACATTTTTTATTACATTTATGTTATTTTAAATAAACTGAAAATCATTTTAAATAGATTAAATATTTATGATTGTTAATATTATTTTTAATTATACTGTAATTGTAAATAACTAAGCATTTTATCTTATTATTTTATACAAAATTGTCATTCTCTTATTTCTAAATAACAGAAATAATATTAAATTAATTTGTCTTTATGTTTTATATTTTATTTGATTTATATTATTGATGTAGTTGAAAAATAGTAACACACATTTTGTCTACTTTTGTATGATTTATATATTTTAAATAACTGAATGCATTTAAAAATTATTGTATTGATTATTTGATATATTTTGTATTCATCAATATTTAAAATTGATAAATTAAGATTAAATTATTTTATTTTATGTTTTACATTGTTATTTTTCTAATTGCCAAGTTATTTATTTATTTTATCTAATTGAAAACGTTATATCCATTTTGACTGTCATTTTTGAGTATTTTTAATCTATCATATATATATATATAACTAGATATATATATATCTAAATTGAAAAGTTTTTTAAATTAATTGGTCTATTGTTATTTATAAAAATGTTCAATATAACATACATAACCAAATGTATAAAAAAAATCATTTATTCTAATTAATGCTCATTTTACACATTTAAAAAAATCAAAACGCAAAGTATAATTCGTTGTTAAAACTTTCTGTAGTTTTTTTATTTAGCTAGTGTTTTTTTAACTGACATTTTAGCAACATCTATGGCAAAATATTTGCTGATTTATTGGCCTAATATTTATTAACAGGGAACGGTTCTATTTATTTGCTAGAACATTATATGCTTCAACATTTTACAACAGTTTCAGACATCATGTGTACATCAGGCAAGTTCTCAGTGTAGCTGAACTGTAAAACATACTTAAAATGATTATAGGATCCAGCCAAACGATCTGAAAAACATGTCAGCTTCCAGTTATCGCGTACAACAGGCCTCATCTGATCGTTTCATAGAGACTGTGTCAGACAGCAAAAATGAGCAAACACAATATGTTTGCACTATAGTATCAGCAATTGAATTTGACAGAAGTCATTCAAACGTAAAAAAGATGCAGGTAAACGCAGGAGGTGTGTAGATTGACCAGCACGTCAACGCACATCCAGTTGCTCCTGCAAACGCTGTCTCTGAAGTAAATATTTGTCTGTATGTTCACGCAAACACTCTGCTGACACCCAGAGCCCAGTGTTGGTTGGCTGTGTAGGATTGGTATGTCAGTGTGTCTGCTGATGGCAGGCGGGCGGCTGGCGCGGCTCCGTATGGCTACAGCTGCCCGGATTGCACTTCCTGGCGTTTTCTATGTCAAAGTCCTCTCTCCCTCTCGCTAACACAGACTCACACAAACACAGGCATGCATGCTGGCTGCATCCTGCCCGCACGCTAGCTCCTCCTGATTGGTGCTCGCTCTGCGTTCTTCTTTTTATTTATTAATTTTTTTCCGCCATCCCAGGAAGAGGATTTCTTCTGGCAGGAGGGCACGGGAATGGCGCTGGACAGGCAGCATGACCCAGGGTTCAGGTGGCAGCTGTGTTATGACTTCTCTGCCAGGTCGTGGCTGATGGTATGACCACCCTCTCTTTCTTTTCGCTCTCTTTCACTCGCTTAGCACACTGTTTCCCACTTTTTTCCCACTTCCTCAAACTCATTTTACACCAGACTGCAATCAAACATCAGTTTACCATCTATCTATCTATCTATCTATCTATCTATCTATCTATCTATCTATCTATCTATCATCTATCTATCTATCTATCTATCTATCTATCTAGATTTGTTGCTGCTTGCATTTTCTCTGGATGAAGTTCATTTAAAGCTGCTGGTGAATGGGTTTGTTGTCTGTTGAATTGCTATGCACTCTGGTTGGACTATTGTTCTGATTTTTTGTTCTGATTTAAGTTCACTTTTATACTATTGGTTGTATGAAATAGCAAACACATACAGTTTCCCTTGCTTCGATCCTTTCACAACATTATATGGCCTTCCTGGAGAGACAAAAATCAGATAATATAAAATTGATTATTATTAATTAAAATTATTAGTATTATTTAAGATAAATTCGATTTGGTTGAATTAATTAAATGTCATTAATGCCCTTGGACACACTACAGGATTTCACGTGTAATTGTAGTTAGATGTAAAATGAAATTGGGTTATTAAAAACATATCCTAATTTAATAATTAAATTTTCTGCTTTCAAAATCTGGCATCTTTTTTTTTTAATCAAAACAGTGCATTTAGTGGATTGCGAATATGTACATTTTGGCTACTTTCTTTTCATAAGTCTAATTAATCCTGAAATCGATGTAAATCAAGCACAACCCATAAACACAGAGGGTCTAGATGAGGGATTTCAGAGATTTGTATCAGAGCCTTATCGGGGGATCTTGACACAGTTTAACCTCATGGGACTTTCATAGGAAACTGACTGCTGATGCTCTGACTTGTAGGGCAGCGAGAACCAGGCGCCCGTGCTTGTGTGTGTGTGTGTGTGTTTGTGTGGGTGAAAGAATGGGGAGAGCGTAAGCTTTGGAGGCAAAAACATAAAGCACATGTTGAAGTGTGGCAAAATCATAGGAGAAAGGGAGATTATAAAGAAAACAGCTTTGTGTGAGGTTGGGGTTTCTAGAGATTGAGCAAGTTTGGTTTCAGTTCCAACTGGATCCAAAAAAGGCTTTTACAGCCTGATGTCATAGAAGAACCTGTTTGAGTTCCACAGAACCTTTATTCTCAAGCTTTATAGAAAACCATCCATTGATGCTTTAAAGAACCCAGAAATCAACAGACTGATCTGAAACGTCAAGAACTTACTGAGCCTCCAAAGAACCATAGAGTCAAATCAAGGGCTGTATTCACAAAAGAATGTTTTTAATTTCACTGCGTAATTTTTTTATGTATCTATATATATATACAGGTAGATGGACATGTTTGCCAAGTAACGTTCCACGTATTGAGTCTTTACAGCGTTTACATCACAATGGAATTCTAAAAAAATGTGGCGCTCATAGTGGAAACAAGTTCACGTTTAAAAAAAAAATCTCAAGTTTCATGCTTGCATTTGCGTTTTTCAATGCAAAACCGCTTTCTGTGTGAATGGCCCTAAAAAGGGTCTTCGCCTAGGTGCTAAAGAACATTTGAGAAACTAGTAGTGGACTTTCCAAGACAATACTTAGGTTAGAGATCTGAAACAAAAAAAAAACCTAGTATTAAACTTTATTTGGAAATAGTCCTCAAATCATGTGGAGAGGTTTGGTGTTATGTTCCTTAAAGGGGACATAATACACAGTTTCTGCCAATCTCATGTTAGTCTTGAGTACCTATAGAGTAGTATTGCGTATCTCCAAAACGTCTTTAGTTTTATCATATTTATAAAAGAAAGATACAGCTTTACGATTCTTTCCGGAAAAAGCCGAGCTACTGGAGGCGCGCCGTGGGCGGAGCTAAAGAGTGACGGGCACTTGGGCGCCGAATGCCAACAAAACAAGAAATTTGATGCCGTTTCACTTACCGTCTGCAGTTCAGAATCATGACCGGGATCTTTTATAGCCGGGACCGCTCCATCTTTCAGTATCAAACAATCTGCAAATCCAGCGTCGAATTGGGCCTTGTTTATAAAACATTCGTCAACAAACACACTAAACTCCGTTGCTGCTCCGGAAAAACAAACTTTATCCACTGTTTACATAACGCTGGGTTCTTTAGAAGCTGAACAAAGTATCTTACACATCTTTGGGGTGGAGGAATTCTTCCATGAGCAAGCGGATGAGCGCGTTTAATGGGCGCAACTATCGCTCTTACTCTGGTCGATGTGTGCGAGTGTTCTTCTGGGAGAAATGCCCATATAAGGAGTTCCACCCTTCATGACGTCATGAAGAGCCACGATCGAAAAAAACTCTCCGAAACTTGTACGAACCCGGAAGTACAATTTTTGGCATAGAAATACTCCGTCATACTTCCAAATTGTTTTTTTAAACTTTGTCCATGCTTAGCATGAGAATCCAACTCTTTAAGTTTTTGTAAAAACTCTGATAGCCATGAACAGCATTTTGTACCCACCCTTATTTCCAGACGTTACGTTTTCACTGATGGATAATTAAAATGGCCCCCCCCCCCCAAAAAAAATCCCACAGATTTATATTACGCTACCTGAGATATATGGAGAAACATTGCGAAAAACTAAATTTAATTTTGTTTTGTTTTTTCATTGTTTTTCTATGTATATAATGTGCTAGATGGATGTTTTTTAACATCATGTCTTGTGTCTTTTGCATTGTTTCTCGCATGACACAGCTCATGCTAAAATAAGTTCAACTTTTTAAAAACGCATCTTGAGACCTTTTTTTCCATTTCACCACTTGAGACTATGGTCACTAACATAGGTCTTCACTTTGAGGGCTTAAAGAAGCGTTGAAGAACTTTTATTAGTAGAGTTTACTAGAGAATAGTGATCTGAACAAACCTTAACCTCCTAAGTATTAAACTATATTGTGGGGAATATTCCTCACATTATGAGAGAGGTTTGCTGTTATTATTCTAAATGCCCAGACCTGGACGATAAAAAAACTCCCATAGATTTGCATTGAACCAGGGACTTGAGCCACATCTAGAGACCAAAAGATCATGGTGGTGGACATTTTTGACCTAGCAACCATCTATCAATGTCATCATGGCAGAAATGTTTCCATCCTGTTTTCATCTATAAAAGGTTCTTTTATAATTTAATTTCTAGTTTTTAATGCAAGAATGGACCGACTCCAATCCTCCAGAGATCTCTTCCTCTCGCTCACTAGCACATCCCTGTCATCTGCTCAAATAATCCTGCTCCCTTGTCCTAGTCCAACTTCCTCTCTTTTTCCTTCTCGTCTCGCCTCTCTTCTTCTTCATCCATCCAAGCGTTTGTCAATCCCTGGCTACAGATGTCCACACCTCTTCCTCTCGCCCGGCCCATATCTCTGTCTCTCTGTGCACAGATGCCCGCTTTGGCCTGCAACAGCTGTCCCGCCATGTGCTGCTACCAAGTGTTGATGGTGGGCTCATGAATATTCATGTTAATTTGGACCCATTCTACCAAACAGAGCCTGGCACTGCCAAGGAAGCCCCTCCCCTCGATGAGGTGGTGGAAGAGAGGAACCGAGAGACTAGGCCAGACTCTGTGGCCTCATTCCACAAAATAAGGAGTTGTGAAAGACAGCCGACAGAAAAGCCAGAGAAAAGGGAAGACGATCCCAGAAAGTATCATCATTATCACAACGCCTGAGATATATGGAGAAACGCTGCGAAAAAGCAAAACAAAACAAATTTCATTCATAAAGATGGATTTCATCTGACAAAAATTGACCAATCATTTGGACATTCACAAGTGAGCGAACAGAATGAAGCAATAATCAGCTGAGATGTTTACTTTTAAAAACAAGGTTCTTCAATGGTTCTTGTTGGAGCACACTGGAATTGTCTTTATGGTTCTTTGGAGATTAAACATGTTTGTGGTGGTACATTTACAGGCTCTTCATAATGACATATTGGTTTGTTCCCACAGAAAGTAAAGATCCCTAATGAGATCTCTTTAATATCTTGATTGTTTCTCCTAATTAGTGATTAGACCAAATTGTCTTTATGGTTCTTTGGAGATTAAACATCTTTTTGAGGCATTTATAGGTTCTTCATATTCAGTTTACTTTTTTTTAAAAATGCTTCTTCAGTGGTTCTTTTTGGAACACATGCTAATTGTCTTTATGGATCTTTGGAAATTAAACGTGTTTTTGATGATGCATTTATAGACTTTTCATATTCAGATATTGGTTTCTTCCCACAGAAAATAAGAATCCATAATGCAATCTCTTTAACATTTAGATTGTTTCTCTTAAACAGTGTTGAGATTAAATGGACTTTGCTAAAATCTCCTTATGTTTCTCCTGAGAAAAATCTCAATGTCTCAAACTGTGCTCAGAGTTGCATAGAGTTTTCATTATGAACTTGAACATTTCTCATCAAAGAGCATATGCTCTTTTATAGCGCTATACTCTTACTGTATGTTGACTATTGGCTGAACTATGAAAGCTCAGCCTGTGAGCAATTAAACAGGGTTTTTGGAAGCACCAGTACGTTTCACATTGTAAAATCTTCTGTGTACCAACCAAAAAGTCTTGAAGAATGGAGAATGTAAGATTAAAAAGGCTGGAGCAGGTCTTAGCACTGAAGAACTAAGCCGGGAAGGGAAGACAGATGAGGATTGAGGAAGAATGGAGGGAAGGAGCAGAACGGTAGATGGGGCAGGAGAGGTGTCTGGTGATAACAGATGAGAAAGGCTGGAGCTGGAGGAGGGGGTCAGTCTCTGGTGTGTGTGTCCTCTGCTCTCTTTCATGAAGAGCCAGGGAAGCAGATTATAGCAGGCCTCCTCTTTCAGTCTCTCCAGGGGAGGACAACCCCTCTCCCCCAGCAGCCACTGGCTTTAATGCTCTGCGGTCTCCCTGGACCAGCCTGGATCCAGACCAGATGCAGCACTTCTACACACACTCTACACACACACACACACACACTGGACATCCCAGCCAACCCATCTGATGGATTTGATCTTGACTTTTTTTTGACCCTGCTGCACTAATATGCATATTCAGGCCAATGCGTTGCATCTCTTGTTTTTTTTTTTATTCGTTCTAATCTTTTCTTTCTCCATAAGCATGCTCGGTTGCATAAGAAGTCAAATATTCAAAGTTTTCCTAAGGCATGCGTCACTATTATTGATTTTTAGATTTTTTAAAACCCCTAACCCAAATGATTCAACTTTAGAGTGTGTTTTTTGCCTCATGGATGATAAAGCGAATGAAAACGGGAGGCACTCGAAGCATATCTTGACATCGAATAATCACAGAGACATGAAGTGGGCTCTTTTGATTTGGGCCGGTGACCAACGACACAGAACACCCTAGCAACTGCATAGTAACGACTTGGCAACCACCCACAGCACCCTAGCAACATGATGTTTAGTTTTGCATGAGCAAACACCACATACGTTTCCTCAGAAAATGTAGTTTTTATTGTTAATATACTGTACACCACCTTTCAAAAAGTTTGGGGTCGGTTTTTGAAAGAAGCCTCATATGTCAAAAAATATGGTAATATTGTAAAAATATAAAAATTTAAAATAACTGTTTTCAATTTGAATATATATTAAAATGTATTTAGTTTCTGTGACTCAAAGTGAATTTTTCTGATAATTACTCCAGTCTTCAGTGAAACGTTCGAAAAATCATTCTAAATATGCGATTTTGGGAGCAAGAAACTTTATATATGTATATATTTATATATATTATTTATATTTATATCTAGAAAAAATAATTTAACTTCCGTATATTCAAATAATCTCCTCCTAATCAAAAGTGTGCATTGTGATTGAGTAAAAACATGCAATATATTTAGACATACATTATTTTGTCACCCCAGAACACACAGTCTCCTGAAGGTACACGTGAGTTCGGCTCTCTCTCTTTCTCTTAATCAGAGGCGTAAAGCCCTCTTGCTGGTGTAAGATAAGCGCGGCGCTCGCAGGCGTTTCCTCCAGAGACTCGCTCTCGTGCAGCAATGCTGTGCACCAACCTGATAAGGTGAGAGAGCTGCGTCCTGCTCCAATCCCGATGGAGCCTCATGGCCGCTGACCAATCACAGCGCAGCTTTCCGTTGTTTATCTCATCGCTGAGCATACGTGATCTACCTGACTTGCTCGGGTCAGGCCGAGGGGCTTCAGTTTTTTTTACAGCATTGTAATTTTATATCCCGCTTCTATGATGCATTAGCCACTCATGTACTGGTTTAGGTTATGGTACATAATGGTATTACAACCCAGTGTTGAAAAGCTCACTTTAGACTTTAATAAAACAAACTTATGAAACCTTTATTAAAGTAACTTGTGATATGATGTAAAGCTTTCCCTGTAATAGTCAGATAGTTTGATCTCACCACGTCTTAGCCTCTGCTTCGTTCCAGTTTTCAAAATGCTTTCAAAGTCTTCTCAGCCTTTGCCAGATTAAGCGTGTGCTCTTCAGGGGACGGCAACATACACCTTTAAGATGAAGGGCACTTTGAACATTTAAATTAGGTGCAGTTCCCTGGGATTTTTTCCCCCGAGCCCACAAAGGTTAGCACACTTTGCTTTGAAGGTAAAACATTTTGGACATTTTTCTGCAGTGAATGTGCACTGCAGGCTTCACGTGTGATATTGAAGTGTACGTCAGTCGTCTTCGATTTCTCTCTTACAGTGTCCTATAAAAAGTATTTGATTTGATCTCAAAATTAATTGACTTATTAATCCAATTATAAAATGTAATTGTTAAAACTACAAGAAAATCTTGAGAATTTGCCCTTATAAGTATACAGGTCTCTTAGGTCATATTACAGTACACTCTTAAAAATAAAGAAATATTGATGTATTATTTGTTAAATGTCAGTTATTTTATTTTGTTGGATTGTTTTGGTGAAGTGTATGTCAGTCTGGTTTGGTTTCCTCTTTTACAGTGCCCTAGAAAATAATAATTTTAATAGATTAAAAAGATTGAACCATTAATCCAATTATTAAAATGAAAAAAATACAAGAAAAAACTTTGTTATGGAGAATTTGCCTTTATAAATGTAAAGGTCTTGTGGGAAATATGACATTTCACACTACTGGATATACATTCAACTGCTTTTCTTTCTTTCTTTCTTTCTTTCATTTTACAATGTCCATATTATATTACATTGTCTATTTTACATGCAAGTATGATTTATCACTATAGTGATGATAAATTAATTTTAGCATTTTCAGTCAGCGTAACGTGGCAGGCTTTACATGCGCTATTTTATTTTATTTTATTTTTCATAGTGGAAGTGTTGTGAGTTGTTTGTTTGCAAATCTACAGTGTCCTATGAAATAGTTATTTCAATAGAATTCAAAATTAATCGAATTATTGATTCAGTTATTAAGAATTGTTAAATATGAATACAATACGAAACAATTAATGTGCAATTCACCTTCAAATGCTTAAATTCCTTATGCTTCAAATTACACGTTTTTTCTTTATCAATTCACAATGTATATATTATATTACAATGTCCATATTACATGTACAATTATGAGTATCCCTATAGTGATGATGAATGGATTTTTACATTTTCTGAAGATTTGGAGTAGTGGGTTGGTGTAAAAGAATATGGACACACAATGCTCTTCTGCATTGTTATCAGGCCATAGTGAGGTGGTTGCGAGGTTCGTTGTTACTGGTTGGAGGGTATTTTGATGTGATTAAAACCAAAAAAATGTTCCTTTTTTTTCTGTTATTCTAATCTGTGGCCGGACCCCTTCTTGAAAGTGAAAGTCAATGGGATTTTATTGTCTATTAGGTTGAAAATATGAATAGAGATGCTTGCTGTATGCAGTACACATGCGCTGTAACATGGGCAGTGTATGTACAGTAATATACTGTAGATGTAACGGGAGAGGAGGTGTAATGGTTAATCCAGGCATATTCATGTCAAATATGGACTAACCCAACTGTTGGGTTAAATTTTCACATTACATTTTTAACCCAAAAGTTGGGTTAGTCCATATTTGACCCAAAGTTGGGTTGAAACAACCCAGCATTTTTTAGAGTGGGGCTCAGATGCTTCTTTAGCTTTGAGGTGGGGGATGTGTGATAAGTGTGACCACCTCCAGTCGTGGGCCCAGTTTCACACGCCAAGGTCAGCATTCCTGGCCCCGGCCGTTGCTTAGCTGAATCTGAGCTTCATGGCTGTCTTTTCAGCTCCGAGTAGCCCTGCTAAATTAAAGACAGGCAGTCAGAAATTAAAGCCAAGCCAAGGAACAGGCAGCAGAGCCTAAATTCAATCTGCACTGCATGAAATAAATGACCCTCCTGTTTGAAGTGATTCATACAGGGAAGAACGAAGCAGACATTATCTAGTACTTAAAAAAAAAAGAAGAAGGACATTTAAAAAAAACAACTTTCTTTTGTTTGTACGTTTCGTCTTAAATCATACATCTAGATCTTAAAAACAAACCAGGGTTAAATAACATGCTCTATAGTGAAATTTCCTATACATTTGTTTTAGTAAAGCTTATATTTTTTGTTGTAGTTGATTTCAACTTACAAAAATCGGGTGTGATGGCAAACAATTTTTGAGATGGATTCAGCCTCAGTCTTATGATTTCTTCATTTTGTTGCGTTCAGCTGTAGGCTAATATGGACCGTCTGATATCCGACAATAAAATGTGTTCAACTTTGGCCTGTTTTGATGAACTGTACACCAACATCTGATGTATTTTTTGCTAAAAATGTATTAATCATAAATATATAAAAAACAATTACTCATAAATTATTACTACAGCTGCACGGATTTGTATTGTTGGCCTTACATGGGTCATATTGCTCAGACTATTGTGTGTGTGTGTGTGTGTGTGTGTGTGTGTGTGTGTGTGTGTGTATGTGTGTGTGTGTGCGCGCGTGTACAAAAGAAAAGAAAAACTTACTTATTCAACTATTTTCAACTACTTTCTTCCAAGCTTTTTTTTGTGTTTTTTTTTACACCAAAATGATACAAGAAATCAGGCATTCAATAACACATTTTACACTTGAATGTAAATATATTTGTCATTTAAATATATTGTCGGTTTTAATAAAGATCAGTTAGCTGTCTGGTTGTTGTAATCCTGGTAAATGACAATAAAACGCCTTTTCTTTGCTCTCTTTTTGGGCGTTTGCAGTGTTGGTCAAATCAATAACGCAATGTTTAGCCCACCTGTTAGTGCGTCATTTATAATCGCAGTATATATGTGTAAGTCATGCTTATTGAGGCTTTTTTCTCTCTCGGTAGAAGCCTTTCTTTAGTCCGTTTGAAATGCACCTGCACATCATCAGTGAGTTCTTCCTTCCGTCCAACGTTTAGTTGTGATCTTACCGTTCAAAAATGGTTGGGAAAATATGACAACATCACTAGCCGATGATTCAGTCAGCGCTCGTGATTCCGGCGCTTTATTTAATTGTAATCATGTGCATTCTAGTGTTCAGTTTTATTTTAAGAAAGAAATCCAAGACAAATTCTCCATTCTCTATTCTCATGTGAATCATGTCATTTGCGGACTGTTTAACATTAGACTTTTTTTGTGTTATTATGTCCGTAAATGGCACTTTTTAAGAGTTTGCTGTTATTGCTTAAATATGAGCTATATTTTAATTCTACACAGTCCAGTGTCCATTTTTCTCCAGTATAGTCTATGATGTCCCGCGTGCTCTTCGTTAGTTAAATAATGAAATATCGTGAGCATAATGTAATAATCACATTGTTTAATATAATTTCGTTTAAACTGAATTAGTAACACATTTGTTGGTTCTCCATCTTTGCCCCGAGATGTGATTATATAAATCACCGAGCTGATATTTGTACTTACAAAAGTCATATCCAATATTTAATCAATTAAATATATAAATACAGTAAATTAAAAGAGCAATAATTGCTCATACTACACGGAGTGATTTGTCATACAGACCATTTCATATAATATTATGTTTAATATTATTTTAAACGGATGTATATATATATATATGAACTGTTTGCAATTCACAAATATATTATTAGTATACTAGGCTATATATTTTATATATTGATATTAATAGTATTGTCAATCATTCATTTTATTTATTTATATTTAGAAGTATTGTGAAGTGTAAATACTGTGAGGTTTTAACATTTTTTTTTAAAGGTGAGGTCCAGAAAGCTCTGAGGCGCATTTGTGTTTCTGATGGTGGTTTCATTTTTAATGCACCAACGAATATTAGCAACACATATTTGTAAGTATCGATTACTTTTATTGGCTTACTGGAAAATATGCCATGGCATGTTTCCAGAAATTAAAAAACATAAATGAAAGGCTAAATATATGCCAGATAAAGACAATACAATTTAAATGATGTAAATGTAAGTCGAAAATGATTAAATAAATCTACAGAGCATGGTTTGCTGTGTTTGTTAGATATTGTTCTGTGCTATATATTCGCTTTCAAACAACTCGTGTTTAATGAACATGAACCTTTTTTTTTATATATACGTTATTTTCTCAAAGTGTTTTATTGAAGATTTATTGAAGATATTTTCGTTTCATTGCTTCCTTTATGTGCTCTTTGTTTAATCTTTCATCTGCTTTGGGTCATTGTATTTTTCTGTCATATTCATAATAGGCCTATTTTGAGATACAAAAGAAATACCATCACATGCATTTGTTTTGTAAAGAGATAAAATTGCAATATTAAACAAAAATAGAAAAAGAAATCTACTATCTATAAAAGGACAATTATGAATGCTAAAAATACATATTTTATACACAACAATTTGTGTCATTCTTTATATATGCGGGGATTTATCATTTTATTTATTTATTTATTTGAGTTTAGTTTGCATGTATTATTTTGGCAAAAAGAAAATGTATGTTGCTTGATAATGCAGTTGGCAGGTGCATCACAGCGCGCATCAGGGCTTCACTGAAGGTCAACGCGTGTCTCTTCCAGGTCGTTTTGGAGGTCTTTCTTCTGTTTTACAGCCCAGGTATGTTGAAGCAATTAAAACAGCCGTAATTAACGCGGAATCCCCTCAAATAAGACGACCTTTGCGAATTTACCTTGAGACACATCTGGCACACGTTGAATTAATTAAAACTGAGACGACAAAAAGAGCCCGACTACATTTACAAATTACCGTTAACCGTAACAATGTGTGTGGGGGGGGGGGATTTTACACTCATTTAATACTTTTAAATCCCATGATGCCGATAGCAAATCATTTATTTGATTGTACACTCTAAAAAATGCTGGGTTAAATACAACCCAGTGCTGGGTAAAATAGGGACAAACCCAGCAATTGGGTTGTTTTGACCCAGCGGTTGGGTTACTACCCAGAAGGTTGAGTTAAACATTTAACCAAACAACTGGGTCAAAACAACCCAATTGCTGGGTTTGTCCATATTTCACGCAGTGCTGGGTTGTATTTAACCCAGCATTTTTTAGAGTGTACGAATATTTGTTTAAATACTCCACAGAATTGATCGGTGACCAAACTGCACTACACCTGTTCACTTTTGCTAACTAAACACTTGTACACCAGTGCACGATTAGGGTTTAGTTTTTACCGTTATAACACAATTTACATCGACACACACATAAATATCACCCTAAACACCTGCATTCGTGCATTGCTCGAGACGTCACCATTTAACATTGTGGTTGCAAACAAAAACTCACACACTTTATACATCTCTGCATCTCTCTCTCTTTCTCTCTCTCTTTCTTTCTCTCTCCGGTGAACGGTAGCCTATAATCCCCTGCCGTCCCTGCTTCCCTCCAAGCCCGTATTTAATTCCCTTAAACCCCCAGCTGCCGTTCTGGTTCCTCTGTGAACACGACAGACTGTGAAGCGCTCCCGGTTATTAATAATTCACCAGCCACTGCACGAATCCATCCACAGATCAACCCGACCGTTCTGCACGGGCCACGCAAGGCTAGCACGTTTATTTTGGCAACTGTTCTTACTCAGGCTACTTAACATACATTAATTAGTTATTTGAAACGTTAGCGCGCAGCCGTTATTCGTTTCAGCGACGTAAAAGTCTGTATTCCTTTCACGCATCGCTTATGATTCCGCAATATCCACTTTGCGCGAATTGACGTCCTCTCCATAATAACTGATCCGAGTAATCCGTGCACCGAGGAGGAGGAGGAGGTCATGGAGATCACCCTGAAGAGGTCTCCAGTGGGATAGTTGGAGATCGAGCACCAATTCGCCCAGAGTCCGTGAGCTGAAGCTGCGCAGGAAGAAAGTTGCTGTCGCACGGCGCGATCGACTCAAACCACCGGAGAGACGCTGGAACCGGGAGGGATTCGTACCGGAGAGCTTCGGTGAACGGAGGAACGGTCGTGCTGAATCTTATCCGGTTTCATCCGAATGCGCAGTTTTGTTTTGTTTTTTGTACCGAAACGATCCCCGCGAAAGATTCCGTGCGTAAAAAGTTTGCCATTTTCCGCGATCCACGGGCCCCGTCCCGCAACCCGGTTCTTCTGCTTCCGGTATCAACGGAGAAAACCGACTCATTTGCTGTTGCTCTCCCACCACGCTGCTTTTTTTCGGTGGAAAGTTTTTTTTTCTAAAGGAGTAAAATGGGTCTTTGAGACTGTTGGCAATATTCCCCGCTCCACAATGGTACGTGCCGTGTAAATCAACTTTGCTCTTCTTATTTCTGTTTTAAAATGTTGGTAAACACGGAGAGAGGGGCTTAGATTGACAATATGCCAGGCAATAATTGTTCCAGAAACATTTTGGGGTGTTTCAGTCTTGCGCAAAAACTCTGGATGTAAAACAGCATGCGCTCTAGTTCTCATTCGGCTCGATGCGCGTCATGCAGCTGTGTGTGTAACTGTATGAGAGGAAAATAATGCTTAAATTGTTCGTATGGATTTGGAAAGTTTGTTGGAAACTGTGCTGAATGTTCTCCTGGATCGCTGCGTTATGATAGCCTGTTTATGGTGCTACTAATTTATCACTCGATTTACTCGATAATATATTTTAGTCTAAAATGAATACAGTAGACATACAGTATCATAATGCACAGTTTAACTTTGACCCGGTGGCACTCAAACTTTCAAAACAAGTGTTCTGGATACACCTCATTATGACAGGGGATAATGAAGTGTTGTGTAGAATAACCCTTCAGTTTACACGCTTTTCAGTGTTATTGGGATTACATGCGACACATGCACATGTAACATGCCATTCCTGAAATTGTTCCACTGCGCGAGCTTGTCACAGGACGACGGTCGCCGCCCACATGTCGTCTGTCAAAGAGAACAAAAGCTCTGAGGGGTTAAATATAGAACAATAGTGCTGGATGCAACTTATTTCGTGTCCATACTAACTTTTTACTGCAGCGCGTGTTGCATGTGAAGTCATTGCATTGCAAAGCATTTTGATTGGCATTGATTAATTGCATCAACATTTAAATAAGAATAGTAATGAAATAATCATCAGTGATAGATTTGTATATTGTCAAGGCTGATAAATCAGTGATATTTAGCCGATATCTATGTCCATTTGGCTGATTAACAGAAGTCAGTTTCAAAATCTAATGCCCTGTGCATGTATAAAACACAATTTGTTTCTACAATTTCATGAAAATATTGAAAAAATGTTTTGTTCTTGTTAAAGGTATTTGTTCATGTGTTCATGTCAGTTGCTATAATTAAATTGAATAGAGTATACATACATGCATGTGTATATTGACCATCCCACTCTCAAGTTATCAATATCGGCATGCAGAATATAGTGATACAAGAATACAGAATTAACATATAATACATCCAAAGCCGTAGTGTACAATTAAATACTATCTTAGAAGTATTTAGAGACTGTCTATTTCTTTTAACCCTCATGTTGTGTTCCAGTCATTTTGACCCAGAGAAGATTTTATTTTTTCTGAAAATTGGATTAAAACTTACTGACTTTGCATTTATATATATTTATAGAATCCAAGATTTGGTGATAATACAGCATAATGAGATATTTAAAAGCAATTTTTAAGAGTCCCATCATTTTTGACTGGGAACACCAAACTAAGCACAGCAGAAGAGTTCAATAATAACGTATGTCTGCTGTGAAGGCGGCTATGTGTAATGTGTACAATAGCATGTATCTCACACGTGCAGCTATTTCAAAACTAAAAAAAAAACATGAGGAACTTGCATTTCAATATCATATTGGCTGAATTTTGGGATCTTCATGCAAGAACATCTGCTCAGCGTTAGCTCGACTCTAACCTCAGATAGCTTGATTTTTCCTTCTCACCAGACAGGCCACAATAAGCCGATCTGAGGAGACATCAAGCTATTGGCAGTCAACTAAAGCACCTTACCCAGGTGTCCTCATTTCAGAGTCTAAATGTTGGGCTAATTTATGCATCGGCCTTCTTTATTTTCAACTCGCTGCACACATAGTTTTCAGTTCTCCTCCACTTTGACTAGCTTCGAAATCCAGATTATATTTGATTGCATGACTGATGCAATATAGGCATGTACTTGTTGATGATTTCCAGATGGGCCTGAATATCAGCACGTTAATGTGGATAATTATTTGTTTACCCGCTCTCTTAAATGGCACGGACCCAAATAGGCCACTGCAGAAAGAACCGAGGGAATCTATTCAAAGCTGACTCCACATGGGATTAACGTCTTCTCTTAAAAAACTTATTTAATTAAGCTTCCAAACAACAATCAAAGATACTGTATGAAGCAAGATAGTTAGAAAAGAGTTGACAGCTAGTCACATTGCTCAAACAACTAGACGCTTAAAGAGAGATGCATCTGGAAGAGACTTTAATGACACTTCATTGACGCACTAAAGACAAAAGTTCTACTGTAACAAACAATGTATCCTATAGTTTGTTTACCAAAAAGCTTTGACTGCAAGCTTGGACAAAGAAGCAGAATATGTAATTGATGTCAAAATCCTTTATTTTGTAGTCAGTGTTTGATTTGTTTTGTTTTATAGTGAGAGGAGGTATTTATGTTAGTATAGAAATTACTATACACGTATTTGAAATTAAAGATGTAAGGTGTCATTTATTTCCAAGACCCAAACTGAAAAGCATGTGTGCCATGTGTTAGCGCCCCCTGTGGTGGAGTGTTGTTAGTTACCCTGTCAACTGGACTTGATCTTATGACCAATCAACATTATGACCAACTCATTTGACACAGATGTCCCTAATTAATTGGCTGTTGGTTTTAGCTTTTTCTTCTATTGCAAGCCAATGATGTGATCTTAATGAAACTCTGGTTATCAGTATGTTGTCATTGACATCAGTTCATTGTCATAACGGCATGTCTAGGAGCTGCTAAAGCCCTGCATTACATAAAAAATGTAAAAAAATAAATAATTATAATATACATTATTGTGTTTGTATAATATATCAGGTATAAAATCAAGTCAAATTTAGTAACCACTCTGAGTGATTCAGTTCAGTGAAGTATCCATTAGACTGGATCAAACTGGTAACTAATTTTTAAAAAGTATTTATTAAAAGGACAAACTCTTAAGAGCCATTTGTTCAGGAATCAAACTTCACTGGTCATTTTGTATGTTTTGATATTGGATACTAAAACACACTAGATCATATTAGTCAATTGTTTGCGATTCACAAAAAAATAACCAGTTCATATAAGTAATTTGTTTGATAAATAGACTGCAAAAAACTGGCTCATATGAGTCATTTGTTAGGGAATCAGATTACACTGATCGCTCTTATGTTTTTTTGATTCATTAAAAAAGAATCAGCTTATAAGGATCATTTGTTGGAGAATCAGACTACACTGCTCGCAATTTATATTTTTGATCGACTGTAAAGAACCAGCTCATAGGAGTCATTAGTTTGAGAATCAGGTTACACTGGTCATGCTTTGACTTTTTGATTCGCTGAAAAGAACCGACACATTCGAGTCATATGTTTGACAATCATACTACATTGGTCGCATTTTATAATTTTGATTCGCTAAAAATAACCGGCTCACATGAGTCATTTATTGAGGAATCAGACCACACTATTCGCTCGTATGTTTTTTGATTCACTAAAAAAAGAACCGGCTTATATGGGTCATTTGTTCAGGAATCAAACTACACTGGTTGGGCTGTTTGTCACCAGGTTACGCATGTAACCATGGTTCCCCGAGGGAAAGAGACGCTGCGTCGGAAAAATGCTATGGGAACACCTTCAGCGTGACCACGCTCTGAATCACGTGTGTAATCAGTTCAATGGATGGGCGAGACGTCACGAGCGGGGTGACGTAGAGACCAGAAAGCTTAAAAGCACGTGCGGTGGAACCAGCATCAGCTTCTAAAGATAAAGTCCTCGCAGGGATGCAGGGAGACGCAGCATCTCATTCCCTCGGGGGGAACCATGGTTACATGCGTAATCCGAACTTTTATGGGAAAACGCTATAGGAACTAGTATGCCCACTCCGCCAGACTTACAAATCCCTGCCTAGTGTGGAAGAGCACAACTGAGGCGAGAGAACAGAGGAGCCGGGAGTGACATGCATATCGAAGTCATAGAACCTCACAAACGTGAGCGGTGTGGACCAACCCACAGCGTTACAAATGTCCTGCATAGAGGCACCCGACAGGAAGGCCTTGGAGGCCACCACACTTCGGGTGGAGTGAGCCTTGACCCCCAGGGGCGAGGGGAGGCCAGAGGACTCGTAGGCGAGGGAGATGGTATCCACAATCCACCGACTGAGGGTCTGTTTAGAGGCAAGAAGACCCCTCTTAGGGGGACCATAGCACACTAGCAACTGGTCCGCTTTCCTGCACAGGGTTTTGTATGTAGTATGTTCCAGTGCTTTGCAATTAAGCTTCTTCTGGTCAGTCTTCCCGAAAGGGAGGAGGACAGAAGGTCTGGAGTACGACAGGCCATGGTGCAGATGAAGGGACCTTACGGACGTACCCTGGCCTGGGGTACAAAAATTCTTTGGCCAATCCGGGCGCAAAGTCTAGGAAAGAGGGGGCCACGGAAAGGGCCTAAAGGTCACCAACTCTCCTGATAGAAGAGATAGCAAGAAGGAAGGTAGTCTTTAGGAGAGGAAACGTCAAATCTCTTCTGGCTCGAAAGTAGGCTTACAGAGAGCTTCTAGCACCACAGCCAGATCCCACGTGGGGACACACGATCGTACCGGAGGCCTCAGCCTCAGCGCACCACAGAGGAAACATGTAACTAGGGGTTCTTGCACATGGACTGACCACCGAGAGGGGTGTGGTAGGCCGCTATGGCCAGCACGTAGACCTTCAAGATGAAGTGGGTCAACCTTGCGGAGAATCTGGCCTGCAGGAACTCCAGCGCTGTACCAACTGGGCAGTTAACTGGGGTCGAGCTGGCGTCCCAGCACCAAGATTAAAAGCCCCCTCAGGGGCCACACCCACAGCTTCCACAGCTCCGGGCGGGGGTGAAATATCGTGCACTCCGCTTGTGAGAGGAGGTCCCTCCTGACGGGAATCTCCCATGGAGAGCCATCGAGAAGGGACACCAGGTCAGAGATCCATATTCGGCCCAGCCAGAATGGGGCCACTAGCAGCAGACGGACCCCGTCCCGGCATACTCTCTCCAGAACTCGGCCAAGTCTGTACCATAGCGTCCAGTCCGAGAGGAGCTGGATGAGTCAGAGAGAACCAGAGGGGACAGTGCGATGTCATCTGAGTCGCAAACAGGTCCAACTGAGCCTGGCAAAAAATTCTCCATATCTGCTTCACCACTTCGGGGTGAAGCCTCCATTCCCCGAGCCTCGGCCCCTGCCCCATGCCTCGACGGAATGTCTGCTCCCATATTGAGATGCCCAGGGATGTGAACTGCTCTCAGCAAGAGGTCCCCTGGGACCACACAAGGATCTAGTGCGCCAGCCTGTAAAGGGGGCGCGAATGCAGACCTCTCTGGTGGTTGATGTAAGGGACCACCGTTGTGTTGTCGGTGCGCACAAACACATGGCGATCTCTTAGGTCTGGGAGAAAGTGTTTCAATGCTAGAAACACAGCCAGCATCTCCAGGCAGTTGATGTGCCAAGTGAGATGGTGACCGCTCCACAGACCGAGCGGCCACTCATGACTTCTCCCCAACTGGTGAGGGACGTGTCCGTCGCTAACGTTACGCGGCGACATGGAGCTCCCAGCACCGGGCCCTGAGACAAGAACCAAGGTTTCCTCCACATGTCTAAGGCACGTAGGCATCGCCGCGTCACCTTGATCATGCAAAGCGGGTTTCCCCTCGGGGAGAACCCCTTGGTCTTGAGCCACCACAGCAGGGGTCTCATGTACAGCAGGCCAAAGTTATCACGTTGGACGCTGCTGCCATCAGACTCAGCAGTCTCTGAAACTTCTTGACAGTGAGTGACCGGCCTTCTCTCACTCTCGCGACTGTGGTGATGATCGACTCAATCCGAGCAGGAAACATACTTGCCTGCATCGTGGTCGAATCCCACACGTCCAGATAAGTGGTCCTCTGTAGTGGAGAAAGCACACTTTTCTTGGCGTTTAGTCTTAACCTCAGCTCTTTTATGTGAGTGAGAATGACATCTCGATGCCGAACCGCCATCTGCTCCGATTGAGCTAATATCAACTAAACGTCGATGTAATTCATTATGCGGATGCCCTGGAGTCACAGTGGAGCCAGAGCAGCATCCACACACTTGAGAGTGACAGGCCGAAGGGAAGAACTCGATTTTGGTATGCTTCGCCCCTGAAAGCAAACCTCAGAAACTTCCTGTGTTGGGGAAGGATGGATACATGGAAGTATGCGTCTTTCAGATCGATCGTGATAAACCAGTCCTCGGACCTGATCTGAGCCATGACTTTTTTGAGTGTGAGCATTCTGAACTTCAGTCGTATGACTGAGCGGTTCAGTAGGCGCAGATCTAAAATGGGACGCAACCTCCCATCCTTCTTCGGAACCATGAAGTACCGGCTGTAGAACCCGGAATCCGTTTCGTGAGGAGGGACCACCTCGATGGCCTCATTCCTCAAAAGAGTAACTACTTCTTGTTCCATGACAAGAACCTGCTCGGGGCCCACCAGCGTGTTAAGGACCCGTTAAAGAGGCGGATGATAGCCGACTGGATTCGGTAAGACTCTTTCTACATGGTGCAGTACCCATTGAACACTTTTGCAAAGTTTCACATAGTCACTAAGTAATCGGCATCTCGAGACTGACCTCGGGCCCTGAAGTGGAGGGGCATGGGAAGGCCGATCAGCTCTCTATATACCTCCAAAGAGTTAAGCCAAGCCTCCCGTACTGTACATTTCGGGCGGTAACTGAGAGAAGCGCTTGCTGGAGACCGCTGCGCCCTGAAGCACTGTGGGCGGCAGGGTTGGCAGGCCGATCTTCTGAGGGCATTGAGGAGAGACGGGCACCGTATGATGAGGTGTACACCTCTCTTCCCCAGAGAGGCCCGCCCTCAAATCCCAACCACAAGCATCATTACTTCTGCCTAGGCCTTTTAGCCAGAAGACTGTCCGCAGATCCGGCTTTTCGATTCACGTCCGCAACCAGATCGCCGCTGCTCTCGGTCCTCCGCTGTGTGATGAGCAACAGAGGCAACACCTGCTTTTGTTGTTCCTGGCCTGAGGTAACCATTACATGAGTGGCTGCTGCTCCTGTCCCGCACCCCAGAATCTAGAGAGCGGCGAGGGGAGACCCACTGTGAACACGGCGCTTGTTTATGGTCCTCCTGGAACCCGTCGACGACTGAGTTGACGGCGTTGCCAAACAGGCCAGGAGGCGCAAGCGGGGCATCCATGAGGAAGACCCTGTCTTTCTCTTTTATCTCTGACAGGGTCAACTACAAATGCCTCTCTGTGGAGAGACAAATCAGCGGTTCTATGGAGTTCTGTAATATCCTCCGACTTAATCTACTCACCCTCATCTAGCTCCTTCATCAGGTCGGCTTGATACGCTTGTAACACTAACATAGTGTGCAAACACTCACCAGCCTGACCCGCTGCCGTGTACCCTTTGCCCACCAAGCTAGATGTAGTGGACTTTCAGGGAAGATGCCAAACCGGGTGACAGATAGCTTGTGAGTGTCTGTTCGACCTGAGGCATCGCCCTGTAATCACTCTCATTCAGCCCCACCACGTTAGCATAGTGGCTGGATGCGGGGCTGAAGATGCGGGTCGAGTAAGGCTTAGACCCCGATCTCGACACCTCAGTGTGGAGATCGGGAAAGAATGGCAAGCCCCGTCGTGGAGGTAGCGGCTTAGTACGCAGAAAGCGTTCATCCAGCTTAATTTTCTGCAGCTCAGCCTGTTTCTCGGCGAGCCAATCAATGTTTAACTTAGCCACAGCATGAGTAACTACATCCAACAGCTCCTCATACTGGGGAGACAGGAGGGGCGAGTGCCCTGCCTTCTCGACAGCCTCCACATCTACCTACTCGGAGGAAGAGAGGCAGAGTGTCGAGCCCTCTCCCCTGGGGGAAGACACCGCGGTGCAGGCTTCCAATCCCTGAGAGAGGGCACTGGATCTGGTGGGTGAGGAAGAAGATAGGGACTTGCCCGTCTCCATTCCCTCTGCCAGATCCATCTGCAAACCCCACGACCGCAATCGACATGCTGCCTCGGCAGACGCGGGACCAGAGCCGTGGGGAACGCTGGCGAAGGCTCCCTCCTCAAAGAGAGCCTTCCGGGAGCGAAGCGTCCGCAGCGAGAGGCGCTCGCAGTGCGGACAGTCAGCCCCCTCGAGGGATTCAGCTTGCTTTGCTCCCAAGCAAACCATGCATAAACTATGTGTATCCCCGTTCGTGATGTAACGAGGACAGGGAGGAACACACAGTCTATAACAGTGTTTGCTCTCGCCCTTATGCCTTGTTTTCTGACTTGCTTTTACCATATTTACTAAATGCTTTGAACAGACAGCAATAAATAAGACTGACACACACAGAGCGCTTGCTGAATGACAGAAAGCTGCTGCTGTATCCACCGCACGTGCTTTTAAGCATCCTGGTCTCTATGTCACCCCACCCTGATGTCTCGCCCATGCATTGGACTGATTACACACGTGATTCATAGCGTGGTCACGCTGAAGGCGTTCCCATAGCGTTTTCCGACGCAGCTCGAGTTCCTGAAGAGTAACTGGCAAAAATGGCACATGACTGATCTGTTTGCGAATCAGACTCTACTGGTCACATTGTAAGCTATATTGTTTCTATTCAGCATACATGTAAAAACATCAGAAAGACATTGCATATTATCTGTTCTTTTTTTTCTTTTTTTTCTGTGGCACTGATTCAGCAACTGGGGAACCACTGCATTGATTCAAAACCGTTGCAGGAGAGGAAACACTTGAATACAGGGCTGATTTTAAATGGTCATCAATGGAGAAATATGCTTTTTGTGTCCAGATTGTGTAGTTACGACATCTCTAACCTCTAACAATAACCATTCAACTTCTTTGTGTAATGGCCATGAATGATTCCTAGCAAACGAGGAGAAAACGAGGAACTCAAAACACCTTAGCAACACCCTGGCAACCACACACAGCATCGTGTTAGCGTGTATTGTCTTCAGACAATGACAAATTGAATCTAATTATTTTTAATGTCACTCCCTTGCCTTAGTTTTTCCACTAACACTAACAAGCGATTTAATTAAAAACTTTAAATATCTTACATTTTTGTATTTAATGTAGTAAAATAATGATTCATCCTGTATAATAGCCCATAATCAGACACTACTCTGGCTTGCAGTTCCTGTGCTGACAGAATCAATGTTTAGTGCCCAAACAGCTATGAAAACAAACAATAAGCAATCTGACAGCCTACCCTCCTCCTCGGCTTCATTATTACTCCTGTTCTGCGCTCATTTCACTCTCTCCGGCTCCTCTAGAGATGGAGGGATGAAATATCACATTTTTCCAGCATTTCTCCCTGAAGTGGCCCTGGCAAGCGTTCACACGGCATACATTTCTGCTTTCATATATTTTCCCCCCTCGCTGCTTTTAAAAAACAAATCCCCCTCCCTCCCTCGCTCGGCTTTGATGTGTCTGCCGTGTTACCTGGGTTTGTAGAGCATTAACAGTTATTTAGAAGTTCTGTCGACTGTCAGTTTCTCTTATCTGTGAACACATGAATTAGGATGTAAAGAGGGATATCGTGAAGATAGTTTTAATTTGAGTTGTTGTTGTTTTAAGTTAAAGTTATAGTATATGAAAGTACAAGCGTGACCCTTACCAAAACATAGGCAGGTCTCATTTCACCCCAAAAAAAGAAAAGAAAAAAACAAACAAGAAATTAAATTTTTGCATAAAGAAAATTAGGATTATTTTCAGAAGCATGAGAAATCCCAAACATTTCTTTAGCCACGCTAAAGAATTGGGAGCATTTGCACTTTTTTAAGCTAACGAAGAAGACCAGCCAATCAGAACACACTATCTGCTTCTGACCTATTTTTGCATGTTGTGATTTGCTGATATATTTTTTAGAGGGCATGGATGAGTTTAGCAAAATGGATGAAATCACATACAGCGATATATATTTTTTATGTTTTGTATTGTCACATTTTCAGGACAGTTACATTTCTCACCCAAATTCACAATAATTCTTATTAAAATATCATTACTGACATAAAAAATATATCTATCTAGCTATCTATCTATCTATCTATCTATGATATTATGAAATATATACACATGTATAATGTAATGTCATTAAGATAATTTCATAATACAAGAAAAACTTAATGATGCTGTAATTTCAGATGCTATACACGTTTGCTTTGCAGTTTCCACTCAATATCATGTGTGACAATGCTTAAAATACAAATCGTCCATTCATCTCTCAATTCTAGACTTCATAAACTGCATGTTAAAATATATTATCGTATATTACGTCTATAGATATATATATATATATATCTATATATCATATATTATTTTTTTTTTTACATCAGTTTATGAAGTTCTAGTATTGAGAAGACGAATGGACTATTTGTATTTTTACGATACATATCATTTATTATATGTAGGAGACTTTAAGAAATGAGTATAGCACATTACAAGTCTATAAAATGAATATGGATAACAGCTCAGATGAATTGTCCTTCAAAGATTTTGATGAGAAATATGCGTTAATATTGAGA
This sequence comes from Sinocyclocheilus anophthalmus, assembly GCA_018155175.1. Taxonomy (NCBI): domain Eukaryota; kingdom Metazoa; phylum Chordata; class Actinopteri; order Cypriniformes; family Cyprinidae; genus Sinocyclocheilus; species Sinocyclocheilus anophthalmus. The sequence continues at coordinate 310,439 of JADLZN010001612.1, forward strand.
TCTTAACGCATATTTCTCATCAAAATCTAACCACATTTGGAGACACTTAAAATCTCTTGTGAAACTCTAGAGGAGAAACTAGGGCCTTTATCTCAGGAGAAACATCTAAGAAGCAGGGAACTTGGTATGGAAAAAATACTATGGACGTCAATGGCTACTGTCAAGTGTCAACAATCCCTTTAAGATTTTGATATTGAAAAACAACTCAAAATGCCCAGAACCGCTTATATTTTCTCATGTAAATGTAAAAATCTTGTCCATTCAGCAAGTTTCTGTTTTTATACTTTCTGAAAGTAACAACCAGTTCAACCACAATTATAGTACTGATTATAGTGTGTTTAGTAGGCTAAAAAAAAAATATTTTTCTTTCCTACCATGATTTTCCAAACATGTCCCATATCGCTCACATTCATCACACTTTTATTGTGATTGCTACACGATTCACGTTTCGCATTATGCATTACTACCTATAATCTTCATAGCAGGGCAATTTTGGGATCCCCTGTGAGCAAACATGAAATGTAACAGGCCCATCATTTCCCATCAGCAGACATTTTGAATATGGTTGTCCGTCGTTCGCCTCTGAATATGTTTGTGTTGATACTCAAGAGTTAATTATGAAGGGCCTAGGGAGCGGTTTCGCTCAGGGCTGGCCATATGGATCAGGCATATGCTGCGTATATATAGAAAAGGGTGGCATGTTTAATTGATACAGTACCACACTCCATAAACATCCACAGAGAGGGAGAAGGGGGACAGATCTACAGGGAACTACATCAAACAATCAGTGTAGACTCAGACAAACCATGTTACTTTAAAGTGTGAAGGCAACCCCAGTGGAAAAGAGGGACTCATCTGTTACTATGTCTGACCTGCCCCTGTTTCTCTGTCCATCGGTTTTATCTATTAGAAAAGCTGTTTGACGAAGAGTATTTTTATATGTGATGATTTTGAGGACAGTTAAGAAACGTGATCATACTTATGGCTGGTGATTTGAGCTGATCTAAAGTCTTCATAAAATATCAATCTAACTGTTCTTTAAAAAAATTAAGTTTTTTTTATTATTATTATTGGTATTGATGGTTTTATAAAGAACCTTTAAAGGAATAGTTCATCCAAAAATGAAAAATCTGTCATCATTTACTCACTTTCCACTTATTCCTGCATCAATTTCTTCTGCTGAATACAAAACAAGATATTTTGAAGAATATTGGTGACCAAATAGTTGACGGTAGCCATTGGCTTCCTTAGTATTTTTTTCTATACTATGGAAAGTCAATGGGTACCGTCAACTGTTTGGTTACCATCATATTTTCTTTTGTCTTTAACAGAAGAAAGGAACTTATAGAGGTTTGGAACAACCTGAGGGTGAGTAAATGATGACAGAATTTAGATTTTTGGGTGAACTATCCCTTTAACATCTATGGAATCTTTCCATTCCACTAAAGTTTGGGGAAAGGGTTCTTCAAATATATACAGTATATATAAAATGTTCTTCATGCTAAGAAAAATGGTTATTTTAAGAACTGTTCACTGAAATGGTTTTTCTATGGCATCACTGTGAAAACCCGCAATTGAGACCTTTATTTTTAAGAGTGCACCCATTCTGAAAGTAACAACCAGTTGAATCGGTTAAGTCTTAGTTGTCGTTCTACAGTTTGTTTAGTTAAGCGCTTTGACTTATGGATGTGTTGTGAGAGGAGAGAGCGAGAGCGTATGCAGTCTTTCATTGCTGGGGATATGAATAGCTGGTGTTGCAGCCACATTTTGGTTAGCCAGTGTCTGGGATCTATTATAGTATTGTGTGTGTGTGTGCGCACACACATCTATGCGTCTGTAGTTTAGTGCTGCATGTTATTTTTTAGGAGTGGATTTTAGAGACAGGTTTAATCCAGGGAATGTGTGCAGCAGAGTTTGCTCCAGTCTCAACTGCATTAAAATACAGTATATATCTTTTTCTTAAGGACAACAGGAATTCTCCTATCTGGGATACTGGGGTTCTCGGAGGTCGAAGGAAGTTTCGTTCAATAAAAAATAAATATGAATCCTTTTAATATCTCGATTCTCGAGTATATAGGTATTAATAAAGGTGCATCTCAATAGATTAGAATGTTGTGGAAAAATTCATTTATTTCAGTAATTTAACTCAAATTGTGAAACTCATGTATTAAATAAATTCAATGCACAAAGACTGAAGTAGTTTAAGTCTTTGGTTCGTTTAATTGTGATGATTTTGGCTCAACATTTAAAAACGACAAACCACCCCCCCCCCCCCAATTCACTATCTCACAAATTAGAATATGGTGACATGCTCCATCAGCTAATCAACTCAAAACACCTGCAAAGGTTTCCTGAGCCTTCAAAATGGTCTCTCAGTTTGGTTCACTAGGCTACACAATCATAGGAAAGACTGCTAATCTGACAGTTGTCCAGAAGACAATCATAATCATTGACACCCTTCACAAGAAGGGTAACCCACAAACATTCATTGCCAAAGAAGCTGGCTGTTAACAGAGTGCTGTATCCAAGCATATTAACAGAAAGTTGAGTGGAAGAAAAAAATGTGGAAGAAAAAGATGCACAAACCAAACCTAAGAGAACGCAGCCTATGAGGATGGTCATCAAAATCGTTCAATTTAACGTAAATGGGGGATGGGGTCAAGGCATCAAGAGCCACCAAAACAGACGTGTCAAGGAATTTGGCTACAGTCGTCGTATATTCCTCTTGTTAAGCCACTCCTGAACCACAGACAATGTCAGAGGCGTCTTACCTGGGCTAAGGAAGAAGAACTGGACTGTTGCCCAGTGGTCCAAAGCCTCTTTTCAGATGAGAGCAAGTTTTGTATTTCATTTGGAAAACCAAGGTCCTAGAGTCTGGAGGAAGGTGGAGAAGCTCATAGCCCAAGTAGCATGAAGTCCAGTGTTAAGTTTCCACAGACTGTGATGATTTCGGGTGCAATGTCATCTGCTGGTGTTGATCCATTTTGTTTTTTGAAAACCAACGTCACTGCACCTGTTTACCAAGAAATTTTGGAGCACTTCATGCTCCATGCAAGTTGGTTGAATGACCATGGTGTTGGTGTGCTTGACTGGCCAGCAAACTCACCAGACCTAAACCCCATAGAGAATCTATGGGGTATTGTCAAGAGGAAAACGAGAAACAAGAGACCCAAAAAATGCAGATGAGCTGAAGGCCACTGTCAAGAAACCTGGGATCAATTACCACCTCAGCAGTGCCACAAATGATCACCTCCATGCCACGCAGTAATTAAAGCAAAGGAGCCCCTACCAAGTATTGAGCACATGTACAGTAAATCAACATACTTTACAGAAGGCCAACAATTCACTAAAAATGTTATTTTATAGGTCTTATGAAGTATTCTAATTTGATGAGACAGTGAATTGGTGGGTTTTTGTTAAATATCAGCCAAAATCATCACAATTAAAAGAAAAAAAGACTTGAACTACTTCAGTCTGTGTGAATTGAATTTAATACACGAGTTTCACAATTTGATGAATTACTGAAATAAATGAACTTTTTCCACGACATTCTAATTTATTGACATGCACGTCGTTAGGGATGTCAAACCAAAATAAAAGTTGTTGTTTACATAGTATATGTGTGTACATTTATGTATATATAAAAATACATACCCATGCATGTATATGTGTCACAGTCACGGTGTGTGGAGGCAGGCAGGATGACAAGGATATTTAATGTAGACACAAGGCAGATCCAGGACAGGTGAAACATACACAACCAATGGGGTAACATTCACCAATAATCGACCAACTAGAAACACAAGAGGACAGGGGCAGCATCTATGAGGCAGTTAACGAGGGGACCGATAGGTGAGCACAATGGGTGATTACACTCAATAATTGAGAGGCTAACCAACGGGGAAAGAAGAAACCATAACAAACAGTCCAAAGGGGTGTTACATTACTCCCCCGGAGCCAACGAGCCAGGGGGATGCCGAGGATCCGGGGGGCCAGGGTGGAGCCGAGGGCTCTGGCGACCAAGGCGGAGGTCCAGAGATCCGCGGCGGAGCGACTAAGGACCAAGGTGGAGCTGACGGGAGGAAGAAACAGGCCCCACTGAAGGACACAGGCGCCCCAGAACGAACCCGAGGCGCAGCCAACCCGACCCGCGCCCAGCCCCTCGGAGAGGCACCCCCTGCGCCCACAGGCGATGGCGGGGTCGATGCCCCGACAAGCGAAGCCGGAGGAAAAGGGAGCCCAGGTGGAGGCGGTGGATCGACGGGTGAGGGTGGGGGCGAGGGAGCTAGGAGCCGAGGTGGAGCCACTGGGTCTATGGACCGAGGCAGAGTCCAGGCCTCGGAGGTGGAGGCGAGGGAGACTCCGACCATGGTGACGCTGGAGGCGGGTGGGAGGGTGGGAATTGAGGGAGCGGGCAATGAGAGAGCCTTCCTGGGGATGGAGCACTTCCTGGGCGGAACTGGGGTTCAGGAGCCCTTCCTGGGCTGGACTGGGGATCAGGAGACCTTCCTGGGCTGGACGAAACATCAGGAGTCTTTCCTGGGTTGGACTGGGGATCAGGAGCCTTTCCTGGGCTGGAATGGGGATCAGGAGCCCTTCCTGGGCTGGAATGGGGATCAGGAGCCCTTCCTGGACTAAATGAAACATCAGGAGCCCTTCCTGGGCTTAACGAGGAATCAGGAGCCCTCCCTGGGCTTAATTGGGGATCAGGAGCCCTTCCTGGGCCGAACTGGGGATCAGGAGCCCTTCCTGGGCTGGACTGGGGATCAGGAGCCCTTCCTGGGCTGGACTGGGGATCAGGAGCCCTTCCTGGGCTGAACTGAGGATCAGGAGCCCTTCATGGCGGGGGACTGGGGATCCCGAGGTCTCTCCTCGTTTTGGCACTGACCGCCCTCCATGTTCTGCTCACCCTCAGCCATGATGCAGCGGGCGGAGCTCCTCTCCGCGCTCACACCGTCCACGGCTTGCTCCCTTGTGGTGGGCACTGTCACCGGCTCTCGCAACTGGTCTGACGTGTTGGGCTCAATATCCGAAGCAATCCTCTTCTCAGCCGCGGGGCTTCGCTCCAGCTCGTGGATCGCGGCGGGAAATGGCTCACCGTCATCGGTGGGCTCAGGTTTATGCGCCGTACCGCGGGGAGATGGTGGGCTGGGCTCAGGGTCCTGAGTGGGGCTGTTGTTGTCCGCGATGTCCACGGTCAGCTGGGACTTGCAGGACACCAGCACCCAGTCAATGAAGGCGGCGAGGCTTTCTTGAGGACCATCACCGGACAACTGCGCTTGTGTGGTGGCGTTAAATCCAACTTGATAGAATGTACAGAGGCAGTTGTCCGGGTAGTGCGTGAGGTGGGCCAGGGACAGAAAGTCGTTGGTGTGGTCCTCAAGAGACCGTTCCTCCTGCTCCAGCTGGAGGATTTGGAATGAGGGGTAATCCATAGAAAAATTGGAAGAAAAAAAAAACACACGAGGGAACGACGGCTGCGATACTTTACTTTTGGTCGGTTATTCTGTCACGGTCACGGTGTGTGGAGGCAGGCAGGGTGACGAGGACGACAAGGATTCAAATAATGATATTTAATGTAGACACAAGGCAGATTCAGGAAGGTGAGACACGCACACTCTGGGTAACATTCACAATAACCGACAATCTGGAACACAATGGACAGGAACTGATGTAGGGTGGATAACGAGGGGCAGACAGGGGAGCACAATGAGGTGATTAACTAATAATTAGACAGGCTAAACCAACACAAGGGGAAGAAACCACAAAAAACAGTCCACAGGGGCGTACAATATTTAAGAAAAATATGTTATGTTTGTATATTAAATATATTTATATATCATATAAATTATATGAATATAAATATATACATAGGTAAATACATGTAAATATTTTCAAAAGATATACTGTATGTGTGTGTATTTATATATACCTAATAAATATACACAAATACACCCAGATATATTATGTAAATAAAAACTTTTATTTTGGATGCGATTAATCAGCTTAAATCATTTCACAGCCTACATATAACAAAATAAGTCTGTTTAGAACGAAGCACTCACTGTTGTCTAGCAAAAAAACATTTGAGATGGTTAAAAAATATTGGAATATATTTAAAAAATATTTAGATCTAGTATTTCATCTTAACTATATTTTATCCATATATTTTTCTCTTTTATAAATATTTATATATAAACACATGCATAAAATGAAATACTGTATAAACATGCATGCATATAGCTATGAAATATCTATGTATCAAATTTCATGTTTATAAGGTCACTGAAAGTATGTGATTTTTGCATACCTATGGTTTCAGTTGTTAATATATTTTCCCAAGGGTTTAGAAGAATAAATAATAGTAAAAAGTTATTGATGAATCAAGATTTGTTCATGAAAACTTTTGCATGCAGATTTCACAAACAAATAGCCTATGTGTATATATGATGCACATGAAACTAATGTCTGGAACTGTGCTTAGATTTGCCCAAAACAAAACCTGCAGTCAGATTTCTCAATATGAACTCAAATATTTCTCATCAAGATGATCTGAACTGCAACATCCATTTTAGAGCTCTCTGTGTTTACTGTATATCAGTTTGAGTCACATTTTTGTCTATTTCTAAAGGGATTTTAGGAGAAGCATCCAAGACAATCCTGATACTTCATGTAGAAATAACTGAGATCTTTATTAAGTCTCATCACGATCAGCTTGTGAGCAGCAGATCTTTCAGTCTGGCTCTTTGTGTACTACTTAATCACGTTACTCAAAATAGACCTCTTGCCCCATAATGCCGCTGTGTGAACAGACATTGCTTTTGCCCCCGGCTTTACTGTGTGATTTAACATCATCCTACTGATGGACAAACTGGAATGGGGTCTCATTCAGTTCTGCACACCCAGTCAGCACAGCTCCCAGCATACAAATGAACTGGGATGAATGGACACGACACTCTGAGAGAAAAAACACAAACCACCTTGGCGGTCGTGTTGCTGTGTGAGAGGTTTGTGCTGAATAAGTCACGGATATCCTGGGAAGTCAGGAGGTGTGAACGGGAACCAGTTTGGAGAGTCTGGTCTGACTGTGAGCCGCATGCGGAGCTGCATTGAGTTTAAGATGGACTCCAGCACTGCACACGGCTCGCACAAAGTGTTCTGATGTTTATGTGTATTTATATATAAAATAAATGTAAATAGATCATATATATATCTATATATAATAGATAGATATGAGGTTGCCAGTGAGTGAAATAGCGGTTAATAAAATAAAGTCTAAATCTATAGTCATGTATTATTTTTTAATTATAATTAAATAAATATATAAATAATTAATAATTATATGTTATTGTACTTAGGGCTCTATAAAAGTATCACTGTATATATTAGACAAACGGTTATATATTAGTTGTTTAAAATAAAAGATTATAATTGTATGTTTATGTACTTTATGTATGAATATTTTATTCATATTTTTTTTTCAATATTTACATTTACATGCAAGTACAAAAAATGACATAAAATACATTTATTAAAAATAAAAAATGGGTAAATATAAAGATAAAAATGATGTGGAGTTGTATTTGCATATTTGGTGATATTAAACATAGTAAACATAATAGATTGATTTTTTATCAATTGTTTGTAATTTCATTAATAAAATTGGTGAATGTTTTTATAATACTATAGTTGTATATAATAAATAAAAAAATATTAATAGTAAAAATATAAAATATTTAAATAATTGTAATTATTTTAAAATACAGGTTAATTTAAATTAATAATTGTATGTTTATGTACTTATATATATTAGTATTAGTATTATATTTTATACTTGTGTATTGTTTTAGATGACTTGATTTAATACACACACACACACAACATATAGACTATAAAATAATATATAGTAAAACATAGATATCTAAAGTGGGGAAAAAAAGTATGTAGTCAGCCACCAATTGTGCAAGTTTCCCACTTAAAAAGATGAGAGAGGCCATCATAGGTATACCTCAACTATGAGAGACCAAATGAGGGAAAAAAAATCCAGAAAATCACATTAAAAATCCTACAAAGAATTTATTTGCAAATTATGGTGAAAAATAAGTATTTAGTCAATAACAAAATTTAATCTCAATAATTTGTTATATACCCTTTGTTAGCAATGACAGAGGTCAAACGTTTTATGTAAGTCTTCACAAGGTTTTCACACAATGTTGCTGGTATTTTGGCCCATTCCTACATGCAGATCTCCTCTAGAGCAGTAATGTTTTGGGCTGTCGCTGGGCAACACAGATTTTCAAATCCCTCCAAAGATTTTCTATGGGGTTAAAATCTGGAGACTGGCTAGGCCACTCCAGGACCTTGAAATGCTTCTTACGAATCCACTCCTTCGTTGCCCGGGCGGTGTGTTTGGGATCAGTGTCATGCTGAAAGACCCAGCCACGTTTCATCTTCAATGCCCTTGTTGATGGAAGGAGGTTTTCACTCAAAATCTTACGATACATGGCCCCATTCATTCTTTGTTTACACGGATCAGTCGTCCTGGTCCCTTTGCGGAAAAAAAAACAGCCCCAAAGCAGGATGTTTCCACCCCCATGCTTCACAGTAGGTATGATGTTCTTTGGATGAAACTCAGCATTCTTTCTCCTCCAAACACGAAAGTTGAGTTTTTTTTTTTTTTTTTTTTTACCAAAAGTTCTATTTTGGTCATCTGACATATGGACATTCTCCCACTCATATTCTGGATCATCAACTGATCGCCTAAGCATCTAACTTCAGACGGGCCTGGACATGTTCTGGCTTAAGCAGGGGGACACGTCTGTCACTGCAGGATTTGAGTACCTGGCGGCGCAGTGTTTTACTGATGGTAGCCTTTGTTATTTTGGTCCCAGGTCTCTGCAGGTCATTCACTAGTTTCCCCCCGTGTGGTTCTGGGATTTTTTTTCACAGTTCTTGTGATCATTTTGACCACACGGGGTGAGATCTTGCGTGGAGCCAGATCGAGGGAGATTATCAGTGGTTTGTATGTCTTCCATTTTCTAATAATAGCTCCCACAGTTGATTTCTTCACACCAAACTGCTAACCTATTGCAGATTCAGTCTTCACAGCCTGCTGCAGGTCTACAATTTTGTTTCTGGTGACCTTTGACAGCTCTTTGGTCTTGGCCATGGTGGAGTTTGGAGTGACTGTTTGAGGTTGTGGACAGGAGTCTTTTATACTGATAACAAGTTCAAACAGATGCCACTAATACAGGTAACCAGTGGAGGACAGAGGAGCCTCTTAAAGAAGAAGTACAGGTCTGTGAGAGCCAGAAATCTTGGTTGTTTGTAGGTGACCAAATACTTATACTTTACCGAGGAATTTACCAATTAATTATTAAAAAATCCTACAATGTGATTTTCTGGCTTTTTTTTCTCATTTTGTCTCTCATAGTGGAGGTATACCTATGATGAAAATTACAAGCCTCTCATCTTTTTAAGTGGGAGAACTTGCACAATGGGGCTATAAAACTTTTTGTGCCAACTTTGTAATATATATATTATAATATATATATTATAAAATAAGGAATTAATATTCTGTGATTGTACTTTACAGGGATAATAATTTTTAATATTTCATTTACATGCAGATTTTGTTAAAACTGTAAAATGTATTAAAACTGTATAAACATAAAAAAGTTGAACGATGAGTTTGTGTGTGTGTGTGTGTTTATTCATTCACGTTCTTGTTAGTGTCCAAAAATCTTTCAGTTCCCCTAAAGAAGCAGAAAAAGCTTTATTTTGAAAGGTTTTCAAATCTGCACAACATTTAAGGGCTTTTTATTTTCTAGTTCTTTTCAAAACCATCTATGATTGTGTTTTAAGAACCCCGAGACTCAAACACTGATCCGAAGAACCTACAATCATATGATTTTAAACCTCCAAACAATGAGCAACCCTAAAAATAAAATAGTTGCCAAGAAATAAGAGTGTATGGTAAAAAGTAGCAAAGGCATGGTGATTCTAATGCTGATGACTGTTATTGATTATGTTTCAGGCCACCGAACCGTTTCTGGTGAACGAAGACCCGTCCAGAGGTCCTGGGATACCAGAGTGTTTCGTAGTGTCGGATTCCTACAGGGTGCGTCTGCTTATTACTCCATTACTGCTTCAGCATTGTTATTGATGTCACTACAAAATATACTGTAACCATGATTATTATTTCCATATGCATATGCAGTGAAACACAGAAAAACACTGTGCAGAAAGTGAGTCTCATAACTCCACCGGAGCCTGTTTTCTTGTGGGAAATGAAAATTATAACGTGCGTACTTCTATAAAATGAGAAGTATACATGAGAGCAGGACTGCAAGGAAGGGAGGGCGAAGAAAAAACAGAAAGAAGTGCAGCTTTTAAAATTCCACTCAGCGAGCGTGCTGGATTTACAGCGATGGGAGTGAAATAAAACGGTCATAAAAACAGAAGGGCGGAGAAGGACGGAGAGATGGAGAGATGGGAAGGGGAGTCTGTGGATGACTGAAAATGAGACTGTTAATGAGCTGGGAGCCGCTTTTCTAGTCCTCGTTTCCAGCGCATCGCTTTTGCCAACATTTTGAGGAGAAAAATCTGGGTTGCTCCGGCGTCTCAGGGAGCAGGCGGTCGCAGAAATGGAGGGAAAAGGATGAAACGCGATTGGCTGGAAGTACAGAAGGGGCTGAGGTGTAAAATATAGCCGCGTTGGATATCAGGAATGTGTCAGACGATATCGTCCGTCGAGTTCATTTAGAGGAAAAGGAGTGCCTGGCTGTATTTTTACAGTAGTGTGTTTTTCTAGTTTTATTTTGTGGAGAAACCAGCAGCAGCTCATTAAAAGTTTCGTCATGATGTCTTAGTGAATTAGTATTTTGGTTATGAACCTCATATCGAATCAGTGGTTCTCAACCGGTGGGTTTTGACCCAAAATGTGACCGCAGAGAAAAAAAAACAATGCTAAATGCAAATATTAAAATGCAACTAACCATATCATCATGCATGCAGATGGCAAAGTTAGGGATGAGATCACTTTTCCCACTCACTACTGGTCAAAGTTTGAAAGAAGTCCCTTCTGATATATTGATCTCTGCTACCACTGAATCTAGATCGGTCTCTGTCAGAAAGAGATGCATTAACGAAAACACTAGTGTGCTATTTATGGAGGCTATATCTTTAACATATCTTTAACACCAAGCACTTCTGCAGACTCTGTTGATCTTCTTGATTCCTTTAACTCAAAAGTTAAGAATGTCATTGATGATATTGCTCCTGTAAAAGTCAGTAAGAAGTCTGGCAGACAGAAATCAGCTTGGAGAAAATCAACAGCAGTACAGAGTATGAAAAGACAATGCAGAAAAGCTGAGCGGCTGTGGCGGAAGACGAAACTTGAAATACAATATAGCATACATAAAGACAGCCTTCGTACTTTCAATATGGAACTAGGCAAAGCTAGACAGTCAATCTTCTCAAACAGTAACAAACAACACTCGCATTCTTTTTGCTACTGTTGAGAGACTGACAAACTCCCCAAGTCAGCTTGCCAGTGAAATGCTCTCCGACAGCAAATGCAATGAGTTTGCTTCCTTCTTTCCTGAGAAGATCAATAATATCAGGAAGGCGATTAGCACATCCCCAAGTTATGCAGAGGTTAGACAGATTCGGCCACAATATCAAAAAGAAGATACTATGTCTGCTTTTGAAGAAATTGATAGCAAATTTTTGGAAGAAATAGTTACAGAAATAGTACAGCACCTTAAATCTTCAACCTGCTATCTTGACACACTTCCCACATATTTTTTCAAAAGTGAGCTTAACTGTTTAGAAGCAGACCTCTTAGAAGTGGTAAACACCTCACTTCTTTCTGGGACTTTCCAAACTCCCTGAAAACTGCAGTTGTTAAACCCTTCTGAAAAAGAGCAATCTTGATAACACCGTATTGAGCAACTATAGACCGATATCAAATCTTCCTTTTATAGGCAAGATTATTGAAAAGGTAGTTTTTAATCAGCTGAACAAAAATACTTAAACTCAAATGGATACCTAATTTTCAATCTGGTTTCCGACCGCAACACAGCACAGAGACAGCACTCATTAAAATAATAAATGATATTCTCTTAAATTCAGAATCTGGCAAAATATCAGTGCTGGTACTACTAGATCTCAGTGCTGCGTTTGACACGGTTGATTATAACATACTTCTAGAGAGACTGCAAAACTGGGTCAGGCTTTCTGGGATGTTCTCAACTGGTTCAGGTCATACTTAGAAGGGAGAAGTTATTATGTGAGCATAGGAGAGCACAAGTCTAAGTGGACACCCATGACATACGGAGACCCACAAGGCTCAATTCTTGCACCGCTCTTGTTTAGCATGTATATTTTTCGGGCTTTTCCCCCCCCACTAAGTCAAATAATGAGAAAGAACCAAATTGTCAAATTATCACAGCTATGCTGATGATACCCAGTTTTACCTAGCCTTATCTCCAAATGACTAAAGCCCCATTGACTCTCTCTGCCAATGCATTGATGAAATTAATAGTTGGATGTGCCAAAATTTTCTTCAGTTAAACGAGGAAAAAACTGAAGTCAGTGCATTTGGAAACATAGATGAAGTTCTCAAGCTTCTGTTGTGGTTGTTGAATGCATGCCTTGACTCTAGGGGTCTAAAAACTAAAAAACAAGTCAGGAATCTTGCTGTGATTCTGGAGACAGACCTTAGTTACAGTAGTCATGTCAAAGCAGTAACTAAATCAGCATACTATCATCTAAAAAACATTGCAAGAATTAAATGTTTTGTTTCTAGTCAAGACTTGTAGAAACTTGTTCATGCCTTTATCACCAGCAGGGTGGACTATTGTAATGGTCTCCTCACCGGCCTTCCCATGAAGACAATTAGACAGCTGCAGCTCATCCAGAACGCTGCTGCCAGGATTCTGACTAGAACCAGAAAATCTGAGCATATCACACCAGTCATCAGGTCCTTACACTGGCTTCCAGTTATATATTTAGGATTGATTTTAAAGTACTTGTACTCGTTTATAAATCACTCAATGGCCTAGCAGATAGCACTGAATATACAACTAAACAGACCACTCAGAGCATTAGGATCGAGTCAGTTAGAAATACCCAGGGTTCACACAAAACAAGGGGAATCCGCTCTTAGCTATTTTGCTGCCCGTAGTTGGAATCAGCTTCCAGAAGAGATCAGATGTGCTAAAACATTAGTCACATTTAAATGCAGACTCAAAACTCATCTGTTAAAATGTTAATTTATTGAATGAGCACTGTGCAATGTCCGAACTGATTGCACTATATTATATGTATAATCATTTTCTATACTTAACTGTTTTAAATTCCTTTTAAACTTCTTAAATCAATTTTTAAATCATTTTCAAAGTTTTTAAATTCCTTGTTTTATTGTTATTATTATTTTTTTATTAGTTTTTCATTTCTTTTATGTAAAGCACTTTGAATTACCATTGTGTATAAAATGTGCTATATAAATAAACTTTCCTTGCCTTCTGCTCACCAAGGCTGCATTTGTTTGTTAAAAAATACAGTAATATTGTGAAGTATTATTGTAATTTAAAAGAACTGTTTTGTATGTGAAGATATTTTAAAAAAAAAACAAAAAAACAAAACAAAAAAACAAAAAAAAAAAAAAGGCATTTTCTATGATCTAAAGCTGAATTTTTAGCATCATTACGCCCAGTTCAGTGTCACATGATCCTTCAGAAATCTTCTTCATATGATGCTAGATGCTCAATGTTTATCAATTATTATTGGTGCTCAATTATTAATAATGTATTTATTATCAGTGCTTACATTATTTGTGGATACCATGATACATTTTATTTCAGGATTCTTTTATGAATAGAAACATCAAAAGAACAGCATATATTTGAAATAAAAATCTTTTGTAACATTATAAATGTCTTTACTGTAGCTTGATCAAATTAATTCATCCTTGTTGAATAAAAGTATTATGTATTGTTAAATCCCAAAACTTTCAATTGGTATGTCTCAATTTCTCAAAATATATTAAGAGCACAACTGTCTTTAACATGGAAAATAATCAGAAATGTTTCTTGAGCGTCAAATCAGCATATTAGAATGATTCTGACGAAGCATGTGACACTGAAGACTGAGTAATGCGAAATTCAGCTTGATAACAGGAATATATAAAGTACACATAAAATTAGTGCTGTTAAACGATTAATCGCGATTAATCGCATACTAAATAAAAGTTTTGTTTACATAATATATCTATGTGTACTGTGTATATTTATTATGTATATATAAAGACATACACATACAGCATATAATTTGAAAATATGTACATGTATGTACATGTATATATTTATATTAATATAAATATATACATGTAAATACAATATATGTAAAATATGTAAACATTTTCAAAATATATAAAATGCAGGTGGGATATTTATAATAATAAATCATATACACAGTACACACACATATATATATTATATAAACAAAAACTTGTAACTTTTATTTGGATGCGATTAATCGCGATTAATCGTTTGACAGCACTATTCAAATGTAAACCATTATTTTAAGTTTTATGATATTTGTGATAAAAAAAATGCTGCCTTGGTGAGCAGAAAAGAAAATCTTTATTATTCCAAACTTTTGACCCGTACAGTATGTCTTTTCTTATTGACATATGTGCCTTTAAAACCAGTTGACAACCACTGAACTTGAACTTCAGAACAAAAATAAGCTTGCAATATATAAACCTCGAATCTCAGAACAAGTCAAGCTTTCACTTGCAGTTTTGCTGTTTTGTTTTTGTAGCTCAACTGGTAAAGCAAATAAATGTCATGGGTTTGATATCCAGGCATACAAGTTTGCAAAGGGTGGAATTTTCTTTTTTAAACTTTCCAATATTTTTTTGGGAAACTTTTGCAAAATTATGGAAAATGTTGGAAATTTTCCAGCCCTTTGCATTGCTACATGCAAATGATCTAAAAACCTTTGCATTTGCCTAATAAGTAAATGTGAGTCTAGATGTAATGCTCTGTGTAAAGCTATCCAGCAGCTGCTGATTTACTGCTAGCATGTGGTTCTGTCATGAGTTAGTTTAGCAGTCTTGTACCCACTCAAACCACTAACTGTGGGGCACATTGAGAGGTGGTACATGAGTTATCACATCGTGCATGACGTTCCTTCGGTTTGGAGAAACCTCCTATCCTCTCACCACTGCAGGCCTTTGAACTGGTTTTGTGACATTTTGTTGCAAATCAGTTCAGGATCTCGGGTGGAAACGACTAAATTCCCTTCAATTTTAAATCCACCTGCTTTCATGCACTTCAGCAGTTTACTAGTTCCAAAAAGACTAACATTATTTGGTAATACAAGCTGTCTATAGGTAGCTGACATGAAATTTGTCCTGCAATGTGACATACTGTACTGCATCTTAAACTATTTTACATTTTGATATTGTACATTGTTTTATGTATTTCATGGTATAACTATACAATAAGGTTCATTTGTTAGCATTTGTAATAGTCAATATGAGCTAGCAATGAAAAATCATTCTAAAGCATTTATATTTATTAAGTTCATGTTAATTTCAACATTTACTAACATTACTAAAATGAAAATGTGTATCTGTTAACATTGTTTAATGGATTAAAGCTGACATGAACTAACATTAAACAGTTGTTATTAATAACGTTAATAACGTCAGTGTTATCTATTTCATATTTATTTCTTAAATACATTTTATGTCAATTTTTTATATTTGTGCTTTTCAAATATTCATTTATAACACCGCAGGACCATTTAAGCAAACTTCAAATAAATAAATATATAAAGGCATATATATGTATATATACAGTATGTATATGTATATATGTAATGTTATATATACAGTATGTATATGTATATATGTATACATACCAATTAAAAAGTAAAGGTGATTAAAAAAAATAGTGTAAACTACTAAAAAAATTATATGAATAACCAATACAAAATGACAAACAAACAAAACCATAACACAAAGGTCCATGTAATTTTAGTTAAGGCATTAACTAGTGGGACCTGGAAGATACTATATTATTATTAATATTATTATTATTATTTATATATTATTTTAAATGATATAACATATTTATATCTGTTGCTTTTTTAAAGTATTCATTTGTAACACTGACCATTTATGTGAACTGAAAATATAAACGCACAAATTAACTAAATAAATATTTTGAATTAATAACAATAATAAGAAAAGACAAAGGGTGATTTAAAAGATTGTGAAAACTAGGAGAATAAACATGTTTCCCTTTTATAAATCTATAAATGTTAACCTAATTAATGCCTGATTAATAAATACTGTAAGAAATGAATTGCTCATTGTTAGCTAATTTTACGTAATGCATGAACTAATGTTAACTAATGGGTGAAGTGCTATCTTTCATATATATGTTTTTTTCTTTTGTTTCCTTTAAATATTCATATGTGACACTGCAAGACAGTTTACTGCAAGTGAACGTTTCCCTTCTATAAATCTATCAATTTGAACCTCAAATGTTGAGCCTATAAGTGCTTAAGGACATGTTATTTGCGAAGCACTCATGAACACATGCCAGGTCAAAGGTCACATAAGGAAACTGATGAGAAGCGCTGATGACTGACGCAGGTATGCGTTTCCTGTGTAGTCGTCCTGAAGCGGTGCAGAGCACTTTCCTCTCTCTTCATTCCCCCGGCTTCCTCCCATCTCCAGCTTTCTGTCGCTCCCTGGATCCCTTGGCAGAGGGCTGTAATTGGCCACACAGTGCCGGCTCTCTCTTTGTTTCCCCTGCAGTGGCTTGCGGTGGAACTACACAGGCCTCATAAATCTCCAGGCCTCCGGTGGCACATCCAGCCTTCAGCTCCGGTTCTGCTCAATGACTTCACCCCCACCAAAAATCCCCACCCAGGGACGCGCTCCAAAACTCTATACCTCCACTCACCGCCTGCTCTTGCTTTAATGTTCTCTGCTTTCATGTGTTTTGCAAGGCATTCATTTAGAAGTTTGGAAAGGAAAAGCCGCTACTTTCACTCCAGTGTGTGCAGAAGCGCTGTAGTTGTCTGTGTCTTTTACAGCTAACATAACACTGAGTATAATGTATTTGACAGTCATTTACACACACAGTTATGCATGGGCTATATATTTACTCTTTTATAACTTACATTAAATTGGCCATTCTAAGGCAAATGAACGAAAAACATTAGATTTTTTCCTTTCCACTTTTTCTTTTTATTTCATTTGCTCATTAATTAGTGTGCATAAAGAATGTTTATGAAGTATGTCGGCATGCCATTGCAAAAACCTCTTTTTACTCATTCGTTTATTCAACCTTCCTTTATCTTTGGTTCAAAACACCTTCCTTTATTCATGCATGCCATGTGTGCTTATTTAATATATTCATATTCACATTTGATAATGTTAGTCAAGATAAATGAATATGCAGCAGTTTAGTAAACATGCATTTTTGTAAAGAAAGATCAAGAAAAAAAGGCTACATTTGAATTGGTCAATTTTAAAATGTGTATGTTTTTTTTAAGTCTTTGATCCTATATAAGAAAATCTGTTATTTATTAGCTTATCAAATCTCAGACATAGTTTTAAGAAGCTTGGCCCATTTTTAATCTTTTTATTTTTCTTCATTTTTTAAAATCAATTTATTTGAAAATTTTTACCAATTTTAACATTTGTTTGTTTTTGGACTAAGTCTTTAATCCTATATAAGAACATCTGTTATTTATTTATTTATTTTTAAGCTTTTAAATTTAATTTTTTTCACTAAGGCATTTTCAAGGGAATTTCTGCAATAGTTTCATTTAAACAAGTGTACTTTTTTTTCCCTTTCGAATTATATATAATATAGAATAATAGATTATATATATGTATATAATATATATAAACATTGTGTAATATTTTTCCCTTTCTATATTTAATATAACATATCAGTGATTTAATTTACATTGAAGTAGCGCTAGAAATGTCATAAACATGCTTGACAAACTATGTCCATTCATATATGAATATTGCATATTTTAAAATATATTTAGTTTCAGGACATTTTTAGCATCTACACTCTTAAAAATAAAGGTGCTTCAAAAGGTTCTTCAAGCGATGCCATAGAAGAACCATTTTTGGTTCCACAAAGAACCATTCAGTCAAAGGTTCTTTAAAGAACCATCTCTTTCTTACCTTTTTGTAATCTGAAGAGCCTTCTTTCGCCACAAAGAAGCTTTTGTCAAACAGAAAGGTTCTTCAGAGGTTCTTTATGGAACCATTTAGAAAAAAAAAAGGTTCTTCTATGGCATCGTGAAGCACCTTTATTTTTAAGAGTGATTATCTATTAAACATTGTATCATGTAAAAGGTGAAAATGTATCATCTTAAAAATGACTCTTTTTGGTGTAACTTAATGTAGTTAGGTTGCTTCACGCATATTTTTTGACGTATGTCTACATAATGTAGAAGTTACCACATGAGGCACATTTTGACTCTACTTTACGACGCTATACTATGTAAATCTTACCTTATCTAGAGTTCACACAAGCATTTGCACTCATTGAGACGCATATCCGTCAGACTCACAAGACGCTTGTTCAGTCAGAGAGAGGAGAGAGAGAGAGAGGAGGGAGGGAGAGAGAGAGAGAGAGAAAGTTTTTCTCCTCGCTAAACTTTGTGCAAGCTTTCACTTTCAGCCGCTTTAGGCGGAGTTACAGCAGCGTGCAGTGAGCGAGAGCGGGACGGCAATGCCACTTCCATCCCGCTTCTGTCACGCATCTCACATATAAGCATGTACTCTCCATACTGCCTCACACAGGTAAAGCGTTCCTTATTCTTCTGCTTGATTGATTCGCGTACGCGTGTGTCAGCTGCTCCCCTCGACAGCGGGACTGTTTGTGTTGTGCTAGCGTGCGCGTTTGGTGGCACGTCTCCAGCTGACCTTCTTTACGCGCTTTCAGTGCGCATGGTTTGGGCAGAAAATGGCGCTTCGCTGGAAATCGATTTAATATAAAAGAAGCGCCGGGGAGGAGGGGTGGATATGCATAGATGGACCTTGAACTGCGAGTTTAGCGCTTCGTGTCGTTTGTTTTTTCTCTTCGTCCCACTCTGAATCGCTTCACTTGGAGAGATTGTAAGACGCGCGCGGGCTTTGGAAAGTCCAGTGTTTAACGCTGTTGCTGTAAGAGTTTTGAACTTGATCGGTTCGCCTTGTGATTTTCTTTTTTTCTTTTTTCTTTTTGGGGGCGAGATCTCAAATCGCCAGCATTGCCCAACAATGCCAGTTTTGCCAGCCTTTTCTTCATGCTTCTGCAATATTATGCTTTTTTTTTTTGCATGCAAACTGTTTATGAAAAAAAAAAGTATAATATATATATATATATATTATATATATAGATACTATATATATAATATATATATTAAATGCCTCAATGATGCTTTGGAATTCAGAAATTAGTGAATATGTTGAGATATTTTGGGGTTGTAACTTGGTTTAAATGCACCTGGTGTAAAATCTGTATTTCTAATGCAAATCTGAAAGCTTCTGTTTATACACAAGTTATAGTTTCTTGAGTGTTTACAAAAGTGTAAGAGTTGCAGATGTATTGCCTAACATTGTTAATTCCTGTTCAAATTTTCATAGGAAATTATTCTGCAGTTTAATTTAATTAGTTTATTAGATGTTTATTAATGTCCTTGTGCATTTTTTGACTATTATTATTTTAAAATAAAAAATTATGCATAGATGCGTGTTCATACTATAGGTGTATTCTATATTTTACGTCTTTTGCCACATCAGGTGGGGCAGTCAACTGTTCACATCAGGGTCACTTTTTTTCTCTAGCATGAAAAAGCTTGCCATAAATTGTTTTAAGATATCAAACTTTTACAAAATATATTACATTTGATTATTTGATACTTTTATGTTTCTATATTTTTCCAATTTTTAAAATGTTTTGTGCATGCTCTTATATAAAATATACATATAGACACACCACCACGACACTACACAGACCACGGCTAATATGTTTTTTTTAAGACCTACAGGCAAACGCCTTGAGAAAACGTTTTTACTGAGAAACACAACAGCTTTCAAAACTGGTGTTTTCAGAGTTGCCGTTTCAATCATATTAGAAACCAAGAGAAATTCTCATTCATTGCGTGTGTTTCTAAACTCACAATCATTAGTGCAGAGTTGAACAGGGCTGACAGCTATTTTCCCTGGTTTCTAGAGATTCTTTGTCTTCTGGCTCTAATTCCCGATTGTTCCTGAGGTTGTCCTGCGTGAGTTAGTGCAGTCTCTCTGTCATATGCTGCAGTTGTTTATATTTCTGCCATGGCCGACAGTTGGCTTGCGCTGCGTGTGTCATGTGTAATTCAATCCTGAGTTTTACAGTGGTTCTATTAAAACAATTTTACTTCCATGCCCCCACCGCACGCTTGCAGAACCAGGGAACGTGTGTTTTTCTTTGGGCCTGCAAGCGCCGGCCTGTTTCCCATTTAAATACAATAGTTACTGTGCACAGCCGTGCTCCTTATTTGATTGAAGTGGTGCGATTTGAACAAGGAATTATTCTGTTATTTAATGGACATGTTAAGTCTGAAAAAGGACGTCAAAAATGTATGGCCTTATATCAGCATTCTTTTGAGTGTAAATGTATGTTTATGTACAGGCACTGTATGTCTGATATGATATGTGCACATTACTGTAGTGTAGGTGGGTTCTTAGTAAGCGGACTGCAACAGATTTATCTCTTGGGTCTGAAATTGACATATTTTCCTGTTTATATGGCACTGAATCATACCTGTGTCTGCTCCAGAGAAAACAACGGCGCTGGGTCAGTCGCAACTGGAAACGCAAATATGCAATATTATTATTATAATATTACTGGATGACTTCAAGCTTTTATTGGCTCAATTAAAGGCTTTAGAGCAGAGAAAGTGACATTGTGTAATTTATTTACTATATTATCTATTTAAAGTTATTATTTTGTTAATTAAAATAAAATATGATTTTATTTATTATTATTTTATCAGTTATTAATTAATTTATTTATAAAGTCAATGGGTTTATATTAAATATTAATTATTAATGATTGTATTTTTATTTATTATAGTATAAATGGGATTTATATAAAACTGTGATGTCCATTTACTAGATAATCTATCTATCTTCAGTCTAATTTTATCTATCTATCTATCTATCTATCTATCTATCTATCTATCTATCTATCTATCTATCTATCTATCTGTCTGTCTGTCTGTCTGTCTGATGCATTGGTCTTTGTTTCTTGCATTAATTAAAAACAATTCATAGCAGAGTTTGAAGCAGTTTCAATGTACTTATATCAGTATTTTAATAAATGTAAAAGGTGTTTTGGATATGGAGAGTGTATGCGCTGCAAGAGGAGAGAGAACGGGTCTGTGTGTCTCCAGGTTCGCACTTGAATTTCATAGCTTCACGTCTGACGAATAGATTTACATTTTGGCTTGTTTAGTGGCTGTGAATAATTAAAGCAGGCTTAGAAGGTCAATAATGATATTAAATGTAAATAAAAAGGTGAAACGAGTTACTGAACAAAGCTTTTTCTGAGTGAACAAGTGCCGTGAGGAGTTTTGGGACTGCTGCGTAATGCGGCATATAGAAATGCTCTGGTTATAGATCAGCTGGATCAGATGCGGTTCAAGATCTGAATATACTTTAATTGATGTAAACAAATGGCAAACAGGAATATTACTTTGTTTAAAATGGCAGAAAGTAATATTTATGTCACAGCTGTGGAACAATGCTATCCATGTAAATGGCTATTATTTACATTTTACGGCCTAAAAGTTGAAATTGCTCAGTCATTGTAAGGAAAATACTTTTTTATTTAAATGACCGTAATGCTTCCGAATGAGTTTCCTTTTATTTAGTAAAGAAATGTTACTGACCACTGAAGTTCATTTTGAATTAAATTAATTTGCTTCGTGCCGAAAATGAGGGTCGACATCAAAAATGATATCTAATTATGTACTTGTGTTTTGTATAATTAAGGAGAGAGAGAGAGTGTGTGTGTGGTGTGTGTGTGTGTGTGTTAGAGAGAGAGATTATCACATACAGCTGCAGGGTCACACCTGCCTGTGCAGCTCACACTCAGTCATTAACACTCCTGATTTCATATTTCATATTTCAATTCAGAAACATTCAAGCCCAGTCAAGAGTACGCTGCACATCAGTTATAATGGTTTGCATACAGTTTTACACACATAAATGAATAAACATATATACCGGTGGTCAAAAGTTTGGAATAATTGCTGCTGAAAATTCAGCTTTGCGTCACCGAATAATAACATTTAAATAGAGTCATCAGAAACAAAAAAACAGGGTTTTTTTTATTATGTTGTATTAATATTTCATTAATATAAATACAGTTGTTGCTGTATTTTTTTTAATGAGATATATGGTTTATGTATTTGTTTGTTTGTTTGTTTTTGCTGAATTTAAAAATGTCTTGATTTTGGCATTTGGAATTTTTGGAATTTTAACTGGCCAGTCAATAATCAAAAGTTTTCAGCCACTACCAAAAAAAATAAAATAATTATAATTATAATAATCACAAAATGGCCAAATCAAGTGAAGTACTAATTTGGACATTTTAAAATAATTTTAATACAATATTATTTTTGAAACCAATTATTGTAGTTCAACTCGGTTTGAAGAAAGTCAGAATACTTCACTTCAATCAACTTTGAATGAACCAGTCGCTAAGACTAGCAGATGTGACTTTTATGAATCCTGAGGATTTGATTCACAGCCAGTTTTATGACCGTTATGCATCTTACAAAAAACGGATCTGAATTTCACAGCACTGAAGAGAAACCGTTTGTATCTCGCTTCAGAACACTTTAATCAGTAGCGAAGAATGTCTGCACATATTCGGCCCAATAACAATCTCGGCTGAGATGGATGAGGCCCTTCAGCCATGACAGGCTTAACTGTCTCCCAAACCTGACTTAGTCACTCTAGAGTCGCTCTAGATGCTCCGGTTTAGCTCGCTCCCCGGGCCTGGAAAATGAGTTGGAACAGCTGCTCTCGGGATTCAAATCTGACGGAGCCGCAGTCTGAGTAATATTGCCGATTTGAACACCTTTATCGTCTTTCACTTTCTGATTCACTCATATGCAACTGTGTCTTTAAGCTTGAATTCTTTCTTGTTCGTTTGTTCACTTGTCCTTGTTTTTCTAATTCTAAAGCTCAAGTGGTTTTAGCACAGGATTAGGGAGCGTTGCAGGACCACCGTTAGGGCCCAGTTGTCCATTACGTTCTTAGCCTTTCAATACACAATCCCATTTAGAAAAAATTTGTATTTACATTATTTTTTGGACTTTTACCATTCTTTAAGGCAAAAGTCTGCATATCCAACAAAAGTGCAGGAGCAAACAATGCAAATAATTGCTTTTTGCAATTATTATTTTGCAAATCTATGTAAATACCATATGAATAATAATATGTATATTAATATGATAATCATATGAACACTTTGGCCACTATTTCTTATATATATATATACAACATTTTTTTAAATCATACTTTTCTCTTCAGTTCATTTTTTTTATTATCCTGATGTGAAACAAATTACATTTTAAAGTAAATATTTTTTCCTCAAGCTAATTAATTACAAGAAACTGCATGTGTTATAATTGCAATAATTATATATTCCTTTTTGGGTCAGTTTTTGATGATTACTCATTTTGCATTGCTGGACCCTTGATACATTGCAAAAAAAAAAGATCTTTTCAAAGTTGTTATGGCGAAAAGATATTGGAGTACAGAAAATACGAAAAAATTTTAGTGTTTCTTCTGGCTTTCAAAGTTTCAACATTTAATGCCATGTTTGCTTGCCCTTTCTTTATAAGTAATTGTGAAATTACACTGTAACATTGGTGAAGTTAGAAGTTATGTTTTACAAGAAAATGCTATTTCTGTCTTTCTACTTCAAAATGTCATGTTGCTTGCTGCTTCTTGGTGAAATTTACTAGAAATATCTGAGTGAAAATTGTTTCTACCCCTTTTTACAGGTTTTCACTTACTCAATAATGCTAATTAATAAAGTTGCGTGTCGATGCTCAAAGATTTGTTTTTTTTTCCACATTGAATTCTCAGGCGGATCAACGGGATATTTTTGAAGAGACAACAGATATCTTGCGTTTCACTCAAGGGCCGTGGCGGTATTGTGCTCTCTGGTGATAGGCAGTCTGCGGTGAACCAGAGTCTCCCGTTGGACCAAATGGTGTCCAGTGGCACTGAGTCGACTGGTTTCATGGCACAGAGACGGTATGGTTACAATGCCAGACGGGCACAGGGACGCTCTGTTCCTTTTACTTTATTCATTCTCATGTGGCGTCAGCCGTGTCCTCTAGCCGACTGTCAAAGCACCCGCTCACTCGCCGTAGGTCAGCAATAATAAAATACCACTAACAAAGACATTCCATAGCGGTGTTCAGAGACTGCAGGATCATGTCGTATTCAGTTCCCTGAGGTGCACTTACAATGTTAGTTAAAGTTTTATGCAGTTCGTAATTTAGTTCATCATGACCATTTTTCATGCTCTTTTTGGATTAAGGTTTTTTTTAAATGTAGGGAATTGAAACCAATTAATGAATTTAATTTTTTTTAATCGCCTTACGTTGTACACAAAATAAGGTTTAGCTGAATGTTTTTAACAAAAAAAAGAAGAGAGAGAGAGAGAAAACGCAAATAAGAATGAAGTCTGTCAAATAAAAAACCGGCAAAACAGCATCTTAAAAGGCTATGCACAGAAAAAAAGAGCAATAATTGCAGGAAACCTTCTATGCAAAATCTTTAAATTCAAATGAGATTTAGAGCTTTGATAGACGAGAACATTTTCAGCAAATAAATCTATCGTATGACTTCAGAAGACTTCAAATTTAGGACACAAGCCATATATGGACTCTTTTTGAGGTGCTTTGTTTTCATTTCAATTCACTTTTACGACATGCTATAGTACAAAGTGTGGGGAGAAATGCTCATCCCATTTTTCAGAACAGCAGTCCATCCATATGGTTTTTTTTATGATCGATTCATAGACTTCTAACTTTGCTCCCCTGAATATATTGCCTTATTTAGTTTTTGAGCAATTTTGCTGTGTAAATGTTGATGGTCATTAATGCATTTGGGTTTTTGAAATCCAAAATAAATAAAAAAAAATATTTTTTTTGCCGTTTAGTTCCAATAAATGGCCTGAGAAGCCTGAAAAGTGTATTTACATGATATGTCATACTATTTTATTCCCCCCCCCAAAAAACAAGGAAAATGTGATTTTTCATTAAATAACCCCTTTGAAGTTATTGCCACTTATCACATACTCTCTCAACTCATGCAGAAGTTGTTGTTTTTACACAAAAAGAGCCTTTAAACAAGCACGTCAAGGTTTATTGAGAGACAAACACCGGAGGAAATTTTCAGTCCATAATGGATGTAATAAATGTGTCAAAGAGCTGTTTTATTCTGCCGTTCGCTGTATTAGGTGGTGGGAAACACAAAGCCGGCCTGATGACCAAATGCGTGCTGGCACGGAATAAAGTACCTAGTTTTTATCTTAAGCTTTAATGCAGAAAGGCCCAAATCAATCAGCTCTCATCTACTATCTGCACAGCTGTCCCTATCCGAGAATGTACCTCTGCCATGGCCAGGGAGTCTCCAGCCCCAGCCCTAGGAGAGATCCATGTATGTGTGTGTGTGTGTGTATGTGTATGTGTGTGTGTGTGTGTGTGTGTGTCCTTCTCCCTTTCCCTTCGCTCATGTCACTCCTGGCATGGATTAGGCATTGGCAGCGGCCTGGCTGTGCCCGTAGCTCCACTGTGGCTCTGTGCTTGCTGATATGTTGTGCAGTTGCGATGGCAACGGGACACACACTCGAACGCAAATTACATAATTTAGCTCGCATATACATAAGCCGTGAAACGTACGGTCGGCTAACGTACGGTTGGAGCCGATCAAAACCATCTTTGTGAAAATAGAGAAGGCCTCAGTACATGAAACAGGACGAAAGGGTTCCCATAGCAGCTGTTTGAGGGCTTGGCATAAAGATGGAGCGATCGCTATCTTGCATTGCGCATTGCGTATGTGCGCAAGATCCATTTGCAACAGAAACGGTCTAAATTCTTAAAAATAAAGGTTCTTTTTAGCATTCATAAAACATTTCCATTTTTCAAAATGGAAAAGGTTCTTTAGAATGTTCAAATGTTCTTAGAAAAAACGGTTGTTTTGAGAACGGTTCACTTGGCTTGTTCATTTCAAGGTTCCAAAAATTTTTCTTCTATGGCATCGTTGTGAAATACATATTTCTATTTCTAAGAGTGTAGGATGGTGTGCGTTTCGGACTGCCCTGCGAGGGGTTTGCTGGATTTATGGGTTGCGTCGGATGGCTATGCCAGTGTTGGCATGGGTTGAGTTTGCGGTGTTGCTAGGCAAAATTTCCCGCTCTGGCTTTGCGCTCCATTGGTTCCATCTCTGTCTGAGCAGATCAGTTTCTCTTTGTTTTACTTTGTTTTTGTTAAAGTGCCACTCCATGACGGACCACAGCGGGATGGATCAAACGCCTTAGACATTTATGACCGACATGCTTATTATGAGTCGCAGCCGGAGGTCAAGGCCATATGACCCTGTTGAGGGATGCTATAAAAGGGTGACGCAGTTCTGAAATGCAATGATCCTAATATAGACCGTGCACACCAGTCAAAAAGAGTGGGTGATATGACCAAAATCTATTGTAATAATAATTGTAATAACTAATTATTACTAATTTGACTATAAATATTTTATTATTAATTATATTTTTTTATTATTGTTTATTTATTAATGTCAATTATAATGGTTATATATTAAATCATATTGTTATTAAATCATGTTAATTATTATTTTATTTATTTTACTAGGTTATATTGGGCTAATATAAAATAGGTTTTATATTAAACAACCCCTTTTTGGATAATCCGTTTAATTATTTTCCAAAATAAAAAATACTCGATCTCTTTTGATTGTTTTATCATATTTCAAATCCTATCTATCTATCATCGATCTATCTATCTATCTATCTATCTATCTATCTATCTACAGCTTCTATCTATCTCTCCTCTCTGTCTGTCTTCGGTCGGTCTGTCTGGCCTGTTGTCTGCTGTCCCTCCCGCTATCCCTCTCTCTCTCATCTTTTTTTTGTCCATCCATTATCCATCCATCAAAACATTAAGCAGTTATATGATTTTTAATAAAAATTCTTCTTTTAGAATTCTATCTTAGAATGGTTTTGAATTGCAATCCTATTTGCTAGCCCAATTGAAATTCAGATAATTGCTAAAATCAAATTAAGTTGAAATTTAAAAGGCATTGTCAGTTCTGTTCCTCCAGTAGACACATTTCCACCGTCGCACATTATATAACTCCACTTCCATTGTTTCTCTTAGTTTCCTTCCTCTATTTTGCATCTTTTTGTCAATGAACAACACAAATTTAAAACACTCCACCCTCATGCATAATGCATTTGGACACGCACGCACACGTGTGCGCACCCTCACACCTGCACACACTTAAGCGCCTGAGACGCAGGTGTGCATTCTTTGCTCATCCGTGTCAATCTGGTGGCGACTGCACATATCACGGCCGGCACCGACAGAGCGCATGCGAGAAAACGCTGCCACGTGTGCCAGATCCTCGCCTGACTCTTAACCCATATGGCCTCCACAACCTCTGACAGTCAACCTGCATCACATTTGCACATTTCCTCTCAACCTGGCCACGCCCACCGCCGCACATGTGCGTCACACCTTCCCGGCAGCGACAGCTGTGATTGGCTGTTTATTGTTTAGGTTGTCAAGGAATATGATTGGCTGGAGCCGATTTAGATTTCCTGAAGAGTTCCAGATTTCTTTTTTTTTTGTGCTGCGAATAAGAAGAAAAGTCCCAAATGAGATCTTGTTTGTATTCCAGCTGTTTCTCCTAGACGTCAATGTGATTTAATTTATCATACAATCAAAATTGACCCTATTTACCTTTTTTAATGCACATTCCTGTGCTTTTTGTGTATGATTCATTGCAGCACATTAATTCAAATCTTAATCTTTCATCAAAACGTAATAACTTGCTCTCCCTATGAAATTAATTTTCTTTTTTGGCTGACATCACACAACATATTCAACCCCTTCAGTCACTTAGTATGTAACTCTAACTCTTCATTGTTCAATCTTTTCCCAGTGAAATCCTGTCTTTCATGTTTTCTTGCTGAATGTCAAATAAGGGAAGAAAAATGAGTTGCGAATGGCATTTCATATCGAGATTCAATGGCTTTATTTTTTTTTATGTCTCCTACTTTTCAGATATTTATTTCCAAGAATAAGATCCCAGTACTCCCACATGGACTTTCTAGAGTCTCACGTTTATGCTATTCACGTCAATGACATTCATGTACTTTAAAATTGATTGTCAGCAATTGTCTCATTTTTATCTACTTTTATTTCTTCCATGGAACTGTAGGAGAAACAATCTGACACAAAATGGAAGTCTGTTTCCACCTCAACATTCTCACCTAAAGTTCTAATTATGAGATAGAAAGTCACAATTCCAAGAAATTAAGTTGCAATTGTGAGGATTGTTTCTCAATGTGAGAAATAGTCACAATTGTGAGAAACAAAGTTGCATTTGAAAGAATTAAAGTCTAAATAGTGAGAAATTAAGTCCCAATTATGAGATAGAAAGTTGCAGTTACAAGGAATTGAGTTGCAATTGTAAGAAATTCTATTTAAATAAATAAATAAAGTCTCAGTTTGAGAATTGAGCTGCATTTGAAATAATTAAAATCTAAATTGTGAGAAATTGCGTTACGGATATGAGACAGAAAGTCACAGTAAGTTACAATTTTGAGAAATAAAATTGCTTTTATATAAAATAAAGTCTCAATGTGAGAAATAAAGTTGCAATTGAAAGAATTAAAGTCTAAATTGTGAGAAATTCAGTTAACAATATGAGACAGGAAGTCACAGTAAGTTACAGTTGAAAGAAATAAAATCACTTTTATAAAAACAATTAAGTCTTTTTGGGAGTTTTTTTTCAAGGTCAAGGGTCGCGTGTCAAAAATAGCACCAATGAGAAATGGCTCACTGAAAAACTAAAGTCTAAAATAGTGAAAAATTGCAATTATGAGATAAAACGTCAAAATTGCAATAAGGTTGCAGTTGTGCAAAAAAAAAAAAAAAAAAAGTAGTCACAATTGTGAGAATATAAAGTCACATTTACCTTTTTTTTGTCTGAGGTAGAAACAAGCTTTCATGTAAATTTGCTTAAATGCAGTGAAACAGCAGTAAAACTTTCAGCGTAAAGAGTTTCAGAAAGAAAGTTTGTGACCTCTGACGAGCTACAGTCATAAACTCTCATCTCAGATAAGATTATTAAGCCCAAAAAATCATTAACTAAAACATAAATGGGTTCACAGTGGAACGTTGCGCACATTTGACCCTGAGGTATTTCTCCAGCGTGTGAGAGCGACCGAGAGCGAGCGTCTCATGAGTTAACCGTGCAGCCAGAGACGCTTTTCCTGTCTTGGGGGTTGGTGGGTGTGGATGTACGAGAGGAAAGCTGCGTCTCTCTCTCTCTTTTTTCTTTTCCAGAGTCTGTCAAAAGTCGCAGCGTGGCAACCCGAACGGTCTGTGCGCGAATGTTTCCGAACTGCTTGAAAAGAGAAAGCAGCAACGACGGTAGATCGTAAACAACCATGTGTGGAGTGTTACTCGCGGCCACATGGCATGGCCCGCCGTGCTGTTTAGCCAACCAGTCCTGCAAGGAATCACTGCCTGTTGCTGGCGGGAACAAAGCGTGGCAGCTCTCGTTGCTCGTCTCTGAGCGAGCAGGAAGTTGGCCAACCTCCAGCGGTGGAAAATCTATACACGGTTGCATAATATAGCATATCTTTACCTCGCATGAACCCTAAGGAGGCCCTGCAGCTGTGAGCAAACAGAGCGAGCGAGGGAGGGTGTGTGTGTGTGTGTGTTTGCGCGGACAGGATTCCTGTGAGCGTCTGCTGGCAGTGGTAGCAGGCCACAGGCTGCAGGGCTTTTTCTGACAGGCCCTATGTTGGGTAAAATAAATGCAATGAAAATTGCCACCCTGCACCACTATGACATTGTGTGGCTCTACCAAACGCTTAATCATCTGTCCCAAGTTTTGCAGAAGCATCTTATGTCCGAAATCCATGCGGTCTCATACCTTCCATGCAAATTCAGCTATGTTCATTAAATTAAGCCCCCTCCATTAAAAACTCATGCTGCACAACAAGGACTGTGAAACAGTGTGAGTTTTAATTGAACTGGCCACATCTCACAGGAAGCTGAATTGGAATTTGAATGAGAATCACCAGAAAATGAATCTACTGAATTGAAGCTATATTTGTAGACTTTTAGACAAGACACTAATGTCATGCTAGCAACGTTTGCAGAAATGTCACTCACGTATTCTTCAGAAGTGCAAAATTGCATATACTATGTAAATATCTATAAATATATAGATGTATACACATATATGATAAAATATAATTTAAATACAAATTTCTTTAGGTGGTATTTCAAATATGGCTTCTTTAGTTATATAAATTTCTTTGAGTCTCACTCGATTTTAAAGGGATAGTTCACCTAAAATAAAAATTGTCATTAATTACTCGGCCTCATGTCATTCCAAACCTGTAAGATCTTTATTCATCTTCTGAACACAAATTAAGATATTTTTGATGAAATCTGAGAGCTTTCTGACTCTGCATAGACAGCAACGCAACTACCATATTCAAAGCCCAGAAAGGTAGTAAGGACTTCATTAAAATAGTCCATGTGGCATCAGTGGTTCAACCGTAAAATTATGAACTATCCCTTTAATTCTACTTCTTTACATTTGAACATTAGAATTGAAATTCTGCATCCTGTTTGCTTCTGCAAGTTCATCAGTTGAGTTGAGAATGCGGCATGTTGCGTTCTCGCATTTTAACGCATTTAAGATTTAAAAATCGCTTGAAATTGAGCTTGCATAGCTAGTAGCATTTGCATTTGTGTACATAATGTTATATGTAATGCACCCAACTGAACAAACAGATTTTATAGTTTGGTGCACATTTGTGAATGAGCTGCTCTGGGACAGATTTGTTTAACGTCCCTCCACATATCATCTGGAATAGGATATGGACTGAGCTCAAGTTAGCTCATGATTTCGCATTTGTGGCTCCCTGTCGGCGATGGAGTGTGTGTTAGACTAATCACGGCTCCATGCTTCAAACAGCTCAGGTAAAAATGCTCTGTTCCCCATCCGACCGTTTCCCTCAAAGATAACCAGATGTCCAGCTGTTTTTATCCCTGTTTTGGTTCATCTCTTTAAGAACAATGTCTTTCTCATATGACCGTACTTTGTGGCATTTTCCCTGTTTTGTCTTAAAATTTTAATGGGAAGAGGCTCCTGGGAACCAGCAGTATAACCTCACCTCGGCTCACCCGTCCTCCCGGCGGGCTTTGGGCGGTTTCAAGAAAAATACAAACGAAATACAAATCGTGCGGCAGTGTAATGCAGAATGACATTTACCATGTGCCGTGACTTACACAAACAAAGAGAAGACGGGCCGTCCAAGAAAAGTTCCATATCTCCTTCCTTACATTCGCTTGTGTTTGCTTTCATATGTCATTTTTTTATTTCCATACTAAAGTTAGAACGGCATTGGCCGGAGCTCCGCCAGCCTCACAGAAGCCAGGAAGTCATTTGGACCCTTTTGCTCGAGTCCCATGGCCAAGTGTGCGGTTGAATTAACCCCAAGACGACATATAAAACGATCCGAGAACTGCAAACAACAGACATTTTAGGATTTCTAAGGTTATCGTATCCTCGTTTGACCTGAACTCAGAGATTATGTTATTCCAACTGGGTGCTTTTCTTTACATGTGTAGCTGAATTTAAACAAACCTCTGAGTGAGTGAGTGTGTGTGTGTGACTCGTCCTGCACCGTTTGCGCTCCACACATGACTGATTGTGTGTTTTTGTTGAAGAGCGGTGTGCTGTTACTTTTCTATATGTTCGAATGTTTGATTTTCTCCTGGTCAATGATAAAAAAAAAAATGAAATAAAAATATGAGCAACATTATATGAGCAACTGAGCCATATCTGTAGACTTTTGGGTTTGTTTGACTTTCATTGGTAAACATACTAGCATCTACCTAGCAACACCTTAGTAACCCCCTAAAACACTTTAACTACCACCTAGCACTGCCTTACCAACCATTTATAGCACTTTTGCAACTATCTAGCAACACCATACTAAACATCCAGAATACCTTAGCAACCATCACCCTAACCCTAGCAACCATTTATAACATTTTACAACCACCTAGAACAATCTAGTAACTACTAGCAATGGCATAGTAACCACCAAGAACACTTTACTAATCACCTATGAACCACTTAGAACATTCTAGCAACTGCCTAGCAACACCCTAGCAACCAATTAGAACATTTTACAACCACCTAGAGGATTCTAGCATCTACAATGTCATAGTTACCACCCAGAACATTTCAACAACCACCTAATACCCTTCTAGTAACTACTAGCATAGTAACAACCAAGAACACGATGGCAATCACTTAGAACATTATCGCAACACCCTACCAACCATTTAGAACATTTTACAGCCACATAGAACATTCTAGCAACTACCTAACGACAACATAGTAACCACCCAGAACAGGCAACACCCTAGCAACCATTTAGAACATTTTAACAACCACCAAGAACATTCTAGCAACACCATAGTAACCAATCAGAACAACCAACACCCTAACAACCATTTAGAACATTTTACAGCCACATAGAACATTCTAGCAACTACTTAACAATACCATGGTAACCACCCAGAACACTATAATTCCCTAAAAATGCCCTAGCAATCATACAGAATGCCCTAGCAACTGTGTAAGCCCCAACAACACTCTAGCATCACATGAGAGTGCAACTTTTGCACAAGCATCTCTCGCATATTCTTCAGGAAATGTACAGATCTAGTTTAAGTGTGGTGCTGTAGTATGTTTGGGCGATGCTCTCCACCCAGCTGCTCTGACAAATACACGTGGAATAGGAGCCATATGTGAAAGTAGAGGAACGAACGCACACGGCTCAGAAAACAGGCCCTTTCCACAGAAACCACAAGCCAGAGATCAAGTGCAGCTTCGAGCTCGCATGAAAATCCAACCGAAAGTCCTGTGTGAGGAATCTCCATCATCATTTGAAATGAGCAGCAGCAACCCTGAAGGAAACCTGATCAGGTCAAACATCCCTACAGTTCAGTCTTAGAATGCTGGCTTCCCGCTAATGAGACGCAGCCTGTTAGCGTCCGCTAAAGCACTGCGTGTTCGGTTGGGTCGTAACACGAGACGTTTATGCGCAGCATTGTTAGTTGATAGTATTACGTTTGGCTTTGATCTGGAAAGTATACAAATACATCATAAGCGTAATACATCAGGGGCCCTTTACAATGTTTGAAGTCCAACATCTTCCTCCTGTAAGATCTTCGTGAAGTAAGAGGCACAAGAGCAGTGACGGCCAAACAAACGAGATGCGTTCGGCCTTCAAATACGTTTGTTGTGAGAATGGCATGTCGCTGGTACAATCCATCCACTGTAAAAACAATGGTGCGGTTGTGCTCCGTAACCCAATTACGCCCCTCTAGAGAGCAAGAGAGAGAGACTCTGTTACCAAGTCTTGATCCATGGCTTTATTCATTTCACTCTGTCAGTATTTCCCGCCAACCTTAAGATTATTTGACTGATTTTTTCTTTCTTTCACAGCAATACTGATAACTTTTTTTTTTACATTTCCAGAAACTATTGTTTCTTAAATATGGTGGTGTAAAGGCATTATACTATTCTTCACCTAATTGTTTAATCGATAGATCTACGATTAAAGAATGATAAAGTGAAAAAGAAAGAAGTAGTATATATATATAAATGGGTATTTCTTAGGAAACCGATTTTAATCTTTTGAGATGAAAAATTGTTTAGATGAAAATAGATTAATATTGTTGCTTCAATTGTAAATTGGGGCTCAAAACTTCAGAATAAAAATTAGTTAATTGAATCCAGGTCACAACCTTTGAAATGTGGTCAGACTGAATGCGTCTGCGCTTATTTTGCTTTATCCGACCTTCCAACGATCTCTGACTTCATGCATCAGATTAGCACTGCGAGTTCTCACGTCTGCCGGTTCCTTTGTTTTGTTTACCTCCCACCGCTGTCTGTCGTCAGCCCGCTGCTTTCCTGGAGAGCTGAAGTTGCTGTATCTTTATTAATTCAACAGGAGGAAGTTTCGACAGGAAACGGGGAAAGGGATGTGGGCAGTCATATTTACCGATAGGAAGAGAGTGTTTAAGTTGAACCGCTCCTCTGAAATCTCTCACTCCAGCCTGACCTCAGCATTTACACTGTCAGACCATTACAGAGGCTTGAAATGATTCTCTAGGCATTTCTATTCCTTTAGAAAGTACGACTACACTACTACTACACTTGTAAATGAAAATATAGATGATAGGTAGATATATTCATGTTTAATAGCTCAGGTGTGTATGTGGTTTCCTGTGTGTGTGTGTGTTGGCACAGGCCTCTTTTGCTTGTGTAAGGATGAATGCAGAGAAAGCGACTACTGGTCTGTATTTAGGACTTTCTCATTTCGTCTGTCCCTCTTTTGCTTCTCACACATATCAATAGCCTATTTTTCCCCATGAATTCCAATTCTAGTCAAGGTTTGTTGCACTAAAACAACCATAATTTAGTTTTTCATACTCATTTTACCACGTTTACCTAACACTAGAGCTTGCCTACATAGTAGAGCGAAGTCTTTTGTTTCAAAAAAGCAAGGAAAATGTTTTCCATGACATGATCACACTAATTTACCCATTTTTATCACCACCCAATCAATCCTGATGGACAAAATCAAGTCCTTTCCTACGTTTGTTTCTTATTAAATATCTTATTTCACTTATAAATACATCATATTATGGAAGTAAAAAGGGTTTCAGCTCGTTTTCGGTATTAAAATATTTGTTTCCTGTATCCCAGCTTAATGTGCCAAGGCAATTGTAAGTAAGTTTGTGTTGTAATTGTTAACTAAAACCAAAACTACCGCTATTAAAAAATGTTTTTGTTAACTTGAAGAAAGCTGAAATAAAATATAAATATTAGATGGAAAAACTTAAACTAAATTTTTTTTTTTATAAATTCTGCCTTGTCAAGTAACTCAAATAAAGTTGTGACGTTGGAGTACTAAAATGCTAAAACTAAAATAGATATAAATTAAAGCTAAATCGAAATATTAAAAATAGCAGTAACACTTTACAATAAGGTTCTGTTTGCTAACATTAGTTAACATGAATTAAGAAGGAAAAATACTTCTAAAGCATTTGTTAATCTTAGTTTATGTTCATCTTTAACCTTTTCTAATACACTGTTCAAATCTGTTAATATTATCAAATGGACCTAAGCTAACGTGACCTAACAATGAACAATGTTGTATTTTTATTAATAAGTTTAACAAAGATTATAAATACTGTAACCAACATATTTGCTCATTGTTCGTTAATGTTCATTAACTAATGTTGAGTAATGAAACCGTATTCTAAAGTGTTACCAAAATGACAAAAGAACATAACTTGGACTGAAAAATGAAAATATAAAAAATAAACGCTAATTTAAATAATAAAATGAAAGCTACTAAAAATTAACTACTATAATAGTATATAAATAATGTTTAAGTTGACTCCCCAGAAACATTTTTTGAACATCTCATCCAAGCTAAAACAGCGACATTGGCTCAACCAATGGTGGAAGTCTGGGGGCGGGACTACCTGTCTGTCTGACCAATGGCAGAGGAGGGAGTGTTTGGAAAACCTGTTTGGTATTCATTACTCTTTCCAATTTCTTTCGGCAGCGCAGAAAGTACGCTTGACATTTAAAATACAAAAACAAGACATTCAATCCAGATTTTCTACATCTTGTGTTCAGGTTGCGTATTTTTTTATTTTTTTTAAAGCAACAGGAAGACGTGGCATCGGCACACAGATCCAGAAGGTGTTAAACAGAGACAACACAAGACTGCTTAAAATGACAGACAGAGTGGCACAGACCTAGCAGAAAGGAGACAGTAGGAGTTGTGATTTGGGGATGGCAGTAAAGCATTTGCATAAAGGGCAGGGCAAAGTGCCCGGCGGTGGAAAGCGTTGGCACCACGCCTCGCAGACTGGCAGAGGGGCTACTGAAGAGAGAAAAATAGTAGAGAGAGAAAGAGCGGAGAGGGGAGGGGGATTTAGTCAATAGTGCATCCCTTGTTCTGCGAGAGGAGGGCCCGGTTTGTTGGCAGTGGCGATGGGGAATCTCTTGTTTGTGTGCTAGATTGCCCCTTTATTTCTTTGATTGCGAAGCGTTCAACACTCGGCAACTGTAGTGCCTGTGTGAATTTGCGTGTGTGCGTTCGCAGGGGCATCTGCTCCCGTTTCAGGGTCCTGCGTCGTGCGTCTAAACTGTGTCAGGGTGTGCTGTAAGTTCATTTACATTCATTTCGCCAATCAATTTATCCACGTATTCAGTCTAATACGTGATACTAAAGCTATTAAAAACGGGTCTCTGGGTAATCTCCTTCATTCTGGGTTCTTCATGGGCACCGCTTTGGCACACCGACTAATCCATTTGCATGCAACGTCTCTCTGCCAACCAATCAGAGGGTTTTAATCAAGGCAGAGAGCCGTGCCTTCGGCTCGACTCGCTCACAGCCCGGCGCAGCTGGATGAAGTCATAGATCCGGCCTTCAAGGTGACGGTCGGCACTGGAAGGTTTTAGGCGTTTTGTGTGCCGGTTGCCATTTTCTGATGTGCATGTCACTATTTAAGTGCAAAACTGTGCATGTACTGTTGCATTACAAAAGTTTGGGGTCGGTAACATTTTTAAAATGTTTTTGAAAGCCAAGGCTGCATTTATTGGATTACAAATATAGTAAAAGCAGTGGAATGTTATAGGGTCACATATTTTAAAATATAATTTATTCCTGTGATGAAAAACTGAATTTTCAGCATAATTTCTCCAGTCTTCAGTGTCACATGATCCTTCAGAAATCACTCTAATATGCTGATTTGCTGCTCAAGAAACATTTATTATTATTATCTTTGCTGAATACAGTTGTGCTGATGATTTAACTTTTTTTTTTGTGGAAACCATGATTTTTTCAGGATTCTTTGATAAATAGAGTATTTGTAGAAGGTATCATTTTTTATGACCAGTATAAAAGACTTACTTGTTAGCTTCGATCAAGTTAAGGAGTCTTGTAGGAATGGAAACGATTCACTCAACGCACGATTCCGATTCACGATTTTTTTAAACAAACTGAGATTTAGACAATTATTAAATTAAATGGTCTTGTTATTGCTGCGATAATGCTGCATGTTTCTTGGTGAAATTGCAATAAAAAATATATGATACTATACTAATATAGCACTTGCATATATTGCTCTTTTGTTGGTTTTGATTGCTTCTATTGTCCTCATTGTAAGTCGCTTTGGATAAAAGCACCTGCCAAATGCATAAATATAAATGTAAATAAAACAAACTAAATAGAATTTTAAAACAAGCCCCAAATAAAATAAATAACGCAAATAAAATAAATCTCTTCATATAAAAAAATAGGGCTTTGTCTGTGCTCTTTCCATTTAAAATTATAGGCAACCTGCATTTTAATCCTGATCCAAACAAAGATGCTGCATACATGCAACATGAGCAGTTTTTAATCTAAATTAGATTGTATAATTTTGAAATTTGAAGCAAAAACAGAATGGTGTGACTTCAGTTTTGTGAAACAATACATAAAAAATATCTGTATGAAACAGAAACAGCCGACGAGCTGAATGAGACGCCGATTCACTCTCTGCCAGCAGGTGGCGCTTAAAGCATTTCCTTGGTTTCTGCTGTAAACAAAGCAGCGCTGCACTTATGAACTTTAATATGTGTTATACAGAGGCAAGATGAAAAGAAAAAATACCATCTAAACTTTTCTAAAGACAGTAAGTTCCCCTCAGACATACATTCATATAAACTCCTACCCCTAATTGTATGGAGATTTGTTTAGCATCTCAACCGATTTGAATCGTCACATATTTGAATCGATTTTCAACCGGCTCGCGGTTAATCGTTACATCCCTAATCCTTGGTGAATAAAAGTATTAATTTCTTCCAAAACAACACAAAAACAAACAAACTAGCAGGCCAAACTTTTGAAAGATTGATCTCTTTGACATGTGGAAACACTGAGTCTTCAATCACATGGTCAGTCTTTTCATGTACATTCATCATCCAATAATGCCTTTTACCAGAGGGAAAAAAAATAGTGTAGAAACAATTTTCACTCAGAAATTGCTAGTAAATTTCACAATACAAAGAAACAGCGAGTAACACTGAAGTCAAGTAGACTGAAATAGTAATAATCCACCATGTTTATTTACTTCACAACTTAAGAAAATATTGCAAGCTTAAATATGTTTTTATTAAGAGAACCAAGCCCATTGACTTCCACTGTATGGACATTTCTCAAAATATCTTCTTTTATGTGCCACAGAAGAAAGAAAGTTAAAGTACATGATGAGAGAATTGTTTTTTTTTTGTGACCTGTCTCTTTAAATCCACTTCTCAGAAGGAGACGTCTGCAGAGTCCGTCTGGGCCTGGTTATCAAAAGCAGAGATATGCAGGACTAATGATGTTTCCTGTGTTCTCCGTCACGCTCCGTAAGCAGCGCTAAGCCTCGGTTTGATTCTCGACGCAGATGAAATCAGTGGTACGCCGGTCGTGTGCATCGAGCCGCGCAGATAACTCTGCAGTACAACGAAATCGGACACAAGTTAAGTAGGCTCAAGATTTCTGATAATGCTACAGTAACAATGCAACTGGACGATCAAAAGATCTTAACCACCAGAGATTTTCTTTCTTTTTTTTAATCATGATATTTTAGCAGTAGCAGTGTTTTCCCATTCATTTCTGTTAATAATTGAGCTTTTTTTTTTTTGGAGTTAATGGTAATAATGATAAATTTGAATGTTTTATTTTGAAGTTTCTTGTTTTTATTGTCAGGTTTTTGTACACTTTGGTATGCTAAACTTTTTTGTTTTGCGTTGGGTAAAATATTGGACTGTTAGAAAAAAACCTATGAAAGCATTTCTAATAGATCGGATTAATTTTAATTTAATTTAATTTATTATTTTTTTTTATTTTTTTTTAAATATTTGGGAATAAGAAAAAAAATACAAAGAATTTTTTTAATTTGTTTATTAGATATTTATTTTTACTTGTAAATATCCATAGAATAATTGCAGAGGTTGGTCCGTCCAAAAACTTTTATCATTATATTTCCTGATTGGGCCAGATACTTTTTCCCCAAAGAACTTACAGGGCACTCAAGCTATATATTTACTAAGCCACCTGGCAATTTCCTGGAACTGAAACCGGAATTGGCGTTGCTAGCGGGTAGTCTCGGCCAGTAGAGTGCAGACAATAATACCAGTCGGGTGTGCAATCCTTATACATTATCCTTATGAAATCTCTTGCTGCTGGCCTTTTTTTGTTGCTGTTTGTTGTTTTGCAGACTCCCTAATGTGCTTGCAGCTACATACTCAGAATGATGCAGTAAGTTTTTATCAGTGAGCGTCATGTTAAGTGCATTTAGTATATTATGTGTCAAAATGGAAGAGGAAAAAGCGTGGGCATATTACATCACAGTTGATAACAGTTTTCCATAGTATGTTTGCAAAAAAAACAAATTTGTAGATGGGAATCTGTCATGTCCTTTTTCACCTTTCTTTTCTCTCTCCAGGGCTGCATTATCGATCAGAAGGTGCAGTTAAAACAGTAATATTTGGAAAGATTATTGAATTTGAAATGTATTCCGTGATGCAAAGTGAATTTGCCCAGCATCATTCTCAGTCTTCAGTGTGACACGATCCGCCAGAAATCAGTCTTATATACCGATCTGTGCCAGTTATTAGAGAATGTTTCTTATAGTATCAATGCTAAAAAGTTTTGCTGGCACATGGAAACCATGACAATTTTTAGGATTCTTTAATGAATAGAAATTTTAAAAGACATTTTGTTACATTTTAAACGTCTTCACTGTCACTTTTGATCAATTAAATTCATCCTTGCTGAATACCAAGTAATATTTTGTTTAAATCTTAGTAACCCAAACTTTTAAATGGTGGTGTATCAGTTTCCACGAAAATATGAAGCCTCACAGCAATTTTCAACATTGATAATAATAATAATAATAAACGTTTGTTGAGCATCAAATCAGCATAATATGGTGATTTCTTGATCACAGGAATAAATTACATTTTTAAATACGTCCAAATAGAAAACAGCTATTTTAAATTGAAATAATATTAAACAATTTTTTCCTGTATTTTTGATCAAATAAACACAGCCTTGATGAGCAGAAGAGACTTTTTCAGAAATATTTCTCCAGAAGTGTATGCAGTGGAGCAAATCCGGCACACAACCATTTCCTCCTATTAGTTCCAGAGAATGTACTGTTGACAAATGAGCCGATGTATTTCAGGTTGATATTTTGCAGGCCTTATAACCCTACAATGCGGTTCTTCCCAGAGTGCCGTGCGTTCCGTGCAGCTCTTGAGCTCCGGTCTCTCAGGGCCCTCTGGGATACATGTGCCTTTCCTCTCT
The DNA here is from genome assembly GCA_018155175.1 of Sinocyclocheilus anophthalmus. NCBI lineage: Eukaryota > Metazoa > Chordata > Actinopteri > Cypriniformes > Cyprinidae > Sinocyclocheilus > Sinocyclocheilus anophthalmus. The sequence continues at coordinate 351,253 of JADLZN010001612.1, forward strand.
CTCTCCGCTGCCACAAATTGCTTGCAGATTTTTCACACGTAGTAATGTGCTGGTTTGTATACTGGGGTAATTGCAAACACCACCAAACAGCTTCAGCTATCGTCATGCATCACTGGCTAGCCACGATCTGTACGGGGCCTGGGTGCGTCCTCACGCCTGACGCCGTTTATGCTGATACGCTAGCATGCACAAGGAAATGTGCATTCATGCTACTATCAAACAGGGCAGCACATATAGAAAAAAATTGTGTTTTAGTTCTCTTTGCATGTATGAGAAACGGTTCAAATGATGGTGATACATAGGGCAAACTGGGGATAGTTGTCACACTTTGTTCAAACATTTTTCTCAGTGCAGAATAATTTTTGAATGCCAGTTGGTGTGTAGTCTACCATTCAAACATTTGGGGAGGGTGCAGTTTTGAATGATTTTGAAAGAAGTCTCTTCGCCTCACCAAGGCTGCATTTATTTAATACAAAAATACAGTAAAAACAGCAATATTGTGAAAAATTATTACAATTTAAAATAACAATTTTCTATTTCAATATATTTTAAAATGTAATTTATTCCTGGGATGCAAAGCTGAAGTTTCAGCATCATTACTCCAGTCTTCTGATATGCTGATTTGCTGCTCAAGAAACAATTATTATCAGTGTTTAAATCATTGGTGCTGTTTAATAGTTTTGTGGAAACTGTGATACGTGTTTTCAGGATTTGTTGATTAATAGAAAGTTGAGAAGAGCTGTTATGTGAAATAGAAACCTTTTGAAACATTATAATGTCTTTACTGTCACTTATGACCAAATTAATGCATCCATGCTAAATAAAAAGTTTAATTTCTGACTAAAAAAAATCTTACTCACCATAAACATTATCATTAATTAACAGAGTGAACAAGATACAAATCATATAAGACATTGGTTTTTATTTATTTAGAGTACTTTGACTATATGGGGTAAGTTGTCACAATGGAAATCTGCTAATTAAGTCTACGTAATTAATAGGCTTAACAGCTAAAAATTAAAGATGAAAACAATTACGAAGCAAAAAAAAAGTGAATGAAACCGCAAACGTAAAACGTAATACACAAGAATATCAAAGTATTGTTCTGGTGAAATTTAATTTAATTTAACAAATTTAATTGTAAAATGATGTCGTATAAAATATGTGACAACCTGCCGTGACATTTATAAAAAATATTTAAAAAGCCTAAAGAAAACACATATACATCTTTTCAGGTAAAGTCCATTTTCTGACACTTAATTTAATTAATGCTTAAAATGGGTCCCACTTTATATTAGGCGGCCTTAAGTAATTACATTTAAGTTAATAATTTACTTATTGTTTTTACATTGCACTTATATTTAAATAAAAGCCTGCATGTAATTACATTTAATTACACTGTTGACCCATCCCTTACACCTTAACCCACACTTAAACCTACCCATACCACCATGTTGCTTCATAACAATTAATTCTGCATAATTGCATGAAAGTAACCCTAAGCCAAACCCTAATCCTAACCCTAACAGTAGGTAAGTAAATTGTAGTTAATGAATATTATTCAGTACTTAAATGACTAATTACACTGTAACAACAACACCTTAAAATAAAGTGTTACCAACATTTTTGTTCTGTTTTTAGACAGTTTTGATCTAGGTGTTTGTAACCAACATGCACTGTGACAACTTGCCCCAGGCTCCAATATTTCACAGCCACGGCCATAAACTAGCTTGTGTGTGATTTCGCACGATATAAATCTGCAGGTGTGTGTCTCTGATTGCACTGACAGCAGCTGATGTCACTCTTCGCTGCGAGAGCTGAGTTTTTACCGCGCCTGACTCATCTCAGACTGTCTTTCAGAAATCAAAACAGACCTGCAGGCTGCAGCATATCAGCAGCGAGAGGAGGGGCGGACCTCACCTGTGCCAACACACACACACACACACACACCTGCTCGAACCTCACGCTTACACACGTTCACACACGGCCCACGTCTTTGAGGTGTGAGGTTATACACCAGCGCGTGTGTCCAGTGTCAGACACAATAGATGGCCGTGTGTGTGTGTGTGTGTGGGTCAGCTGTCTCTTTACCGCCATGGTTTTGTCCACGCTGGCACGCTGGCATGTCTGGACTAGCGTCCTCACGATAGCGTGTGTTAGCACATGATTCTCCACGGCCTCCACCTCCCTCAACGTCTGTCATGTTGGTATTTATCACATTTTTACTCAGTCTCTCACTGTCTGCCTCCTTCCCCTTATGAAAAATCATTTTAACAGGCTCTTTGTCTCTTATATTCTTGTGTTGTCAGAGCGTCTTTCTCCTATAAGAGAGCAGAATCAGCCATCACGTCTGTCTTCATTATGGCGTTTCAGGGTCACGGTGGGTCACATCCGCAGGGAGGGTCACAGACGCACAGCGGGCAACCAACAGACCCCAAAACCCCACATCTCTCTCATTAAACCTGCTTGCTTTTCTGGTTTTCCCAATGGTCAGCACACTAGAAAAAAATAAAACATAAAAAAAATGTTTAATCCAGAAACAACATCAAGTATATTACAGAACAATAAACAATTATATAATAATATAAATTTACTATGGAATAGTTTATTATATTTTCAGTGAGAATAATTAATGATGTGTTCCAAAAACCCTTTTAGTGGGGTTTAAAGGTTAAGCAATACACATAATGAAATTAAGGCTAAATCTTAAATATCCACTTTCACCAATATTAACTTTTCAGTGATAAAAGTTCTTATTTAATAATGTAAGATTTCTCAGGTTCCAGCCCAATTTCCCTATAGCTAGGTATTTAATAATAATAATAATTATTATTATTATATTTTATTTGTAATATTATTTTTTTGATATAATCATTAATCTTGGAGATGGCATGCTCATTTTACCTAAAGCTGAAATATTAAGACATTGATAGTTCTGCTATTTTTCAGAGATTAAAGCTGATTGGGTTTCACACTGACCGAGTTTTAAATAATATTATATTTCCACAATAACCTATTTGTTTTCACTAGCTGAGTTGTTTCTAAAAATATGCAGGCTATCTATACGATCTAATGTTTTGATCATATCAAATCTTTAAAAAGGAAAAAAAAAAGCCTTGTACTGGTTTGCTATAAATATCTCTGCTGTGCGAAATCAGTCTGCTGGCACTGAAAAGCGAGGTAAATGCATTCTATATTTAAACGGATGTGTTTTATATTTCATTTTCTGTTTCTGTAAATCACAGTCGCAGTGTTTCATTTTCTCCGGGTTTGCGTATCTCATGATCTTATCTGCTGCGAGGATATTGATATTACAGGATATTATATTAGCTTACTATCTAACATTTCGTTGAAATCTGTTTCTTATGAATATAATAAAATCGTATTAAAGCTAGACTAATCACTGCAGGAGTGTCTTTTTAAAACGCTGGACTGTAATCGTATCCGTCTTTGGTGCATTTTCTCTCCTAACCTGATAAATGCGCATGGAATCGACATCATTATATTCAATAACCGAATGTATAATCGTTTAGAGGGTTTGAACAGAAAACATCGGAAAGGAATCATCAGGACAAATCATCAATATTCAATTAGCCTACCACAGATAACAGCTTGAATCGCCATGCAGTCGGAGATATGAGACTCTTTTGTGGATTATTCAACCACAGTGTTTTTGTTTTAGGCTCCAGTGTTTATGATTTTTTTCTTCTTCTTCTTTGTTGTTGCGCCAGCTCAGTCAAACTATATAACTTTAGTGCAACTTTGCCAAAGTGTCCAATGTAACATGTAGGCTGCTATTGTTATAAAGCTCGAATATCTAAACAAAATAGTTGATTTTAAACCAACCAAGAAAAATCAGGTGAAGTTTTTGATGAAGAAAAAATGTTGGTGATTCCATCGCCGCTTGTCATTTTATTACCAGTGTGACTTGAATATGGATTTTGAACATAGTAGGCCTATGGCAAGAAAAAAAAAATGCGTTGGTTATAATATAGCCTAGGCCTATATGCCAATAATTTATGCCACAACCTCCAAAACTGCGCGTAGGCTACTTGGATGATCAAGTCATTTTCTTTGGCCGAACAGTTTTTTTTTCGGAATTGATTGGAAGGTGCTTGGGTGTGTTTTTGCTATTATTAATTGATTTTACCGTCAGTGACAAACTAACACAAATGATTCTCTGGCGCCCGACACCAGACACTCTTTCCAGCTCGTTCATTTCCACCCGACTGCTGGCACACACTTGAGAGATGATGTCTTCTCTCTTTTAAGCATTAATGTTGCAGGAACAGACGAAGGGGAAAAAATAACACGGCGATTATTTTTAATTGGGCTGGCAGAAATCTTGGGCTCCTCATAATTTGTGGTCAAAATGGCGGACGTGACGCGCGCAGGTGTAACGCGTATGGAGGACGAAACCTGCAAAAACAATAAATAAATAAATACACAAATAAATAAATGTGTGCATAAATACACGTCTTCTTGTTAAAGACACCAATAAATAATGTATATGTGTGAAATAGGCAAAAAAATAATAAAATTGGTTGGGCAAATTGGAAATGTTTAAGGAAATGCTAAACTCATCTAAAACTATTTTCCTTTGATCACTCGTTTATTTCTGAATGTAGTTCCACATTTATCTTCCCTCTGCACAACATGCTAATGAGAGGGTGTCAATTATGCAAGAGTAGGCGGATCGTGTGTGACGCGCTTGAGCGTTTGCCTGCGCATGCGTATTAACTTCATCAGTCAAGGGGGACTGATTATTATCTTACACTTTTTCATAGGGCTAGTTTTGTAGTTATAATCATGAGAGAGCTAAATCATAAAAGATTTTAAGTGGCCAATGTAAAATATTAATGCTTACACTTAATTGCAATACTGAACCGTTATTTGCTTAATAAACATACTTTTGTCGCCTGTATTTTCTGTTCTGATAACTAATGGGGGAAAAAAACGGTCTGTTCCTCGATTAAACCACTTCATACCAGTCATCTCACGATGACCATGGGATACTGATATTACAGTTGTCTCTAGCTGGAGACTCAATCGGGTTACAAAAAATGACGTCAGGAAACGACACTGGCCATTTCATTGGGTCGTTTGTAAAGTCACAGATACTGTACGGACAATACAGCTCAGTTTTTCTATGTATCTTGCTCTGTTGAACGGCAAAAGTGACTTTACGTAGGCCATACTGGATTAACACCATGCATCTCCTGTCAGCGGGAAAGCTGCGCCCCCAGCTACCACATGACCAGACCAAGTCCATGGTTGACACCCTCTCATTAGCATGTTGTGCAGAGGAAAAAATAAATGCAGAACTACATTCAGAAATAAATGAGTGATCAAAGGAAAATAAATAGGATGAGTTTAGCATTTCCTTAAACATTTTCCATTTGTCCACCAATTTATTTTATTTATTTGCCTACTTTAATCACATGTTTAATTATTTCTATATGTATTTAAACAAGAATGTGTGTATTTATACAGACATTTATTTATTTATTTGCATATTTATTTATTTATGTATTTGCGTATTTATTTATTTATTGTTTTTGCAGGTTTCGTCCTCCATAAACGCGCTGCTGATGTTAAACGCTGAGAAACAAGTCACTGAGCGCTAAACGCCGCTTTACTAACTCTTAACCGTATTTCAGGACGTCCCTGACCTCTGTAAGGAGCACTGCGACTCGTGCTGGGACTGTAGGTGAGAAACCAGGCCATGGTTTGTTGGGTTTTGATGACAGGACTGAGACAAGTTGATGATATGCGATGTTTTGCTACAAACATTTTAAGACACTTTTATCCCTCCCATTGAGTTATTAGCTTATGAGTGTCTTTGTATATGTTTGAAAAGAGATGACAGGCTCATGCGTAGAATAAAACCGTCACGAGAGGTTTAACTCCTGTGCGTTTATTAAACGGCAGCAACAGTATGTTATTAAGTGTTCAAGAAATAGTTCGTTTTATTTTAGTTTGTTTAGTCATTTAGCAGACGCTTTTATCCAAAGCGACTTACAAATGAGGACGTATTTATATAATATAATAATATCATTTATTGATAGTAATAACAACGAACAGTTCTTCCGCCAAGTAATATAGTTCATTAGCCGAATAACTGTAGGCTATTTACGATTGCCAAGCAACCTGGCGTATTAATATATAGCCGCAACTGTCAGTTGGATAGCCTACTGAATATCTGGACCCGCGTCTTTGTTTTCACAAATTTCACGGCGCTTCAGATGTTTGTGTGTCCTTGATTTTTTCTTCTTCTTTCTTTCGTAATTTATTGCGTTTTTGGCAGGAATAACAAGCTGGAGTGCGTTGTGGTCGTAGGTAAAGATTGTTTAGATTGGATATCTGTTTATCGTACAACAACAATTTCAGTTAGCCCACAACTGAAATTTAAATAGTATTAATGAATACTATTTAAATTATTTTAATAGCTTAACTGACTTTTAATTCATTAAAATATTATTTAAAAAATACAATCTGTTTTTGATTTGTAAAAGCGCTTTATTCTCTGGCGCCGCCGTTCTATAGATGAAGTGAATCGTGCTTTAAGCAAGTGGATTTCCAAACGCACATGTTGATCAGAAGCGAATTATCTCATACTCGCACTGGTAGCACTAGAGGAAGCCATTAAGGGCTGTGTTTCAAACAGAGAAGGGATTGTTTGAAATAAAGGTGCTGCTTTTATTGAAAACAAATGCATTCATAAACAAATTCTGCTCTCCTCTGGTTGTGTGCTTCAATTAGCATCTTATTAGAGACCTCAAGCAGGTGTTGGTTTTGACACATAGGCTCAGATTTGAAAGAGGAAGCACTAATGAAGAGTTTTACTGCAATGGGAGAGCGTTATCACCATACATCCGTCCAATGATGTTTTCTTGGTATCTCAGATTTAAGAGATATTTGCATATGTGTGCTAATCCAGCATTTCAAATCAATTTCCCTGTTTTTGTGGGAAGAACAGCATCCAGTCTTTTTTTTTTATATAAAGAAATCATCAACAAGAATTGATCAACAGCTCCGTCTACGTCTCGTTTCGTCTCAGATCTGAATATCTCTCTGCTCTACTTTATGCTGTGAGCAGCTGCTGTTTTATATTCTTTTTGATCGCAAGATTAAAGTATTCCCAAAACTCAGATAGATGATTATGATTGCGTGTAAAAAAAATTAAAAAAGCTGCATTTACACTCCCAGTCAACTCAGTCAAGAAAATCATGACGTTTGAAATGCATTTTAGAGCATTCGTTGGCAAATTTCTGATGCATATTAAAATTTGCACAATTAAACTTCGGAAAGCCTTCCAAATGTGACAAAACAGTGCTTGCATTTGGGCTTGAAGTGATCTTATATACTCATTAGTGCTTGACCATTTTTTTTAATTTCTAAAAATGGCTGATGGGAGATTTTGAAGCTGACACAACTTGTGTTAAAATAGATTTTTTATTTTTTTTGCAGGGACATCGTTCCGAACAACTTTTCGAAGTTTTGTGAGCAACTTCAAGTCTCGCGTCCTTCGGCCTGCTGCATTCAGCCTGAGCTCCTCGTTTTCTCAGACAAACACAGCATATGTTTGTTTTAAATTAGAGATGCACACAGGGAGCGAGGGGTGCGCGGTCGCTTTCCTCTTTGTCTCGGCCTCTAAATCCACGAGCAGCTGCCGGCTGCAGGGTCTGCTGGGAGTTTTTGAGAGAGCGGTGCGCTTTCTCCCGTCGGCCTGTGCCAAGGTGGTGTTACGCAAGCCGCGGCGACCGCGACCCAGACTTAACAACACGGTTGCCATGACTAGCTTGATGGGATGCTGAACTTTGCCTCGGTGGTGGATAGGAACTTGTCAAACTGGCAAATTGTGCACCACCGGACTGGACGCATGCTCTCTCTCTCTCTCTCTCTCTCTCTCTCTCTCTCGTCCTGCCACCAGCCCCCCCTCCTCTCTTTCCCCTCCCTTTCAGCTCTTCAAGCTAACGTATTGGCTGAGCTACAGGCATCTTGTTGCCAAATAGGTGGGCCCTACTCATGTTGGCAAAGACTCAGGCAATGGTTAAGGAAAGAACGCGGAGAGGACGAGAGAGAGCGAGCAAGCGAGAGAGAGAGAGAGAGAGTGTTGGAGAGAAAAGGAGTAAAAAAAGCAGCAGCACTTGGGTTGCCGAGCGGTCCTGTGAGCTCGTCCAACATTGATTCGCGTTATCTTTTTTTCTGCCCGTATTTGTGTTTGCAGTAGCCAGCTCCCCCCCCCCCACCGCCCCTTCGCGCAGGAGTGTGCATGCATGTGGCCTGCGTGAGTGTGTGCCGACGGCTATCTGAGTTTTTTGCTGGATCCAAAGATCTAAGAAAACACTCACTTTGCCAAGGAATTTTTTTCCGGATTTGTTAGATTTAATTTTTTTGTACTTATGGAAAAGCGATGCGGTTTTTTAAGCGATGTTGCTTCCTAGTTGTTGTTTTTTTCTGGTGCACACGCCTTTATTTTATTTCAATTTTTTTTTCTTTTTGAATTTTTTTTGCAGCAATCATTTTTTTAATAACCAGTTTTACCTGTAACCGCAAAGCAAAGCAAAAGAAAATTCCTGATCTTGAAATTAACTTCTTTCCGCCGGCAATTGGAGCGTCTCCAGTCTTCTTTCCTTTTTACCCAAGTTTTTTTTTTCGGTCGCCAATTCTTCATCTTTGCCAAGCCAGCAGTTGTTGTTTCGGCGTGAGTGGCAAAGAACTGGTGCGGGTGGATTTTTTTTCCCCGTCCTGAACGGCGTGCCAAATTTATGATGAGAGTGCAAAATGGTAACTACCAGCCTTTCTCTCTCTTTCTGCTCCTGTCTGCAGTGTGTGCTTTTCACGGTGCTATCTGCCTTCTCGATTGTCGAAATGTGAACATGCCTGGATTTGTGCACAACAGCAGCCCGCAGACAGGATTTGATGGCAGGTCTTGAAGGGACGCAGTTTAACCGCGGTCTTGTTGTGGCGAGAGTTGGCGGAGAGGGTCTGGGGCACGGCGGCCCTGGCACTGGGGCACCGTGGCGCGGTTTAGGCTTTGTCACTGAGCGTTGTGTGGTGAAGGTATTATTGGAGAGCTGAATGAGTCTTCCGTTGCCGTGGGGATCGCCAAGCTTTTCTTGGCTTGACTTGAGCTAAAGAAGCTGCTTTCTGTGAATTGCAGAATCCCGGAATTCCTGCACAGCTGCTGAGATCTTTAAACTGTCTGAAAAAGAGCCTCGTTTAGCTTTCAATTTGCATTTACTTTCATTTCATTTAAAGTCTGTGTATTTGTGTAGGATAATTGTGTCTGAACTTAAGGGACTTTTCTTTATGCATGCTTCTATTGTGAAAATTGAAAATAATGACCGAACACATTCTCATAATGGCTTTCAATTTACATTCTATTCAGTCTTAATTTATTAATTTTATTGATTTATTTTTATGTTTGCTCAGCATTGAAAGAAATGCCAAAATTAGATTAAAATGCATAATCAAATTGCTTTAATGGAATGTAATGATACATGGAGACTAAATAGAATGTAAGAATGTATTATTTCAATTTGAAAATAATATTTTTGGACTAAATTGATTTTTAGCAGTTCTACACTGCTAAAAATAATTTTCTTAATCTGTATTTTTTTTTGTTTTCCAGTAAAAATATCCCTAAACAACATAAATGTACTTGAGGAGCAACATTTTTTTTTTAGATAAAACCTGTTTCCACAAAGAATATTCTGAATTAAGTAAATTTTTTGCTTATGTTTACCTCATTGGCAAATATATTTATTCTTTGAACCTCTCTAAAATTATTGAGATTTATGCTTAAATCCTAAAATGCATTCAAATGGAACTAATTCAGCATGCATTCTCTTTTATTTACACTATTTTAGATATTTTTAATGCAAAAACAAGACTCAATTGTTATTTGCAGATGAGTAAATGTGACTGCATGCAATGCATCCTTTTCCAAAGTTCTCAAACATTCATTTTTAAGTTCCACGAAAGTCTCTGAAATTAGCTTTTTTTTTTTTTTTTATCCAACAGGATGAATTTCATCCCTTCATCGAGGCTTTGCTGCCACACGTCCGTGCGTTCTCCTACACCTGGTTCAACCTCCAGGCCCGCAAGCGCAAGTACTTCAAGAAGCACGAGAAGCGCATGACGAAGGACGAGGAGCGCGCCGTCAAAGACGAACTCCTGGGCGAGAAGCCCGAGATCAAGCAGAAGTGGGCGTCCCGTCTGCTCGCCAAGCTCCGCAAAGACATCCGGCCGGAGTTCCGCGAGGACTTCGTGCTCACCATCACAGGGAAGAAGCCGCCGTGCTGCGTGCTGTCCAACCCCGATCAGAAGGGCAAGATCCGCCGCATCGACTGCCTGCGGCAAGCAGACAAGGTCTGGCGCCTGGACCTGGTCATGGTGATCCTGTTCAAGGGAAGCCCGCTGGAGAGCACAGATGGAGAGAGGCTGGTCAAGTCGCCGCAGTGCTCCAACCACGGCCTCTGCGTGCAGCCGCACCACATCGGAGTGTCCGTGAAAGAACTGGACCTGTATCTGGCCTACTTTGTCCACACGCCAGGTGAGCCAGTCACACACACACTGAAATGCGCCGCAGCGTAACCTGGTTCAGGAAACACGATCCGATTCAGTTCCGGGCTGTATTCCAGAAATGTACTTGAATGCAAATATATGCAAATACAGGCTTTGTTGTGTTTATTTCTTTGTTGTTATTTGTGTGGTTGCGATGAAACTTGAAGGAGTGTGTGTGAAATTTTTGACTTTGTGTGTGTGTGTGTGTGTGTGTGTGAACTGGTTTATAGGTTATGTTCGCTGTAGAGTGTGCAGCATAATGCACCCATACCTTTGATAGTTTGTGTGTGTGTGTGTGTGTGTGTATGAATGTCAGATAGTGTATTGTGGCGGTGACAGCTGGCCTGCTCCCAGCTGGTGTAAAGGCCAAACACACAAACACACACACACACACACTGGTTAGTTACACTACTGCCTTTTAATAAACACACCAATATTCAGAACGATCACATTCTCATAGACAGAGAATGTACTTTCGATTTACACCTCTTAATTTATGTATTTTATTTAGTTATTTATTTTAGTTTTGCTCAGCATTGAAATGTCAAAATTAGATATTAAAATCAGAACGTTAATATAAAAAATCCCAATGTGCAACTTAATGATAAATGCAGACTAAATAAAACATAAAAATGTAAAAATATTTTGTTTTATACAGCATAAAAATGTAAAATATAACATAACATATAATGTTTTGTATTCCAGATTTGCAGAAATAATATATATTTATACCATACACCATTATATTTCATTTTTATTATATTATGATTATCAATAATAATAATAATAAATGATAATATCATAATAAACCAAAAGATTGAATAATTTTAAATAAAAATAATCATCATTGTATTTCTAATACTTAGTCTTCGACACCTCGTTACTACAACAATAGTTTGGTCAATTAAAGGTATTTTTTAATCAATTAAAATTTAATGCCAATTTACATATAACCCAACACACCCCACAAGCTGATTATTATATTATTTATAACAGCACCCCCCACATAATAATAAACAAAAAATGTTCAATGATTATTTCTAAACACTTAAAATAATGCTTTCTGCAACTACTACAACAATAATAGTTTGTTCATTTAATATGAACTTTATTTAAAATATTTAAGTTTTTTTTTTTTTTTTGTAATGTTAGATGGGTGATTGTAGTTTAGTTGCAGGTGCAAGTATTTATTTGTTATTCTGTATGTTGGTCACTGTATTGGCAGTAGTTCTTTGGAAAACACAGAAAGAGACGAGCACAAACAACGCAATATTATATTCGCAGCTATTTACAGGCAGCTCAGTTATTTAGCTATTATCTGTGCACTCAGAGTATGTGAACAGGCAACATTTGACGGCAGTTTTCGCCTTTGTTGTGACACAGAGCCATAATTCTGTTTGCTGGCAGGGCCTCCGAAAGAGATTTTGTTGCCCATGCCGAGTTTTCCTTTCGCTCCGTGTGGAACTCAGCGTCAGTTAGCCGGTTCACCATGCCGTTCTTTTCCTGTTTAACGGTATGCCAGGACTCAGATTATCTCCTGCTGACCCGGCCGAATCTCCTGTCTTAATCCGGACGCTATTAAAGCTGCCCGGTGGCTCATTGTTCCGGCCACATCCGCTTTACCATATTGAGGGAATATTACTGCAACATTTGTTCATTTCCCTTAAACACTGACAGACCCCGTTTTACGCAGCCTGTGTTTTGCGAAGATTATTCTCAAAGCAAACATTTGCATTTATTTGCCATTTTAAACGGGGAGCGCCTGCCAAAAGCCAGCTCTGGTTTAGATCACTTCTGCTTTTGCTGTCTCTGAATGTCAGCGTTTACATTTCGGCTCCAGCATCTGAACAACTGCATGTACTGTGATATTTGCACGCTGTAGCTCAGGAGGCACGATTCATGTATAATTTACTCTCCAGGTCCGGTTGTTTTGTGGTGTATTGACAAGATGCGTGTCGTATCGCCCCCTGGGAGCGATTAATGACCTTAAACACCGGCGCTTAAATACCCAGGAGCACGACGGCGTAATTACGCTCGGTCTTCTCGCCGCACGCCGGCTGTATTAATGATGATGATTAATGGGAGTTTTTGACGAGCACCTCGGATCGGCCGTCTCGCGCCACTCCAGAAAAAAAAGTTGTTATTTTTCTTCTGCGTTTGTCAGAATGATGGATGTTTTCTCCCGGGTTAGTCATCTCTGGAGCTCGCCACGTCATACGGCTTCCATTATCGCGCAGTCATGATAAAAACATGTGCCTGCTCTCATCTCTAATCGAGCTGTGTCCAGCTCAGACAGCCGATAAAACGCCGGCCGCGGTGCCAAGTTCTGTAGTCAGGCGACGGCTATACAGCTCTGTGTTGTAAAGGAGAGAGAGAGGGATAGATGCTGAAAAGAGGGGAACTAATGGTGGCCTTTTCCTTTTAGAAAAGGAAATGGATGTGTATAGTCGAATGGCAAAAGACTCTTAAAGTGCGGTCAAGCGTTAAATTACTTGTTTCACAGCGAATCATCTATTCAGGTTAGTTTCCACAGCTTTCAAGAAAGAGGTGTTGCGATTTCTAGCGGGAGTTTAAAAATAAAGACGGATTTTGTGCTGTGGGTGTTTGATGACGGTGTGAGCTGCAAACTTTACATTTATAGTTGGTATTTTCTGCATCATGTTTTTTTTAGCCGAGCTTTTGCATCTCTTCAGACGTGACAAAAGCAATGCGACTGCTTGCCATCGAAGGCCTTTGGGCAGCAGCGCTCCTTCTTGGCTGGTAATCGAGGTGTTGTGGGCCGCTAACAGATTCCCGCTGCTCCAGGCTTTGAGGCCCGTAACCAGATCGATAGCAGACAGTCACCCGCACTGACCGCTGACACGCCGCTCTGGTCACCATCACATTCGATTTGATTTGGAGCTGGGTGTACTTTTGACTCTCTTTCAGCAATGTGAAGGTGTTGCTTGGATCGCACTCAGGAAGCTGGTTTTCCTGTGTTTATTGTGTTTGTGAGAGAGAGTTTGTTTAATTGCAGGTGCTGGTGGAAAAATATTAGTCCATTTGGATTTAGCTTTTACTCTTTGGCTGTTTTTAAAAATATGACATAAGAATATTTTGAAGCCTGTGTGTTATAGCTGATTTGTTTAGAAGTGAGAAAATGCAAATTTGAGTGTCTGCTTCAGTGATGGCAGGGGAAAAAAAACTTAAAAAAAAAAAGAATCAAACATTCTTTTTTTGCATTTTAAATATATTTTTAAGTAATGCACATTTTTTAAATATAAATGTACATTTCATAATTAAAATTCAATTCAATTTTTTAAAACAAATATATTCACAATTTCATAATCAAATTTCATAAAATCAACATTTAACAAAATACAAATTTTTTTAAATAAACGTTTTCATAAATGACATTTTATAGGTATTTTATTATCTTTCATTTTAACAGCAAATTTCTAATGCTGCCTTTAATATTTTGAATTTGCTATAATATAGAAGTGTTTAAATGACAATTTAAAAAATATATTTTATCAGTATATTTACAATATGCTAATTCTAACTATTTTAATATATAAGTATAGTTATGTTTTGCTTTAATGTGTGTAGGTGAAATATGCAAATAACAATTTCCCTAAAGATATTTATGTTCATTCACTTAGCAGTTATGATAAAACACATAGCATATCAAATTAAATAAATATATTTATTTATTAATTTGAAGCAGATGGAAAAATGCATGCGAAATGCACAAGAAGTGTGTGTTTGAAAATCTTTCTATTGTAGTTGTTTTTCCTCTAATATTCAGACACTTGTGTGGCACAATCTCGTCACCGTGAAAGAAAGTCAAAAACGGCAAGAATTCAGCAGAGTAAAACCTGCAGAGGTAAACCAAAATGCCCCATATACTGCACACATATACATATAAACAAACAGAAATAATGTAAACCAGAGATATTAATATTCTCCGGCAGTTTAAAAGAGATTACATCAACAATGTACATCAACCACACCAAATGAATCCTCCTCCTCCTGATCATCTATTAATTATTAGTAATGTTATTATTTGCATTGTTGCATTTGTTAAAACAGAGAATAGAACAGCGGGCAGAGAATAAAGATGGTGCAAAATGCCAAAATGGAAACAAAAGCCAGTCTGCGAAGGGAACTTCGACTGGTGTGTGTGTTTGGCACTGCCGCACGGATCTCAGCTTTTCAAATCACACCACATGCTCTGCCAACATCCCTCTCTCTTTCCCAGCCTCTCCTTCCATTTAACCCGCTTTTTCAGGCCTTTTCCTCCAAACACGTCCTCCCTCTCTCTCCATCTTAACACCTCCGTCAATGCGCCGACGGGAAAAACATGCCTTTACCTCGCTCGCAATTCCGTATAGAAACATACACTCGCTTTCTGTCACAGGAAGACGCACTTTTTTTTTTTTTTTGGAGCACTTTTCTTTTTAAATGACTCAGAAATTGGCCGCAGCGAATGATCCCATACGCTGGGAAAGCCGCATTCCAAATCAAAATGGAGAGTTTGGCAGCGCTGACTTTGGCTGCCGGGCTTCTGTCTGTGATATTAGATGTAAAAAAAATTTTTTAAATACGGGTCTGATAGATCATCCAGCTAATCGTGTTTAAGTAGATATGTTTTTACACAAAATCACCCTTTAGGTGTCTGACCCGAGTGGTCAAACTGTCGCCAGCTGAATTAAAGTTTCTTTTACTTCTAAAGTGTGTCAGCAGAACCGGCTGGAGGCGACATTAGAGCATGACACTTTTGACAACCAGCTTATACCAGATGAGAGTCACAGAGTTTGACATAAGCCCTCATAGGAATGTATGATTTTGCGCTGTGACGCTATTTCTACACCGGTGTGTATGGCGCGGTATGAATGACATGCCGGACAGGCTAATAGCGGCAGTCAGACTGAGCGAATAATGATTGGAAAATGAGGGCTATTATTGAACTAGAGTAAACAGCACAGGACTCTGGTGAAAAGACCTCATTCACCACAGCGCTGGAGTGCAGCGGCTTTCTTCTCCTCAGGGGTCCTCCTGCCGCTCTCAGAATCCGCCTTTTGTTCGCCACAGAGAGAGAGAGAGAGAGAGGGGACGGAGCCCGTGCCGGTCTAACGAGACCTTCGTTTTGTTGTGTCGATGAGGCCGCTTCATCACTGCAACAGTAGACACACACTGACTGCCCATGGGGCACTGACTGTAAAAACTAGTCTTTTTGGTACTATCATGGTTTATTCGATACTTTTGTAATGCAGTACAATTATATATACAATTATCAGCTGCTGATTTGCTGAAATTTACCATGGTACACTAAATGAACTGTACAGTGATGGTAATACCATGGTAGTTTTATGCAACTTTTTAGAGCTGCTGCTTTTTCTCTTACATAAGTGTACCATGTTTTATTTTACAGAAATACGGCTAATTTGGATTTTCCACATGCCAACAAAAAATACTTTGGAACTACAGTGTCTGTTTTTTTTTTTAACGGTACTAAGGTGATTTTAGTAAATACTTGACCTGCTAGTTTGTTTTCCCTTACGAAAATTTAACTTGGTAAAATAACAAAGTGCATATTTATATACTTTACATATTTACAGACACTTTTTGTCACAACATAGTCATTATAATAAATTTGTGACCTGCTGTTTTGTATTTCTCTTACAAAAATTATATCAAAAAAAAAAATACTATGGAATTACCAAGTGTTCTTGTTGTTGTTTTTTAGGGTTGTTTTGTTTTTTTTTCCCTTACAAAAATGTACCATGGTAAAATAGTAAAAAGTTCAATATTTTTTTGATGTTAGGGTCTGTTCTGTTTTTATTTTTTATTTTTTTTACATATTTACGGACTTTTTTACTGTTAAAATACAGCTAATTTATTACCTGCTAATTTGTATTTCCCTTACTATATGTACGTGTATACATACATACAATAGTATTTTTATTAATATATGAAGAGTTCCAATGCAAAAGCCTCTAAAAGCCATCTTGGTCAAAAATTAGATAACAATACTGAGTGACTGCTCTCCACATATATGTTCATCAAGTACTTTCCTTCAAATGCGGCAAAATCCAGCCTAACCAATCCGAAGTAACCATAAGACATAGAAAACCATACAGAGTAGCAGAAGAAATGGTAATTTTAAAGAGAAAACGTCAGACGTCTTTGAGGGTTTTGCATCTGAACTCTTCATATATTAATAAAAATACTATGGTATTACCATATGGTGGTATATAGTAAATATTCAACCTGCTAGTTTGTTTTCCCATACAAAATTTGTTATAATAACAACAAAATTACACGTTTTTTAAATATTTATTAATTTAGCATTTTTTATCCAAGTGTCTCTACATGGTACTGTTGCAATACAGTAGATTTATTAGCTTTCTTACTGAACATTACTGTGGCCATACTATAGTACAGTGATAGGATCAGATGATTAATGTGGTACTTTTTTTTTTTTCTTACGAAGAAAATTACATTTCTGAAAGGTAAGTGCAAATCAGCATCAAATCTGCCATGTTTTCAACGTGATACTATGGTGATACATTACATTTATTTTCTTTACAAACATTTGCCATGGTTTGTGTGTGTGTGTGTGTGTGTGTGTACATACATTCAATCAAAAAAAATGTATAATCTTTGTTGTGGTAAACAAATGTGTGGTTGTTTCAGAAACCCAATGCTTTAGGGCTCTTTGGCACTGTATGTGAATGCTAATGTATGGATGTTTGCTTGGAGCAGCGCGTGAGCAGGTTTATGTCTGTGTGGAAGTGCTCGCTTGTGTGTGTGTGTGTGTGTGTGTGTGTGTAAATGCTCGTGAGCTAGAGGAAACAAATCCATCAGGGCAGCTCAGGGACGCAGAGTGTAAACTAGGTGCTAATGCCTCCTTTTGCCTGTTTTGTCAGTGCAAACGTTCTAATTAATGGGAATGGAATAAATAAATTAAGCGCTACGTCTCTCCACAGCTGAGCAGCAAGAGAGCGAAAGAGAGAGAGAGAGCGGCTGTGAATTTCTCTTCCTGTTCCATTTATCATGTTATGACCTATTAGCCCGGGCTTTGATGCAGAGGCTTTTGTCTACACACACAAAAGCAGCTTTATTCTGTCAGATTTATGAGGTATTCATGTAACTAATAAAATCATTTTCCTCCAGATTTTAATTCATTGTGCATGTAATTGACTTTGCAGAGAGTGCACTAAAATATATGCAAGTAAAGAGCCACTGCTGGTTAGTGGTGTTTGCTAAGTCAAGCATTATTACCAAGGCTAAAGGAATATTTTCATTTTTGTTGAAAATGTCCTCACCCTAGGCCATCCCAAGATTTAAGTTTGCTTTTATCAGAAACATATTGGAGAAAATTTAGCATAACATCAGTTTTTTTTTTTTTTTTTTTTTTTTTTTTTCTTTTTTTTCTTTTTTGTTTTTTTTTTCTTTTTTTTTTTTGTTTGTTCTTTTTTTTGTGTTTTTTTTTTTTTTTTTGTTTTTGTTGTTTTTTTTGTTTTTTTTGCACATCAATGGATCCTCTGCAGTGAATGGGTGCCGTCAGAATGAGAGTACAAACAGCTGATAAAAACATCACAATAATCCACAAATAACGTCTCTAGGTTACGTATGTAACCATGGTTCCCTGAGGGAACGAGACGCTGCGTCAAAGTTGCTTTGGGAACGCCCTTGCGTGACCGCGTTCTGAAGCACGTGCCAAATCAGTCCAATGGAGTAGCGAGACGTCACGAGCGGGGTGACGTAAGCACCAGAAAGTATAAAAGCGCATCCGGCAGAGAGCAGGGCCAGGAACGCAACCAGCTTCGATGTGAAGTGCGCCTGGAGGACCGCAGGGGGAGTATGGCAAAAGAGATGCAGCCTCTCGTTTCCTCTGGGAACCATGGTTACATACGTAAAATAGAGGCGTTCCCCTTCAGGAACTCGAGCTGCGTTGAAGTCGCTTTGGGAACGAGAATACCCACAGCGCCATACTACCAAGTCCTTACCTGAGTGTGTATCTTATGAGCACGTCACGAAGAGAGAACTTGGGAACCTGGGGTACATGCCAGGTCTAGGTTGTAAAAACAGACAAAAGTGTGCGGAGAGGACCAGCCCGCCGCAGCACAAATGTCCTGCAAGGCCACACCCAAGATGAAAGCCTTAGAGGCCGCCATACTCCTGGTCGAGTGAGCTCTGACCCCCATAGGTGACGGGAGACCAGAGGACTCATAGGCTAGTGAAATGGCCTCGACCACCCACCTACCCGTAGTCTACTTGGTCGCCGGAAATCCCTTCTTTGACGGACCAAAAACAAACAAAAAACTGATCTGCCTTACGCCACAGGGCAGCTCTGTGTGCGTAAGCGTCCAGTGTTCAAACTGGACAGAGCAGATTAAGCCTTTCTGGCCTACTTCCGGGAACGGAGGAGGACAGAATGCCTGAATTAATATGGGCCCTGGTGAAGAAGTGGTCACCTTAGGGACATACCCGACCCTCGGGTAAAGGAATGCCCTAACCATGCCTGGAGCAAATTCCAGGCACGAAACAGAAAGTGCCTGAAGATCCCCGATCCTTTTTAGTGAGGAAATAGCGAGGAGAAAGATGGTCTTGAGCGTGAGCAACTTGACAGCAAATTCTTCTATGGGTTCAAAGGGGGCATTACATGAGCCCTCCAGAACCACAGCCAGGTCCCATGGGGGCACCTTGGTGCGCTGTACCGGCCACAGCCTCAGGGTGCCACGGAGGAAACAAGTGATAAGTGGGTGTCTTCCCAATGATTGACCACCCAGAAGGGCGTGGTAAGCAGCTAAGGCCGCCACGTATACCTTCAGAGTGGAGGGAGATAATCCTGTGGAGAATCGCTCCTGCAGAAACTCCAGAACTGTACCAGTTGGGCAGTTGACTGGGTCCTGTCGCTGTCCGCACCATGAATCGAAAAGTTTCCACTTCAAGGCATACAATTTCCTCGTAGAGGGAGCTCTGGACTGGAGGATAGTCTCAACAACCTCAGTTGAGAGACCAGATGCTAGGAGCTGTGCCCCTCAGGGGCAATGCACACAGCTTCCATAACTCCGGGCGGGGGTGAAGAATGGCGCCCCCCGCCTGAGAGAGGAGGTCCCTCCTGATCGGAATCTCCAGCGGAGAGCCGTCAAGGAGGGACCCAAGTCCGAGAACCATACTCGGGCCGGCCAGAACGGGGCTACTAGCAACAGACGGACCCCATCCCGGCATACCCTCGCCAGAATTCCCGGGAGCAGAGCGATCGGGAGAAAAGCGTACAGAGACGAAGCCTCGGCCACGTCTGTACCATGGCATCCAGCACCAGTGGAGCTGGATGAGTCAGAGAGAAACTAGAGCGGACAGTGTGTCATTTCCTGTGACGCAAATAGATCCACTTCCGCCTGGCCAAATTCCCTCCAAATGAGCTCCACCACCTCGGGGGGGGAGCCTCCATCCCCCAGGCCTCAGCCCCTGTCTCGACAGGATATCTGCCCCCTGATTTAGATACCCTGGGATGTAAACTGCTCTTAGAGAGAGGAGCTTCCCCTGAGCCCACAGAAGGATCTGGCATGCCAGCTTGTACAAGGGGCGCGAACGCAGACCCCCCTGCCGATTGATGTAGGAGACAACCGATGTGCTGTCTGTGCGGACAAGCACATGATTTCCCCTTAGGTCTGGAAGGAAGTGTTCAAGAGCTCTTCCCCCCCGCCCCCACGACAAAGAGCCCCCAACGTCGGGCCTTGACACAGGAACCAAGGTTTCCTCCACATGTCCAAGGCACGGGGGCATCATCGCGTGACCTTGATCATGCGAAGCGGATTCCCCCTTGGGGAAAATCCCTTGGTTCTGAGCCACCACTGCAAGGGTCTCATGTACAGCAGGCCAAAAGGTATCACGTTGGACGCCGCTGACATAAGGCCCAACAGCCTCAGAAACTGTTTAACAGTGAGTGACTGGCCTTCTCTCACCCTCGTGACTGTCATGAGGATTGACTCGATTCGAGCAGGAGACAGACGTGCCTGCATCGAGGTGGAGTCCCACACCCCGCCTTAAAAATAAAAAAAAAAAAAAAGGGGGGGTTTGGGTTTTCCCTTTCTTTGGTTAAGGTGGAGGAAAGAAAAACTCTTCTTGGCGTTCGTTCTTAACCCAGCTCTCTCATAGGGCGAGGACGAAAATCTCGATGCGAGCGCCATCTGCTCCGATTGCGTAGTATTTAACCAACATCGCCCTCCGAGAGGAGCCAGAGCAGCATCACAAACTTTGTGAAAGTGCTGGTTGAGCCGAGAGTGAAAAAGGCCGAAGGGAAGAACATCGATATTGGTATGCGTCACCGCCCGAAAGCAAACCTTAGGAAATTCAGATGTCGTGAGAGGGCGGACGGAGGAAACATGGAAATAAGCGATACTTGAAGCGTATACTATACTGCTACACCAATTTTTTTTTTCGCAGCTTCATCTGACTAGATGTGATGATACTAGGATCCTGCTTGATAGTTGGAGAATCTGGAAGAACGCATGAGCGTAGTTGCTAGCTGACGACGGTCAGAAGAACGGAGATCTAAGAGCGGACAAACCCCCCATCACTTCTTTGGAACGATTGAAAGTAACTGCTGTAGAACCCGGGGACCAACTCTCGAGAGAGACAGACCCCCCACCACCCCAACCCAGACAACACGTTCTAGGCCTCCTTTCTCAAGAGAGTGTCCAATTCTTGTTCCATTACCAGAGCCTGCTGGGGGCCCACCAGAGTGGGAATGACCCCATTGAAACAAGGCGGAGGAGAACCGAACTGGATTCTGTAACCTTAATCTACAATCTGCAGGACCCATTTTGAGATATTTTGTAGAAGTTTCCACGCTACCAGAAAATCTACGAAGGGAACCAGCCTCTCGAGGCTGGCAACTGGTATTATTAGAGGAGCCAGTTCGTTGCCCTGAAGCGGCCTAAGGAAGAAACCATGCAGACTGGCAGGGAACGACCGACTGACTGCTGTAGCACCCTCACTTGAGGGGACGAGCTCTCCTGTGCTGTACCGTTGCCGGGCGGCAGCTGGGAATTTCACTCGTCGGAGCTCACTGAGCCTTGAAGCACCGAGGGTGGCAGGGGTATCATTGAACCTCCGTGAGGGCACTGAGGGAACAACCGACCGGACTGCTGTAGCACCCTCACTTGAGGGGGCGAGATCTCCAGTGCTGTACCATTGCCGGGCGGCAGCTGGCAATTTCGCTCATCGGAGCTCACTGAGACCTGAAGCACCGAGGTGGCAGGGGTACCAATGAACCTCCATGAGGGCACTGAGAAGGATTGGGCACCGCGCTAGACTGAGAGCGGCTGTCTGAATCCACTTTCCTCCCCAGGTTTGGGAGCCCTAGGGACCTTGTATGCTTGTTCAGGGATGATGCTGAGGGTGGGGAGAGATAGCTCGCAAGTGTCTGCTCCACCAATGGCATCGCCCCATATCCCTTATCATTCAGCCCAACGATGTTCTTTTGAATAATTCGAGACTGTGGGGCTGAAATACGGGATGAGTACGGTTTCTCCCAGGATCTTTCTTCTTTTCTTTTCATGGAGATCGGGAAAAACGGAAGGCCCCCGTCGTGAAGGCTGTGATCTGAATTCAGAAAACGCTCTTTTAATTATTTTTAGGACGAGCGTCCTGTTCTAGGCTGGCCAAACTATATTTTATTTTGGGGAGTGCACGAAACACACCCCATAATCACAAATCACACCTCATAAGTGAGGGACTGTGGTGGCGAGTCCACAGACTCCTCTGTCTCGACACTCATCAAATCCAACCTCCCCGGAGGAAGAAAGGATGAAGGCATGGCTCTCCTCCTCTGGGGGGGGGGGGGATAACCGCACAGCGCGGGCTTCCGAACACCGAGAGAGCTGTGGATCTAGCTACTGAAGAGCAGAAGCTGGTTTGCACTTTGCCGGATGCACCGGATGCGATACTTTCTGGTGCTTACTTCACCCCTCTCGTGACGTCTCGCGGCTCCATTGGACTGATTTGACACGTGCTTCAAAACGCAGTCACGCAAGGGCGTTCCCAAAGCAAATCTCGACGCAGCTCGAGTTCCGGACGGGGACTCTCATGATTTGTGGAAAGCTGCGTGATCCTCTATACTGTAATATGCTCTTCTCTAGGAAAAAAAACAAGTAATTTCGTCGAATCAGGACCGGAGAGAAATATGCACAGATCATTCCAAAACAGATCTAACCCAATATATCAGTGAATATTGATGTCAGAGGACAACAGGATGGATCTTTTCACCTTGTGGAAACTTTATAATGGATTATGGACTCGTATTTTGACCAGAAGCGACTATTTAAAGCTAAAATGGTGGCTTTATTTATTGAAAACATGCAGCTTTTCACTTCACAAGACATTAACAGATGGACTGGAGAGGTGTGGATTACTTGTAGATGTTGTTATTAGCTGTTTGGACTCTCATTCTGACTGCACCCATTCACTGCAGAGGGTCCACTGGTGAGCAAGTGATGTAATGGTAAATTTCTCCAAATCTGTTCTGATGAAGAAACAAACTCATCTACATCTTGGATGTGACACTAAGTATTAAACTTTGTGTTTGTGTTGTGGTATGCTTCTGTTGGGAAGGACTCGTGCTTGTCCCCAAGATATCCCTGCACCATACGCAACCTGTACCAGACCCGTGTACAGAGATAATGATAAGAGTCTTGTCAGTTCCAGCTTTGCCTCTCTCTCTCTGTCTCTCTGTCTCACACACACACACACAGACACAGGATGGCCAGTGCAGGTGCAGTGATTAGAGCAGATTTATTGTAGTCTCTTGCTCTCATTTAGTCTAATTTTATAGAGCCACTTTAATTACAGTGCAGTCCTGAACCTCTGAACCTTACCTGCGCTGATGATAATGCCCCATTCACTCGCTCTCTGTCTTTCCCCGTCTCTCGGGAGGAGATTTTAAATACATCATAAGGTACATTAAAGGAATTATTCATCCAAATCGTTTACTCACCGCTTATTATTTTTTCTTTCTTCCGTGAAAAACAAAAAGAGATGTTAGGTAGAATGTTTAAGCTGCTCTTTTCTGTACAATGAAAGTGAAAGATAGATTTGTTAAGCTAAAAAATTACCATTACTGGAATACTGACTTTACTTTTAGAATTGCAGAACTGAACACTAAAACAAACATTTATTGTTTATTATTATTAAAAAAATTACTTGAAAACACTACAAAAAAAAATGAAAACAAAAACAGATTTTAGAACTTATGCTAGCAGTGTAAAGTTTTGCAGATCTTTGTCTTTTGATGAAAAAATATTGTTAAAATTTAGTTAATATTTCATCATCATTCATTTTAGTAAATTTACTTTTTTCTGACTAAAGGGGCATCCAGTTTTAGACTTCAAAATGGCATTTTAGTTGGCTTTAGGTGCCATTGTTTTTGTTTCAGCAGGAAAATTGTTGTTCTTGGGATCACACGAATTAATACAAATTCAACCATTCACCGCATTATTTGTGGCAGCTTACACTTTTGTCTTATTTATGCCATTTAAAAAAAAAAGAAAGAAAAAAATAGCCTTCGGTGGGAAGGCTAGAACCACAATTGAATTCTGTAATTTTATTTATTATTAGCTTATTTTATATAAAAAAATTTTTTTGCAAAAACTATATAGACATTTAAAAAACTAAAAATAATAAAAAATGATAAAAACAAAATTACTAAAATTTTAGCTAAAATTAAAATGAAAACAGAAAATATATTAAAAAATCCATCTGAGCGTATCCTCCTGAGATCGTATAGCAGCTACACGTGTTCCCTTACAAACATGTTTCCTTTCATTTTATCATTCTGTTTTCCTCCTCTCATCTGTTTTTCTCTTCAGTCATCATCATCCCCTGTGACTCCTTGAACCAGAGATACAAGAAGTCATGTTGGTGCCTGTGTGTGTGTCTGTATACTGTATGTGCACATGTGCGTCAGAGTGCAAGACTAGGCCACAACAAACGGCATCTGCAGATGCACATCAGGGCAACAACCATCACAACCCCCCCCCCCCCCACCCCCCCACACACCACACACACCATTCAGGCAGCTGAACTCACTTCACACCTGATGCTGGAGGTCTGTGTGTTCCCCGCTCTATTCCACAAAAACAGATGGGACCCTGAACCCCCAGGATAGGCCTCAGACTGGGGGCTTTCCTAGCTGTTGGTCCGGAGCGGTCGGCTCTGATTGTGGGTGTGCAAGCGGTTTTCACAGGCTGATTTTGAATCCACAGATCTGTTACTGCTGCACATCGTGAGGCTTTAGAAAGTTTCAGTCACACATATAAGTTCAATTTCAATTTAAGTTTGAACACAATTAATTTTGTTTGTTGATAAATTTTCTTTTGAAACAGTCATATTGAAGAGCTTAACGTTATATTGTTCTGTCATTCTATCTTCTGTTCTAAATGTCTTTCTGTCTGTCTGTAAGGTCTAACTTTATCCAATTAATCCATCCATGCATCCATCCAATCAGTCTATCCATCTATCCATCCGTCCGTCCATCCATCCATCCATCCATTCATCCAACCAGTCCATCTACCCAACCAAACTACCCATCCATCCATCCAGTCACTTGATCTAATTAATTCTTCCACCCACCCAACCAACCAACCCATCCATCCAACCATCCATCCAACCATCCATCAATCCAGCCATCCATCCAGCCAGCCATCCATCCATCCTACAAATCACTCCATCCACCCACCTACCCACCCAACCAGTCCGTCCATCCATCCATCCAATCACTCCATCCAGCTAATCTATACACCCATCTATCCATCCAATCAATTCATCCACCCAACAAACCAACAAATCCATCTAACCCAACCAGTCAACCCATCCATCCATCCATCCATCCATCCAGTTCTATGATTCTATAGTTCTGTTCATCCTTATTTGTTATTCTATGTGCCTTTAAGGACTATAAACTTCACTTTTCTACTTACAAATGTTAGTTATGTGAATTCCTTTGAATTTCAGTGTATTTTAATTGTTAATGTTGTTTTCCATAATGTAAGGACTCGACTGTTAGCTCAGAGTTCATCTTACTTGAAGTTGGGGTGGAGAAGCTTTGTCGGATGATGTGTTGATAGCGAGGTATGCAGCCGTTAGTGTCATGATTGAGTGGATTTTATAGAAATGCTTTTCCAGAGCTTTGTTAGAACTTCTTTTGAATCAGACACTGAGAGATAAGATACACATCACAATTATGTATAGCTGTATGGTCTATAGCTGTAAATAAATCAGTGAAAACAATGACACTTTTGGCAGCCTGATGTGTTGTTTTAGTGAAATGATCTGCACTTGTTTTAACAAACTCTGGGAATGTCCATGTTGTATACATCATCTATTATACAACAAGAGCCTTTTTTATAGCAAGGCCTGTTCAGCATTAAACGTTAAACTGAATTAAACCTCGCAGAAGTCGTCAGCAAAGATTTTAGGATTCAAAGTGAGTGTCTGTGTTTATTCTAAGAGCAGCTGTACATAAATGTGTACACACACGCACACACACACACAGGTTTGTTTTTGTGAAAAGTGGGGACATCCCATAGGTGTAATGGTTTTTATACTGTACAGACCGTATATTCTATTGCCCTACACCAACCCTACCCCTAAACCTACCCCTCAAAGGAAACTTTCTGCATTTTTATATTTAAAAAAAAACTCATTCTGAATTATTTATAAGCGTTTTGAAAAGTGGGGACAAGGGGTAATGTCCTGAAAAGTCACCTTATCCTTGTAATACCTGTGTCATACCTTTGTCATTATACAAATTTATGTCCTCATTTGTCACAAAAACGCGCGCGCACACACACACACACACACACACACACACACACAGAGTAGATCTCTGCCTACTTTTGTGGTCAGATTTTAATCTGTGGCTTTGGCCCGAAGAATGCCTAAAGGTTTTGCTTTTCCTGTTTCTGTAGTTATTGTCTTTCATCAAATGTAAGTTTGTATTACCTTAAAGTCCTATCTTTGACTGTGTAGAAAAGTTGTTTAATGTACAGTACACTTTCACTTGAAGTATTTTTAATAGGGATTCATGGTATAGGTTATATGTTTAATATGAATACATTACATTCAAAGTGTTGGGCTCAGTATGATTGTGATGCATTTTTCATTGTTTTTTAAAGAAATTAATAGTTTTATTCAGCAAGGACACATTAAGTTGATCAAAAGTGACAGTGCCGAAATTTAGAAAGATTTTTGTTTCAAATAAATGCCATTCTTTTGAATGTGTCACAGTTTCTAAAAAAAAATATTAAGCAACATGACTATTTTCAACATTGATAATAATAAGAAAAGTTTTTTAAGTGGCAAATCAGAATATTAGAATGATTTCTGAAGGATCATGTGACACTGAAGACTGGAGTAATGATGCTGAAAATTCAGCTTTGCATCACAGGAATAAATTACAATTTAAAATATAAAGTAGAAAACAATTTGGTTAAACTTTACTTGAAGGGGTGTGCATAAGATGACCAGATCACCTTATAATATGGACAGGAAACCAAAATAATCAGGACATGACACATGTTAGACTACTGAGGTTTTTAGACTGTCAGACAAATGTCTTAAGTGTCATTCCGCTCAGTATGTCATTTAATGCAAAGAGACATTGTGTGAGATGTCTTTTTAGGGCTATGGTTAGGGGTGTACGGATAGGGGTAGGGGTAGGTTCAAATAAGCATATTTGCATTACAAAATGAAATTAAACCTGGCGAATGACACTAATGACAGTTGGCCATAAAACATGCATAAAACATCCTCCTTCTCTGCATGTGTTTCATGATTATGAAGGTGTCATGTCAGGCTTATGCACACCCCTTCAAGTAAAGTTTAACCAAAAAATTTTACCATTTTTACTTTGCGATTTTGATCAACTATATCAAGCATTATACTTTTTTTTTAAAAACTAAAAATCTCTATCTCTCATAAACAAATGTTTTAGTAGGGGATATACAAGTGGGTACGGAAAGTATTCAGACCCCCTTAATTTTCACTCTTAACAATATTGCAGACATTTGCTAAAATCATTTAAGTTAATTTTTTTCTCATTAATGTACACACAGCACCCATATTGACAGAAAAACACAGAATGTTGACATTTTTGCAGATTTATTAAAAAAGAAAAATGAAATATCAGATGGTCCTAAGTATTAAGACCCTTTGCTGTGACAATCATATATTTAACTCAGGTGCTGTCCATTTCTTTTGATCATCCTTGAGATGGTTCTACACATTTATTTGAGTCCAGCTGTGTTTGATTATACTGATTGGACTTGATTAGGAAAACCACACACCCGTCTATATAAGACCTTACAGCTCACAATGCATGTCAGAGCAAATGAGAATCATGAGGTCAAAGGAACTGCCTGAAGAGCTCAGAGACAGAATTGTGGAAAGGCACAGATCTGGCCAAGGTTACAAAAAAAAATTTCTGCTGCACTTAAGTTTCCCAAGAGCACAGTGGCCTCCATTACTTAAATGGAAAACGTTTGGGACGACCAGAACCCTTCCAAGAGCTGGCCATCCGGCCAAACTGAGCTATCGGGGGAAGAAGAGCCTTGGTGAGAGAGGTAAAAGAAGAACCCAAAGATCACTGTGGCTGAGCTCCAGAGCCATGGAGGAAATGTACAGGAGAGCAAGCGAGATGGGAGAAGTTGTAGAAAGTCAACCATCACTGCAGCCCTCCACCAGACGGGGCTTTATGGCAGAGTGGCCCGACGGAGCCTCTCCTCAGTGCAAGACACATGAAAAAAACACCTGAAGGACTCCAAGATGGTGAGAAATAAGATTCTCTGGTCGGATGAGGCCAAGATAGAACTTTTTGGCCTTAATTCTAGCGGTATGTGTGGAGAAAACCAGGCAATTCTCATCACCTGTACAATACAGTCCCAAAAGTGAAGCATGGAGGTGGCAGCATCATGCAGTGGGGGTGTTTTCAGCTGCAGGGACAGAACGACTAGTTGCAATCGAGGGAAAGATGAATGCGGCCAAGCACAGGGATATCCTGGACGAAAAACTTCTCCAGAGTGATCAGGACCTCAGGACTGGGCCGAAGGTGTACCTTCCAACAAGACAATTACCTTAAGCACACAGCTAAAATAACGAAGGAGTTGGCTTCACAACAACTCTGTGACTGTTTTTGAATGGCCCAGCCAGAGCCCTGACTTAAACCCAAATTGAGCATCTCTGGAGAGACCTAAAAATGGCTGTCCACAACGTTTACCATCCAACCTGACAGACCTGGAGAGGATCTGCAATGAGGAATGGCAAAGGATCCCCAAATCCAAGTGTGAAAAACTTGCTGCATCTTTCCCAAAAAAGACTCATGACTGTATTAGATCAAAAGCGTGCTTCTACTAAATACTGAGCAAAGGGTCTGAATACTTAGGACCATGTGATATTTCAGTTTTTCTTTTTTAATAAATCTGCAAAAATGTCAACAATTCTGTGTTTTTCTGTCACTATGGGGTGCTGTGTGTACATTACTGAGGAAAAAAAATTAACTTAAATGATTTTAGCAAATGGCTGCAATATAACAAAGAGTGAAAAATTTAAGGGGGTCTGAATACTTTCCGTACCCACTGTATATTTATATTTATTAGTATTCTATATAAAAGCTAGAATGAATAGTTCTTACAAGTGAATTTAGGCATCATTCATGTGATTGTTGAGTTTTTATTGTGGTCGTCCTAAAAACAGCTGTGAAGGGCCTCGCACCGCTGCTGACCTGTGATTATTTAGCGAACGCAGCCACAAAATGTGCCTTTATATAAGCTGTGACATCATGGTTCGGTTTTTGATGCTGACTTGTGATAGGACACAGTTTAATGTTGCAGAAACGTTCTCACAGTTACAGTTTAAGAAAATAAAGAAGCTTTTGTTCACTCGCTCGCTTCGTGGTTGACTTGCTTTCATTTTTGAGGGGGAAAACCTCTAATTTGCCCACAGGTGACACACAAAACCAAAGTAACTCAAGCAAAGTCTGCGTCTTCGTGTACCTTTGGGGTAATTTGATAGCCAAATGCAACACAAGCAGTCTCAAATTACACATTTTTCCGGTTATCGAATCACTCTAACGGTTTTCAAACCTCGTTTGCTCTCTCCTTCTAACATTTTACAGTACATTTCTCTCACTTTGCCTCTCTTTTTCTCACTCGTTCGCTCGCGCTGTCTCTCTCTCTTTCCACTCATTTTCTGCTCTCTCTGAGGAGTTGTCCTGGTTAGACCTCCGCTCGAAACGCTCGGCAACACAGAGGCTCTTTGTGGTTGCGTTCTTTCACAAGGTGTTTGTGAGAAAGAGCAGGATTTCACTCCTGTGCTCTCCTTTCCATGCTTTTTTTCTTCTTCTTTCTGTCTCGCTGTGGTTTGCTCAGTAAACACTCGTGTCCTACACATGCAGTTCATCATATCGAGACAAAGCTGCTGAATCTCACTGTGGGCAGGCCAGATTAAATGCACGCTTTCGCTTGAAATTCACTCTCTTCAGGGTTTCTCCTCTGCTTTACTTGACCATCTCCACCAAGGCTTGATTTGAATGCTCTTTAACACACACACACACACACACACACACACACACACACACATACAAACACACCCACACACGAGCAAGATGTGCATACACACATTTAGAGGTCAGCTGCAGCGGATGTGGCCGTGGCCATGGTGACATTTCTGAGGAAGACATCTGTTCGTGGACTATGCGTGTTCTCTTTAGGAAGAGTATCTGCGTGATCTTGCGTATTCACACGTTAAAGGAAAAGTTCACCAAAAATGTCAGTTGTCATAATTTTTTCATCCTCATATCATTCCAAATCACTGACTTTCTTCTCTTGAATGAAACAACACAAGAAGTTTTTTTTCAAAAAAGAACATGAGGGTGAGTAAATGATGACAGTGTTTATTTTGGGCTGAATGATCTTGTTAATTCAGTATATGAGGGGGTGTTCATTAAGAAAGAGTTGTAATTGAGATATGATTATAGTTGATATTTATATTTTGAATGTTTTTAATCTATTTATTTTGTTTTAGTAATTTTGTTGTGTTTTTGCCCGTTTTAGTAGCTGTTTATTTATTTATTTTTACATATGTCTATAGTTTTTTATATTTTTATTTCAGTTTTAGAGTGTTATTTTAGGACATCTAAATTAAAATGATGTTGCTTTGGATAGTTCAAGTTTTAATTTTTTTTCAGCTAATGTTCACTTAATTTCAAGTGTCTTTTCTAAAATGTAGTTTCAGTTTTAGCTAACTATAATAATAGCTGTTATTTGCACATGCTGTATGTGTTGTTTTAGCACCCGATTCTCTGAAGGAATTTTTGAATTCAGGTGCAAACACTTATATGGCACAAGTTATAATAAGCTTCATTTGCATAGATTTCTGCTGAAAGGAATGACAATACTCATGGCACAATGCTATTTAGGTGTATTTTGCAACTGTTTCTGATGGATTGTGGGTAGTTGGTGAACAAGATGTGGAGTTTTGCACTAAAAAACCCTGTGGCATGCTCTTTGAGCTAATTTACCCCAGAATGTTCATAAACTTGTGATTTCTGATGTTTTCCTGTGAAATTAGAGGTTGATGAGGTATTTGTGCTTTTGGCCCAGAGAAGAAATTGTTTTGCAACGATTACCCATTTGTAGCTCAATAGACATAATAGAGTTTTTAATTGAATGTCATTTAAGTATTAAAGGGGTCATGGGATGCCCATTTTCCACAAGTTGATAAGATTCTTTAGGGTCTTAATGAAAAGTCTGTAACATAGTTTGGTTAAAATTTCTAGGTAGTGTAAAAAACATATTTTTTACCCTGTCAAAAACAGCTCTTTTCAGAGCACGCCGTTTTTTAGCATTTTCCTTTAAATGTTAATGAGCTATGCTGACCCCGCCCCTCTCTTCCTAGCTGCTCTCAGAGGGAATGTTTACTTTAGCCGCATTCATTGTGAAACTTGCTAATTAGCACATTATTAGGAAAGGCGATTTGCAAAGATTCATTAAAAAACCTTATACTCACTTCTTCTGTTGGTGAAGCTGGATCACGAATGATTTGCGCGAACATGGACGCATTTAGGTAGATCGGGGGAGCATTCCCTTCAGAAACAAACGTAATCCACTGCGTCTTCAGGGACTCAGATGTCGGGAGTAAATGACGACTGCTGTTCATTATTACATCCAACATCAGCACACCTCAATCGCTTAGCAGTCATTCTTGTCTACAACTACTGGTGAAACAATGGAGGACTGATGACAGCTCACTCAGGGCGGGTCTAAGGTAAGACACCAGTCCAGTCTGTGCTGAAACGCTACTGTCAATCAAACTATCGTGGGAGGGGCCTGTTTGAAACGCTGCTGTCAATCAAACTATCGTAGGAGGGGCCTGTTTGAAACGCTGCTGTCAATCAAACTGTCATTGGAGGGGCCTGTTTTTGTGACGTCACAAAGACAGGCATCTGAGATCGGCGCGATTTGAGAAAGGGGTAAAGATTTTAGTAGATAAAAAAACAACACTGGGTGGATTTTTATCATTATAGGGTGTAAAAAAAAAATATGATAGTACACACAGTGCCAACACACATTTCAGTTCAAATAACTTGTAAAAGTGCTTGTAGCATCCAATGACCCCTTTAACTTTCTTCCTAAAATTCCTTTGAAGAAATTAAAATTGAAGCAAATGAGGCCATTGTTGCTGTAGAGCAGGGGTGCCCAACCCTGTTCCTGGAGATCTACCTCCCTGCATAGTTCAGTTCCAACCCTGATCAAATACACCTGTCTGTAATTATCAAGTGCTCCTTCAGATCCTAATTAGTTTGTTCAGTTGTGTTTGATCAGGGTTGGAGCTGAACTCTGCAGGAAGGTAGATCTCCAGGAACAGGGTTGGGCACCCCTGCTGTAGAGTATAAAGCTAGAAAATGAAATGTGGATAGCAGCCCAGACAAGGAACCGATGAAAAAATTCATATTGAGATTTCTTACCCTTGATTACAATTTTTGGCACTGTATGCAGGCAAATCTGTGCACAGTTTGATATCCTATCTAAAAGTCACAAGAAGAAAAATGTGAGAAATGTGAAAAACCCTCTGAGAAGCAGTCTCCTAAGTCTCCTAAAAGTCTCAATTTGCTCTCTATTTAAAACAATTGAGCTATAAAGAGATCTCATTTGTGATTTTTCTTCTCTTCTAAACTAGCTAGAGAACCATTCAATTAAAACTTATACAATGTGAAAAAAATGTATTGAAGTTGTAAATAAAACAAACATTATTGGAGTGTGTTTTACCAGAAAATACTATTTCAGTCTTTGTGCTTAAATATTTCACATTTAATTTGCCATTTTGTTGTAATTGTGAAATTTACTAGCAATTTCTGAGTGAAAATTGTTTCTAGATGAAATTTCGTTCAGTGTTGAAGTGTCTATTCGCATAAACTTTCTTTTTTTATGGTCCGTTTTATCTTGTTTTGTTGTAGCAGCTGTTTAAAGAGATTCTTTCTGAGCAAGTTGGTTCAAATATTTTCTAAATTTTTGTTAAAAGGCAGTGCTTATAGATAAAATTCACAAACACACTGTAAAAGATGTTTTTTTTTTAAAGTTGTAAATAAAACAAAGATTACCAGTGTACAAGAAAATACTATTTTAGTCTTTCTATTTCAAAATGTAGTTTTTATTTCAATGTGTTACATGGCTTTTCTTTGTAAATAATTGAGAAAATGTAGCAATTTCTGAGTAAAAATTGTATCTACACCAACTGTTTTTCCTGTTTAAAGCTAGTTAGCTGAATAATAACATATCTGCTTTAATAGCGCACACATTTGCCCTCAAGGTTTATAACCACAGTACTGTGAAAACGCATGTTAAGTATGTACAAGGCTGCATGCCTGCAGTGTGTTTGCTAAATGCATGCATCTGTGTTGCACTGTGTGTCATTTCTGACACATCCAAACATACGGACACATCTATAAAGACACACAGATGCATGCGGGCAGAAACACACACACTTGTGCTCCTCCAGCCCTGTCATTAGTGCGGCTTTCATGTGGTCAAAGGGTGGTACGGAGACCACTCATTATTCTTTTTTACAAGCACTTTCACTGTCTTCCTCCAGCTCTCTCTCTCTCTCTCCATCAGTGTTGAAATGTAAGACTCTTAGTGACTTTATATGAGTGAAACTGTTCTGCCGTCAAACATGCAGGTCGTGTACTGAAGTGAAATGCGAGCGTGGCCTCAGGCTTTTGTTCTCCGCGGTGACGGCGGCCGACACAGGCCGTGTTTGTGCTGAGATGATGTCATAGCCGCGTGACCCCGTGGCCTGCTGTGTTGTATATTTGGCCTTAAGCCTCTCGTCATGCTCCGCTTAAATGAAGATGCGGTCGGTGTCTGCAGTTAAGAGCTCCACATGGGAAAGTGCACGCCACTGCCAGCCGCTGTGTTTTCCTTTCCTGATTTACAGCCTCTCCATTGTGTTTATTAAACACTGAAATTTATTTCTGTTGCTGAACAGCACTATAAAAACAGTAGAATGAATTGTGGTTTTTCTGAGAGGATAGATAGATGGATGGATGGATGTATAGATGGATGGATGGATGGATGGATGGATGGAGAAATGTTCTGGATTAAAAAATAATGTAACCTTATAACTGCACTTATTCGGCCTATAAAGAATAAGAACTTAAAAGTAATATATTAAAAAGGAGCTTAATATACTATAATTAATGTATAGTTAAACTGCGATAACTACAAAAAATATTTATTATTATATATATATCTATAATATATATATAATATATAACTGCAAAAAAGAATTTGTATGGATTTTGAATATCTAGGTGTGTGTTTTTATTTTATTTTATATTATAGCTATAATAATAAATAATAATCATATTATTACAACTACTTTTTGTTAAACATTTGTCTGGGTTTGGTTTGTAAGTTAGTTACCTGTAAAGACAGGTAAAGATCAGTCGATTAGGGCTGCAACTAAACGATTATTTGCGATAACTGATTAGTTGGTCGATTTTTTTCTCTCGAGTAATTGGATAAAAAGATCTTCTTTTTTTTATTATTGACAAAAAAACACACTATTCCACATTCTGCCCAATGTCCCTCAAACAAACCTGCCAACTGAATGCTATGAAGACATAAAGTCAGTGCTTAACAATTTATTAGACCACCTGCCATAATAAAGAGAAAACACATTTTAGGAATTTTAGGAATCTGTCAAAAACTTGTTTAAATCAAAAAATGTTATTGTCATTTATTGGGTAAACTGAAACAAATAAATAGTATTTATTCAATATTATTTTAACAAAAATGGCCTCCTGTGCCTTTCATAACAGCTTGCATTCTTGCTGGGATTGTTTATGTACTTTTTGACTGTAAATGTATCTGAAAAAGAACACTATAAAGCTCTCTGCCTTTCTTTCATAGATAACAGCAATTATAGCATAATATATAGCCTACTGCTGTTACTAAAGAGCTTACGCATATTGGAGGACTAAGCAATACAGAAAGCTAAAAAAAATTATTTTGGTAATCACCAGTCTCTTAGTTTAGAGCAGCAGTGGCACAAACCATCATTTGTTAAAAACCTTTCATAAATTAGTTTGAATACATTTGTTAAGCATTGTATATAGTGAATATATTTTAAATCTCTGCATTCAAAATTAAAATAATAATAAAGATGATAAAGACGAATAAAATCACAAACTCAGTTGCAACCAATAGGTAAGAGTAATGTTCTGCAGGTCCAGTCACGTCTTCCTGTCAATTCTTTATCCTGTAATGATAATGTAATGGGGTTATGAAGTGTCTGACATTTATATTCAATTACGCGCTGTTATCCCCTTACAGTTCCTACTCTCATAAAATACTCGCAATGCATGTTGACTTTTAAACCTTAATTTAACTTTCAACAACAGATGTTTCAGCACAATGAATGTTTTTGCGCTGATTATTAATTGTTTCTGTTTTCCGTCTGTCTGACGCGTGTGCACACGCCGGCGCTTATTCAGTAAAGATTAAAACTTAACACAGACTGTCAGGACAGACCTTTATGCAAAAATGGAAATGCTCGCGTGAGTTTGTGACATTTATACATAAGTATATGACCTTAAACTGAGCGCCTGACAGGGCAAGCCATTACGCTAATGCATTAAATAAAAATTTCTCATGTTTTGGGCAGCTTGGATCACGTAACTCTCCCGCAGCATCACATTCTGTTTCTTCCTCTATTTTAAGATGCATTTTGTCCATAGAAATATAATATATAATAATTTGACGCGACCGGCTGAAGTTGGACGTGCACTGTGGGCAGACCCGACTAATCGATAATGAGAATCGTTGTCGATGATTTTCATAATCGATAATAATTGATTTTATCGATTAGTTGTTGCAGCCCTACTCTGAATGTTCTGATGAGTTTTAGAAATCACACAGAATGAAAAAACAAACAAAACCGTTATGATGTCAAACTGCAAAATGGCGCTAACCGCTCTTAAGGAATTTACCATGTCAAATGTTTTATTTATTGTATGTATTAAGAATTAACAAGCATTGATCTGGACACCCCTAATGTACACATACAAGTCCAGATAGATACATAGAGTGATGTGTTGATGGATTATGGGAGGATTTCGACGGATGGCAGGAGAGGGTGTGACTGTGTGCGCTGGTTCACATGAGGACACGGGGCAGGTAAATCCAGTATTGTGTTCTCAGCCCTTGGGCCCTGAATGTTCTCAGCAGGATCGGCCCTGTCTCACCTCCTCACCCTCCTCCTCCATCTTCATCTGCTCAGGAGAGCTGAGAGCTTGCTTGCTTTCTTGCTGTCTTGCTTTCTGTCGTCAAATAACATTTATCACTGATGCTATGTTGGCCTATTTTATTGGTGATTTCACATATTAATGAAACTTAAGACTGGCAGTTTGTTGTCTTTTTTTCCATTCCAATAAATGTAAGATGGCTGCTGAGTGCTCTGACTTGCTTGAGAAAGGGCTTTGATATGGTGCGAATGACCTGATCCTAGATCTGTATGCAGAGTTTGTCCCTCTTGGCCTTTTGTCCTTGTCTCAGGCCATTAGCGTGTGGCTGTAATTATCAAAGCTAACTTTGTTAGATGCTAATTTTATTTTTGGTGGGAAACCCCATGACCAGTCTGAAGTAACTTCCCATCAAGCCACGTCTCTAATCATATGCTGTTGTCATTGTTTAGACTTGGTTTCAATAGTTTTACATTTCTAGATCACCTTGCGGTTTAGGTTTTTACAATTTCCTTGGAGTCTCTCAGGTCTTGTGATTTGAGTATTTGCTCCACTGATGTGCAACTGTAAACGGCGGTAGAAGTCAGGATAGCTACCAAAAGGATTGAATAACCCCGCGCATGGGCCCCCATCTCCTCCGCTACCCTCCACGTCCCCAACCACCAGCACCCGGCATGTAAGAAATTTGTGTGGCCCAGTCTGGAAATCTGGAAATCATTTATTTTGTTATATCAATCAATGTGCCGATCAAAAAGAGCCCATTAGAGAAGCTCTCAATCAGTAAGGAGTCTCACAGCATCTCTGGAGAAGTAAGGGCCAGGAAGAGTGGTTGATCTGGGCCCGGTGGGTCTCCTGAGGTCAGAGCTGTATCGCTCACAAAGACACGCGGAATGCTGCGCCGCCGCCAACACAAACACACACACTCACAGGACCGACGCTCCGCTAGACAGTCCTGCAGCTCTCTGGTCTCGCTCTCACATGCACAACAATATCAGACTGATGGCCAGAGGGTCAGCTGGTGAGGTCATAAAATGACACAGAAAGGTGTATTGGCCTTTAGCATCAACAGAAGCATGATTAAATGACGTGTATATGTATGTGCTTAAAAGTGTGTACTATATACTGTATATATTTAAATGACATACTGTGTGTGTTTTCCTTTTTGTGTGGTGTGTGTGTAATATTGCTATGGGTGTATATATGTGTGTATATATATTATCTATATATATATATACACAAACCACACATTACACAGTAATCACAAATGAACACACATAATTTTCAGTGTTTGATTTTGAACCAATTGAGAATTTAATGTAGTTGTTAACATTTCTGAGAAAGTTTGTTTCATTTTTTTATTACTAGAGAAGTCATAATCATTTATTTGGGTCAGTGATGAACAATTTTTCTTTGGGCCATTGATTTTGTGTGCGGTGTTTTTATTTAAATGAATAAATAAAAATAAACAATATATCTATTTTTTGTTTGTGGACCTAAAAACTATAATATATTTACAGTAAATTTTTATTAATTATTTTAAAATAATTTTTAATAATAACAAAGTTCAATTAAACTAATTTTTGCATCAAAATATCAAAGTGATGCACTGCCCAGAGCTCAGTTACAGTGGGTACGTAAAGTATTCAGACCCGCTTAAATTTTTCTTTGTTATATTGCAGCCATTTGCTTAAAATCATTTAAGTTAATTTTTTTCATCATTAATGTACACACAGCACCCCATATTGACAGAAAAAACACAGAATTGTTGACAATTTTTGCAGATTTATTCAAAAAAGAAAAACTGAAATATCACATAATCCTAAGTATTCAGACCCTTTGCTCAGTATTTCGTAGAAGCACCCTTTTGATCTAATACAGCATGAGTCTCCTTTTTTGGAAAGATGCAACAAGTTTTTCACACCTGATTTGGGGATCCTCTGCCATTCCTCCTTGCAGATCCTCTCCAGTTCTTTCAGGTTGGATGGTAAACGTTGGTGGACAGCCATTTTTAGGGCTCTCCAGAGATGCTCAATTGGGTTTAGTCAGGGCTCTGGCTGGGCCATTCAAAAACAGTCACAGAGATGTTGTGAAGCCACTACTTCGTTATTTTAGCTGTGTGCTTACGGTCATTGTCTTGTTGGAAGGTAAACCTTCGGCCCAGTCTGAGGTCCTGAGCACTCTGGAGAAGGTTTTCGTCCAGGATATCCCTGTACTTGCCGCATTCATCTTTCCCTCGATTTCAACCAGTCGTCCTGTCCCTGCAGCTGAAAAAAAAAAACACAGCATGATGCTGCCACCACCATGATGCTGCCACCACCATGCTTCACTGTTTGGGACTGTATTGGACAGGTGATGAGCAGAGCCTGGTTTTCTCCACACATACCGCTTAGAATTAGGGCCAAAAAGTTCTATCTTGGTCTCATTAGACCAGAGAATCTTATTTTTCACCATCTTAGAGTCCTTCAGGTGTTTTTTAGCAAAACTCCATGCGGGCTTTCATGTGTCTTGCACTGAGGATAAATAAAGCCCCGACTGGTGGAGGGCTGCAGTGATGGTTGACTTTCTACAACTTTCTCCCATCTCCCGACTGCATCTCAGGAGCTCAGCCACAGTGATCTTTGGGTTTTCTTTACCTCTCTCACCAAGGCTCTAATCCCCCGATAGCTCAGTTTGGCCGGAAAGCCAGCTCTAGGAAGGGTTCTGGTCAACCCAAACGTCTTCCATTTAAGGATTATGGAAGCCACTGTGCTCTTAGGAACTTTAAGTGCAGCAGAATTTTTTTTTGTAACCTTGGGCAGATCTGTGGCTTGCCACAATTTTGTCTCTGAGCTCTTCAGGCAGTTCCTTTGACCTCATGATTCTCATTTGCTCTGACATGCACTGTGAGCTGTAAGGTCTTATATAGACAGGTGTGTGGCTTTCCTAATCAAGTCCAATAAGTATAATCAAACACAGCTGGACTCAAAATGAAGGTGTAGAACCATCTCAAGGATAATCAGAAGAAATAGACAGCACCTGAGTTAAATATATGAGCGTCACAGCAAAGGGTCTGAATACTTAGGACCATGTGATATTTCAGTTTTTATTTTTTAATAAATATGCAAAAATGTCAAAAATTCTGTGTTATTCTGTCAATATTGGGTGCTGTGTGTAAATTAATGAGGAAAAAAAAAAAAACTTAAATTATTTTAGCAAATGGCTACAATATAACAAATAGTGAAAAATTTAAAGGGGTCTGAATAATTTCCATACCCACTGTAAATTACACAGGACAAAATTATAAAGGCAACACTTATTTTTTTTGCCCAATTTAGAGCTGAACTCAAAGATCTCTAAGACTTTTGCTAGGTGCACAAAAAGGCCTATTCTCTAAATATGGTCACAAATCTGCTCTAAATTGTGTTAGTGAGCAGCACCCTTTGCCGAAGGATAATCCATCACCTCACAGGTGTGGCATCTCAAGAGCTGATTAGACAGCATGATTATGACAGGTGTGCCTTAGGTGGCCACAATAAAAGACCACTAAAAGGTGCAGTGTGATCACAAAGCACAATGCCTCAGATGCGCAAGTTTGAGGGACGGTACAATTGCATGCTGACTGCAGGATGTCCACCAGAGCTGTTTACCTGTGAATCTTAATCGTTCATTTCGCTACATAAAGCATCTACAAAGTTTCGAGATATGGAGGTCTGGCAACCGGCCTCACAAACTGCAGACACGGTAACACATCCAGCATCTTCACCTCCTAGATCGTCTGAGACCAGCCACCCGGAATGCTGCTGCAACAATCGGTTTGCATAATCAAAGAATTTCTGCACAAACTGTCAGAAACCGTCTCAGGGAAGCTCATCGGCATGCTCGTCATCCTCATCGGGGTCCCGACCTGACTGCAGTTCGTCGTCGTAAAACCAACTTGAGTGGGCAAATGCTCAAATTCGATGGCGTCTGGCACTTTGGAGATGTGTTCTCTTCACGGATGAATCCCGGTTTCACTGTACAGGGCAGATGGCAGAAAGCGTGTATGGCGTCGTGTGGGTGAGCGGTTTGCTGATGTCAATGTTGTGGATCAAGTGGCCCATGGTGGCGGTGGGGTTATGGTATGGGCAGATGTATGTTATGGACAACGAACACACGTGCATTTTATTGATGGCATTTTGAATGCACAGAGATATCGTGACGAGATCCTGAGGCCCATTGTTGTGCCATTCATCCACGACAATCACCTCATGCTGCAGCATGATAATGCACAGCCCCATATTGCAAGGATCTGTACACAATTCCTGAAAACTGAAAACATCCCAGTTCTTGCATGGACAGCATACTCACCAGACATGTCACCCACTGAGCATGTTTGGAATGCTCTGGATCAGCGTATACGACAGCATGTTTCAGTCCCTGCCAATATCCAGCAACTTCGCACAACCATTGAAGAGGAGTGGACCAACATTCCACAGGCCACAATCAACAACCTGATCAACTCTATGCGAAGGAGATGTGTTGCACTGCGTGAGGCAAATGGTGGTCACACCAGATACTGACTGGTTTTCGGACCCCCCGGGACCCCCAATACAGTAAAACTGCACATTTTAGAGTGGCCTTTTATTGTGGCCAGCCTAAGGCACACCTGTGCAATAATCATGCTGTCTAATCAGCATCTTGATATGCCACACCTGTGAGGTGGATGGATTATCTCGGCAAAGGAGAAGTGCTCACTAACACAGATTTAGACAGATTTGTGAACAATATTTGAGAGAAATAGGCCTTTTGTGTACATAGAAAAAGTCTTAGATCTTTGAGTTCAGCTCATGAAAAATGGGGGCAAAAACAAAAGTGTGGCGTTTATAATTTTGTTCAGTGTATATAAAAAAAGTGAAATTGGGCAGCACGGTGGTTTATTGCATGTGTAATTGTGCAGTTGTGTGTTCATGAATGCAACAAACAGCTCCAGAATCCCACAGACATGAGTTTGGTGCGGTTGAGAGAAAACTCCACATATTGTTGGTCTAAATGCCTGTGCAAAAGACCAAGAGCATGAAGGATTTTCACATTTGCTATCAATTTAGGACCTGAAAATAAGCAGCAGCTCTCTCTCTTTCTCCTGAGCAGGACCGAAATGAGGAATGTTTTTATATCAATGGGGAAAAAGGATTGCGAGGGGGAAGGTATAAAGATGGCGTGTAATAATAGCTGTCTTTCTCCAGATGTGTGGCAGAGATGCTGACCTCAGCGTGACCTGTAGTTTGATCAGCATCAGTCATCTGCCACCTGCTGACCATGTAGCACACGCACAGATAGCGCCACATGTAGAAACGTCCTGTGCATGATGTTATTCCACGTGCTCGAAAGCCAAATTCCAGGACACACACACACACACACACACTCTGTCATATTCATTCTTCAAGGCTGACTGCATTCGCCTGTTCTTTGCAGCATGTACGAGTGGAAGGATTCCATTGGTTGCTGTGGTTTTGGGGCTGGCTTAGGTTTTGAAAAAGCTGTTAAATATATTGAGTTTGATGCTAACCTTAATCTGATGTACTTCCAACCGGCATCCCAATGGGGACTTTAACATGTGTGTACGGATAGGCCAACTTCCAGGTCAGAATTGTTCCTCCACAACCAAAAAAATACAATAAAAATACAATATGGGATAATTTACAAAAGTTCTCAGGACCCACATTGTTTGTGGTAAATGAATGAAAGTTTATGGGCTTTTGAAGTGTGTGTATATATATATATATATATATATATATATATATATATTACAGTGGGTACGGAAAGTATTCAGACCCCCCTTAAATTTTTCACTCTGTTATATTGCAGCCATTTGCCAAAATCATTTAAGTTAATTTTTTTTCTCATTAATGTACCCACAGCACCCCTATTGACAGAAAAACATAGAAGAATTGGTGACATTTTTGCAGATTTATTAAAAAAGAAAAACTGAAATATCACATGCTCCTAAGTATTCAGACCCTTTGCTGTGACACTCATAGATTTAACTCAGGTGCTGTCCATTTCTTCTGATCACCTTGAGATGGTTCTACACCTTCATTGAGTCCAGCTGTGTTTGATTATACATATTGGACTTGATTAGGAAAGCCACACACACCTGTCTATATAAGACCTTACAGATCACAGTGCATGTCAGAGCAATTGAGAATCATGAGGTCAAAGGAACTGACTGAAGAGTTCAGAGACAGAATTGTGGCACGGCACAGATCTGGCCAAGGTTACAAAAAAATTTCTGTTGCACTTAAAGTTCCTAAGAGCACAGTGGCCTCCATAATCTTAAATGGAAGACGTTTGGGACGACAGAACCCTTCCTAGAGCTGGCCGTCCGGCCAAACTGAGCTATCGGGGGAGAGAAGAGCCTTGGTGAGAGAGGTAAGAAGAACCCAAAGATCACTGTGGCTGAGCTCAGAGATGCAGTCGGGAGATGGGAGAAAGTTGTATTAAGTCAACCATCACTGCAGCCCTCCAACAGTCGGGGCTTTATGGCAGAGTGGCCTGATGGAAGCCTCTCCTCAGTGCAAGACATATGAAAGCCT
Organism: Sinocyclocheilus anophthalmus; assembly: GCA_018155175.1. Classification (NCBI taxonomy): domain Eukaryota; kingdom Metazoa; phylum Chordata; class Actinopteri; order Cypriniformes; family Cyprinidae; genus Sinocyclocheilus; species Sinocyclocheilus anophthalmus. Next base: position 394,165 of record JADLZN010001612.1, read on the forward strand.
GCATGGAGTTTGCTAATAAACACCTGAAGGACTCCAGGATGGTGAGAAATAAGATTCTCTGATCTGATGAGACCAAGATAGAACTTTTTGCCTTAATTCTAAGCGGTATGTGTAGAGAAAACCAGGCACTGTCCAATGTCCAACAGTCCAACAGTGAAGCATGGGGTTGGGGAGGGGGGGGGGGGGGGGGACAGCATCTGCTGTGGGGGTGTTTTTTTCACCCTGTAGGGAGCCAGGAAGACTGGTTGCAATCGAGGGAAAGATGAATGTGGCCTAGTACAGGGATATCCTGGACGAAAACTTCTCCAGAGTGCTCAGGACCTCAGACTGGGCCGGAGGTTTACCTTCCAACAAGACAATGACCCTAAGAACACAGCTAAAATAATGAAGGAGTGGCTTCACAACAAATCTGTGACTGTTCTTGAATGGCCCAGCCAGAGCACTGACTTAAACCCAATTGAGCATCTCTGAGAGACTTAAAAATGGCTGTCCACCAACGTTTACATCCACCTGACAGAACTGGAGAGGATCTGCAAAGGAGGAATGGCAGAGGATCCCCAAATCAAGGTGTGAAAAACTTGTTGCATCTTTCCTAAAAAGACTCAGGGCTGTATTAGATCAAAAGGGTGCGTCTACTAAATACTTAAGGACCATGTGATATTTCAGTTTTTTCTTTTTAATAAATCTGCAAAAATGTCAACAAATTCTGTGTTTTTCTGTCAATATGGGGTGCTGTGGTTACATTAATGAGGAAAAAAAATTAACATGAATGATTTTAGCAAATGGCGCCCATATTATAACAAAACAGGAAAAAAGTAAGGGGTATGAATACTTTCGTACCCACTGTATTATATCTATATATTATACAGTTGCCCCTCATAGTATTGGACAGTAAAGACAAATTGCTCAGTTTGGCTGTGGATCAAGAGTTTGCAACTATGATTAAATCATAAAAAATAGGATCAGTGTGTGTGTAGAGTAGTGGTTGACCGATATTGGTTTTTTGGGGGGGGGGGGGGGGGGGGGGGGGGGGGGGGGGGGGGGGGGGGGGGGGGGGGGGGGGGGGTTTTGGGACAGCCGATGCGATAACATATATCTTGGATAAGCAGGATGGCCGATATAAAGATGATAATATATTTATTATTTAAGAAATTTTAAATCATTTGAAAATGGATTAAAAAAATAAGTGTGTAAAATAAACATGCTTATACTTTAGATGACAAAGTATTTTTTCACAAATAAATATTTAATAAAAATCTAGTTGAATAGGAAGTAAACACTGTAACCAACAGGCCACTCAGTATTCTGGGAAGTTTGTGTCCATTGGGAATCAGATTTTTTCAAATAAAGCCAAGGTAACACTCATTTTACATACAGCACACAGTGAAAATGACATGAATATGACAGTGGGCAAAAGCATGAAGCGCAGCATAATTTAAAATCACAAGTTTAAAGTTTGTCTCCAGTGAAGCTGAACTATCCTCCTGTCCGCATTCAATTCACACAAACCGGCCGTCATGCAGAGAACACGCGATCGTGCAGGATACAAATGCACACTTAATAAGATCTCACAGCTGGATTCGACTAAGTTTGCAAGGTTTGTGAAATTAAATTTTCATTAGCAATTCAAATATTTGTTTAAATGGTGTAAATGCGTATTTGCTGAATGCTGACGGCAAATTAGAAAGTATTACAATGTTTGTCTTTCTATTACTAATAATATAAAAGCAATCGTTATAATACTTTTTTGTATACATTTTAATTCCTTTGTTTAACAGTTCTTTCTGATTATTAGACAGACTTCTATCAGTATTAATCAGAACTGTTAACGACGACGGCGAACAAGAGGGAGAATGTGAGCAATGTGTGCTCAGGCGCTGCCACTCTCAGCGCCGTCAAAATAAAAGTCACGAATTTAAAAAAGTCGCCAAAATGAAAAACTTATAGGAATGAGATTATATCGGTTGTCACAATAGTATGTGTGATATACGGTTATATATATATATATATAGATATATATATATATATATTCTATTATTTTATGTATAATAAAAAAAAATCTTAAAATAAATGTACACTTATTTAGTAAGGGTGCATGAAAAGGATAAAAAATTACAGTAAAGACATTTATAATATTAAAAAAAGATTTCTATTTCAGATAAATGCTAACGTTTTGAATTTTAGAATCCTGAAAAAGTATCACAGGTTCCAAAAAAATATATTAAGCAGCACAACTTTTTTCAGCATTGATAATAATAATGAATGTTTTTGATCAGCAAATCAATATATTAGAATGACTTCTGAAGGATCATGTGACACTGAAGACCGGAGTAATGATGCTGAAAATTCAGCTTTGCATCACAGGAATAAAATAGATCTTAAAATATATTAAGATGGAACGGTTAATTTTAAACTGTAAAAAAAATTACTGTATTTTGATCAAATAAATGCAGCCTTGGTGAGAATTAAAAACTTATTTAATTTAAAAAACCTTAAAAAAAATTCACCAACCCCAAGCTTTTTTATGTTAGTGTACATGAATTGAAGGGGACTAAAGCCATTTCTGCAGACTAATATATCATAGAAACTTAAGGAAATGTAAACAAAGCTAGTTTTTCATTTCACATTGCTTTTATCCCTTAGCTGTTCCAACGCAAACAAACAAATTAAATGGCTATAATGTGATTCTTCGGATCATTGTTGAGATCCTTGCTAATGGCTGCATCTTCACACAACAATCTGTCATAACAGATCTTTTTGTGGACCTCGGATCCTCGGGAGTGCAGCGTCGTGGTCCAAATGGAGAGAGAGACCAGATGTTTCTTTTGTTTATATTTGAACTGGGCGGAAAGGAAGGGTGTAGGAGTCGGTGGGCGGTCGGGTGTAAGGAAACCAAACCATTCACAGTTGGAAAGCAATGTAGTGTATGAGTCTCTCTCTCTGGGTTGGTGTGTGTGTGTGTGAAGCACCACAGATATGATGTGTATATTGGCTTTGTAAACACTGAATCTGAATGTATGGTATATATGAGCCTTTCAGCTCAGGTATATCACTGACAAACGTTTGGAAGGAACTAACTTAAAGTTGCAGTTACAGATACTGATCATTGGTACCAAACAGTCATCAGTTCATATTAGATGCTTTGTGTCTCATATGGGACATGTATTAGCAGATGTTGGATATTTACTTGGACATTGCTAATTTTACCCTATGTATTTTTTTAAAAAATTGTTTATGTAATATAATGCTAATTATTTTTTTAAACTGTAGATTAGGTCCGCATGCCCTTTAAATCATTCTACTATTGAAACAATAGATTTTTTATTTCAAAGTCAATAATTTTTTTATTAATTTTAATAATTTTATTATCCTCCATTTATCATTTGTTGGCCAATCTGAAAATAATTAATGGCTTTTCCGATAACAGACAGAGGTATTAATATTTAAATGTTTTTTTTTTTAAAAGTGGTGTTTTTAAATATGCTTAAATTTGAATTTTAATATTGTTCATTTATCAGTTGTTGGCCAATGCGAAAATAATTCATGGATTTTTAGTAATGGAGAGAATTATTAATTAAATAATTCAGTTTTAAAAAATATTGTAATATTACTTATTTTTTTGTGAATTTTAGTTAACTTTATTGATCTAATTTAGCGGTCATAACATATGTTTTTAAAATTTAAAGACAGAATTATTAATCAAATAATTGAATATTTTACTAGATTTTTGTTGTTGGATATTATTTGTAAATCTTTAGTTGACTGTATTTGATCATTTTCTCCTCTTTATAAATTAAAATAGAATTTTTAAATTGTCCATCAATGGGTCATTGGTCAGCGCGGAAATAATTAATGATTTTATTTTTTTTTGTAACAAACAGAATTATTAAAAATATTGTAGTATTGATGCATTTTTCTAGTAAGAATATGGTAACTCTTTAGTGGACTATATTTAAGCAAATTCTGCTGTTCATAAATATGCTTCAATTCATATATACAATAAATTTGGAGTGATAGATAATCAATATTATATTATAAACATAATTGGTGGTATTTCATGGAAATGTATTGTTAAAATGCTAAAATTGATCCTTATAATTTTTTTTTGTCAGATAAACATTGATCTGATGCTCATAGTTGCATTTAAATATCCCCTTCCTCAGATTACTTCAGTGTAGTTTTATTAGCAGTTTTTAGTGTAGCTACTTTTTTAAAGAGTAAAATGACTTTATGCACACCTGCATGTGTGTTTGTGTGTTTAAATAATGCCATGTTGGCAGCCAATCATACTGTGTGTGTGTGTGTGCATGCCTGATTACCTAGGAGTAAAACCGCATTCATTACAGTCATCAGAGCCGTGGCTGCACCTCAAACCTGACTGCAGCGTGGTACCCGCCGATCCAGCCATCCTGGCTCAGCCTCTGCGGCGGAAGGTGGGTCTGCGTGAGGAGAAACCCGAGCCTACATGCGTGGAGTCTGAAACGTGTTGTTCAGTCTTTGACAGGCTCATTACTGACAGAAATCATGGCTCGGCTTTATACTGGACACTTGGCTGCATTTATCCTGCTCTTTGAGTACGTGTGGGCAATACCGCAGAGTCCTGTTCATTTCTGGCAAATCAATTTGTTCAGATGGGTCACTTAAATGTGGCTGAAAAAAAAACATTTAATTTAATCTTTCAAAGCATCAATTGACCAGAAGTCCTGTTTTCTTTCTTTATTTTTTTAAATGGTGAGTTAGATGAAGTGGTCGATATTATTATTATTATGCTTTTATGCGATCTATTAAATTATTTCCAGCGATATCGTTGACTTGATTGCAAATGATTGCAAAGATACTTTATTGAAACGACTGAGCTGGATGATGACGTCACTGAATTGAATGATGAACTGTCTTTGACTGAAAAATGAATGTTTACTATTGTGATTTTGCATTATTGACACACTATTTTCGTATTTAATGCTGTTCAGTTGCTTTGACACAATCTGCATTGTTAAAAGCGCTATATAAATAAAGGTGACTTGACTTGACAGTAAACAGCCTTCGCCCATCTCCTCTTTCTCATTTCAGATCGTCTGTCTCCCTTTTCTCATTTTCTTTTGCCTTTAATTCACTTTCCTCGTTCTAACGGCAGAAACACGTTGTTCTTATCTGCCGTTTCCTGTGTGTCTTTGATATGTGTTTACATGTGTTCAGGGTCAGGATGGGACAGTGTCAGTTAGGAAAGCACATTCATGCCGTTGCTGTGTCTCAGCGTAGCCAAGGTAAACCTCAGCACGTCAAAGCTCCATGGATATAGCTACGCGGCGGCGCCTTGACTGTCAGGATTACAGTGAGTGTGTACATGTGTGTCGGGAGGAGATTTGTTGGCTTCGGTGTGTTTACGTGAAGGTCTGTTGAGCTCCTTGTATGTCCACACTCATGATTTCTTGTGTCTGCACACATATGTTTGGGATTTATTGTGTTTAAATGTATGTGAGAGTGTTGTGTGTAGTTTGTGATTGGCAGGCGTGTTTATAAGGAAGAGGAAGAGCAGGATCATATGACAGGAACTATGCAGTGCATCTGGACAGGAAGTGAATTTTTGTCCCGTGAGGGATCACATTTTTGCACTTTCTTTCACCTCACAATTTCTGTCATTTATTTTATTTCTTTTTGTCATGATTTAAAAAAAAGAAATTACTTTATAATGGCAACTTCACAAGGTAGTTACACCTGTATATGCTCCCACTAAGTCAAATAATGAGAAAGAACCAAATTGCCTATCACAGCTATGCTGATGATACCCAGATTTACCTAGCCTTATCCCCAAATGACTACCCCATTGACTCCCTCTGCCACTGCATTGATGAAATTAACAGTTGGATGTGCCAAAAGTTTCTTCAGTTAAACAAGGAGAAAATTGATGTCATTGCATTTGGAAACAAAGATAAGTTCTCAAGGTGAATGCATACCTTTTGACTCTAGGGGTCTAACAACTAAAATCAAGTCAGGAATCTTGGTGTGATTCTGGAGACAGACCTCAGTTTCAGTAGTCATGTCAAAGCAGTAACTAAATCAGCATACTATCATCTCAAAAACATGAGAATTAGATGTTTTGTTTCCAGTCATGACTTGGAGAAACTTGTTCATGCCTTTATCACCAGCAGGGTGGACTATTGTAATGGTCTCCTCACCGGCCTTCCCATGAAGACAATTAGACAGCTGCAGCTCATCCAGAAACCTGCTGCCAGGATTCTGACTAAAACCAAAAAAAGCTGAGCACATCACACCAGTCCTCAGGCCTTTACACTGGCTTCCAGTTACATTTAAGATTGATTTTAAAGTACTTTTACTCGTTTAAAAATCACTCAATGGCCTAGCAGATATGTTCACTGAATATAAACATAACAGACCACTCAGATCATTAGGATCATGTCAGTTAGAAATACCAAGGGTTCACCCAAAACAAGGGGAATGTGCTTTTAGTCATCATGCCACCCGCAGTTGGAATCAGATTCCAGAAGAGATCAGATGTGCTAAAAAATTAGCCACATTTAAATCCAGACTCAAAAATCATCTGTTTAGCTGTGAATTTACTGAATGAGCACTGTGCAATGTCCAAACTGATTGCACTATATTATATGTATAATCATTTTCTTAAATTAATTTTAAACCTCTTAAAATTCATTTTTTCAAAATTCATTTTCAAGTTTTTTAAATCTTGTTATTCTATTGCGGGGATTATTATTCTTTTCTTTTAGTTGAAAGCACTTTGACCAATTAAATGGGTATGCAATGTGCTATATAACTAACTTGCCTGCCTTGCCTTTAAGGACTTAATGTAGCCTTACAATACACTATATTTTATTTATTTATTTAAAATTATTAAAAATGTATACATTATTTAAAAAAAAATTGTTTATTGTAGACTGCATTAAGTCATAAAAGTGAACCAACTGTAAAGGATATGGTAACAATATTGTGTAAAAATAAACGATTTCATTAATTTAGTTTTTCAGGATTACTTTTAAAAAAAAATAAGTACTTTAAATGCAAAATTTTCAACGTGTAGTACACCTTTAAGGGACTTAAATGTAGCATTTAAGACACTTATTTTATTTTATTATTTGTTATTTATTTTATTTATACACTATTTTTTTAAAGGAATATGTAACCACACCTTTACCAGATGATTCCACGTTTCAGCCTTATAACACACATTTTTTTAATTAAATTAAATTAAATAATGAATTTATTGTAAATCTGCATTAGGCTTTTTTTAATTTTACTTTTATTAATACATTTTACAAATAATTGTAAATGCATCTCTGTTTAAACGCAGATATATACTATACAGTTGGGGCAAAAAAAGTATTTAGATCACGCCACCAATGGAAAGTTCTCCCATTTAAAAAGATGAGAGAGGCCTGTAATTTTAATCATAGTTATACCTCAACTATGAGATACAAAATGAGAAAAAAAATCCAGAAATTCACATTGTAGGATTTTTAAAGAATTAATTGTTAAATTCCTCTGTAAAATAAGTATTTTGTCACCTACAAACAAGCAAGATTTCTTTGCTCTCACAGACCTGTAACTTCTTCTGTCCTCCACTGGTTACCTGTATTATTGGCATCTGTTTGAACTTGTTATCAGTGTAAAAGACATCTGTCCACAACCTCAAACACTCACACTCCAAACTCCACCATGGCCAAGACCAAAGAGCGTCAAAGGACACCAGACAAAATTGTAGACCCCATGCACCAGGCTCGGAAGATGAATCTGCAATAGGTAAGCAGCTTGGTGTGAAGAAATCAACTTTGGGAGCAATTATTAGAAAATGGAAGAAATACAAGACCACTGATAATCTACCTCGATCTGGAGCTCCACGCAAGATCTCACACCGTGGGGTCAAAATAATCACAAGAACTGTGAGCAAAAATCACAGAACCACACGGGGGGACCTAGTGAATGAACTGCAGAGAGCTGGGACCAAAGTAACAAAGGCTACTATCAGTAACACACTGCGCTGCCAGGGATTCAAATCCTGCAGTGCCAGACGTGTCTTCCTGCTTAAGCCAGTACATGTCCAGGTCTGTCTGAAGTTTTCTAGAGAGCATTTGGATGATCCAGAAAGGATTGGGAGAATGTCATATGGTCAAATGAAACCAAAATATAACTTTCTGGTAAAAACTCAACTTGTCGTGTTTTTTCTGTGTTTGGAGGAGAAAGAAGCCTGAGTGTGCATTCCAAAGGAACACCATACTAGCTGTGAAGACATGGGGGTGGAAACATCATGCTTTGGGGCTGTTTTTCTGCAAAGGGGCCAGGACGACTGATCTGTGTAAACGATAGAATGAATGGGGCCATGTATAGTGAGATTTTGAGTGAAAACCTCCTTCCATCAGCAGGGCATTGAAGATGAAACGTGGCTGGGTCTTTCAGCATGACAATGATCCCAAACACACCGCCCGGGCAATGGCTTCGTAAGAAGCATTTCAAGGTCCTGGAGTGGCCTAGCCAGTCTCCAGATCTCAACCCCATAGAAAATCTTTGGAGGGAGTTGAAAATCCGTGTTGCCCAGCGACAGCCCCAAAACATTACTGCTCTAGAGGAGATCTGCATGGAGGAATGGGCCAAAATACCAGCAACAGTGTGTGAAAACCTTGTGAAGACTTACAGAAAACGTTTGACCTCTGTCATTGCCAACAAAGGGTATATAACAAAGTATTGAGATGAAATTTTGTTATTGACCAAATACTTATTTTCCACCATAATTTGCAAATAAATTCTTTAAAAATCCTACAATGTGATTTTCTGGATTTTTTTTCTCATTTTGTCTCTCATAGTTGAGGTATACCTATGATGAAAATTACAGGCCTCTCTCATCTTTTTAAGTGGGAGAACTTGCACAATTGGTGGCTGACTAAATACTTTTTTTCCCCACTGTATGTGTTAGACTTTATGTACTGTATACATTATTATAATTATTATAGCATATATTTTATTTTTAAATAGAATAGTTATGTTACACAAAAGTCGGGTTGTCATAAAATGATTAATTTATTATTATGATTGCATGCATATTTGATATTATTGTGAAATATTGGTATGGCAGTATTCAGCCATACCAGTGTACCTGCTGACTCGGATGCAGTCAGCAGCCGCTCACAGATGTTGCCTCATCCTGTGGTCTCTGACTGGTGGACGGGGTTTGAAGTGGTTAGTGTGAAGTGTGTCGGGGTCAGAGGTTAATACAATCTGCCCCCCTCCCTTTGTCCTCTTCTACCCTCATCTCTACTTCTCTCTTTCACTCTCTCCTCAACACTAGATCACTTCCAGACCCTTTCACCCGACCCGAGGGGAGCTAGCTCTGATGAAAACAGCTTTCACATGCTTCTATTGTGAAACCTCAAATGGCTGTTATGTGTTTAAAAACGAGTCACAATCTGATTCTGATACTCTGAGCATAAAAATAGACAACATGCAAATATTTGGTCACATATTCTCTACTTCAATATTGTAGTCTCCTTCACGTCATTAACACCTTAAATACTGCCTACGTTTGCAGCTCGCTAGGTTTTAGAACGTAGCTGTGTTCATTTTTCAGAGAAAATCGTCTAAGTGAAATCGTATGGCAACATGTTTCTGTTTGTAAAGGATTACTGAAGCTGCCAGGATTTACACTGGAAACACAAACGCATGCAATAAAACTTCATCTTACACCAGACATTTATTGAAAGGTGATGCATGTACATTTTTGGATGAAAACACTTTCTTCTGTCCCAGAGACAACTGTAAGGTTGACTTCCTGAGGAGCGTAAACACTGCCGGCTCTGTGGTGCTCTCAAAACATTGCTCTGTTTGTTTGAATGGTCAGCTGCTGGCTTAAGCATGCTTCAGTTAGGGGCAAGGTACATCCGCGGGATTCTTTAAATATTACTATGAGTATTTATGACTTTATGGCATATATGACTTTTGAATGTATATATTTATTTATTTTGGATTTATATAATATTATATATACTTCTTTATTTCTACTAATATTACTAATATTTGCATGTTGTCTATTTTTATGCTCAGAGTATCAGAATCAGATTGTGACTCGTTTTTAAACACATAACAGCCATTTGAGGTTTCACAATAGAAGCATGTGAAAGCTGTTTTCATCAGAGCTAGCTCTCCTCGGGTTGGGTGAAAGGGTCTGGAAGTGATCTAGTGTTGAGGAGAGAGTGAAAGAGAGAAGCAGAGATGGGGGTAGAAGAGGACAAAGGGAGGGGGGCAGATTGTTTTAACCTCTGACCCCGACACACTTCACACTAACCACTTCAAACCCCATCCACCAGTCAGAGACCACAGGATGAGGCAACATCTGTGAGCGGCTGCTGACCGCATCTGAGTCAGCAGGTACACTGGTATGGCTGAATTTTGCCATACCAATAGAGATCCGCCAGCGCGTTCGCGAGATAGTGACACCAGTCAACATTTTCACTTCAGTAAGGAGGTCTCTTGTTCCGGCAGCAGCATTCAAGCGTTGTCTTATTCGACCGTAAGTGCCCTGTGAAGTGGACTTCACATGAAATTCCGCCATGATTCCAGTTCCAAGGGAACGTACATGTTACATTCAAAGGGCATTAAAGTGTGCGAGAAGTAAAATTAAATAGTATTTATTTACAGAGGTATATTATGTCACACTTCACACTTCTCTAGTAAGTTTTGTCTGTGTGTGAAGACAGTAGCGCAAATCCGTGAATGAATGTTCCGAAGTGAAATAAACATCAACGGAATAAAGTTGAATGGAATTGAATTTAAATAAAGTTGAATAAACTTCAACTTTAATGTTCAGTACACCAATGTCAGACTCATTTTGGATAATAAAAAGTTTATTGTTAAATTGTTAAATGCCCTGCCTCCATTACGGATCTCTGTCACGTCATTATAAGTGTTTGATCACCACATTGGAGTGATCATTGCAAAAAATGTGTTTAAGTATATATATACTCTGTTAATGTATATATACTGTATTCTATATATAGTACCAGTCAAATGTTTGGACACATGAATGGGAAAGTGTCCAAACTTTTGACTGGTACTGTACTATAATATACACAAAGAATATCGGCCTTTTTTTACTTCCTAATATCGGTATCGGTATCGGCCCCCAAAAAAACCCCATATTGGTCGGACTCTAATGCACACACGGGACATACCACACACACACACACACACACAACACACACACACACAACACACACAGGTTTGTTTTTGTGAAAAACGGGGACATCCCATAGGCGTAATGGTTTTTATACTGTACAGACCGTATATTCTATTGCCCTTTACCAACCTTACCCCTAAACCTACCCCTTACAGGAAACTTTGTGCTATTTCAGATTTGCAATACACTCCATTCTGTGTGATTTATAAGCGTTTTGAAAAGTGGGGTCATGGGGTAATGTCCTGAAAAGTCACCTTCTCCTTGTAATACCTGTGTCATACCTTTGTCATTATACAAATGTATGTCCTAATTTTTCACAAAAACGCACACACACACACACACACACACACCCCTACTGTGTCTCATTTAGGGTGACATGCCTTTAGAATAAACAACGTTATCATCCATTGGTGTGGACACTTGTTATAGTTATCGCTAAAGCTATTAGTCCTTAGGCTCATTTTTGCGTTTGCAAGAAATAAGAGTGTGTGTTGGAGTGTTTATGCTTGAAATTGAAATTGCAACATGTGCAATCATTGTACTTTCTGTTGAGCAGAATGCTGTGCTGCGAGCTGCTCTAAGAACGTGTGTGTAAGGTGTAAGTGTGTTTGTGTGTCCATGTGTGTAAAACAGTGTGAGGTCGTGTAAGCCTCTCAGCACTCGGCATGCGAAGCAAAAGCCTTGTAATTCTAATGAAAGCACTTCCAGTTCCGAAGCCCCTCTTACTGATAAGCTACAGATGGACGGAAAGACAAAAGACTCCAATTAGGATTTTTCGCTTACAAACAGACTCCCAGCGGCACACAAACTCTATCACACTTCAATATACTCAAGCAGTTTCACACTCTTCACGCTGCCATCCAGATCTCTGCATCCTCTGATGGTTTCTTCACATTTCAGACATGTATTACTTAAGAGGTATAGTGACCCTGACTTATCTGTTTTTCTTCTTTTTCTCATTTCATGTGCTGCGGCTTCACTCGACACATCTCAATCACAGGTAAGAAAACACATCTACTTCTGCTACTTCATACTGTATATGCATGTCTGTTAATGTATTCAAGCTTGAATCCCATTGATCCTAGCCCTATTGGGCCTCATTCTCTTCCTTTGACCACCTTTAATTTATGCAAACACTAAAAATATCCCTGTACACAAATGTTTTTCTTCCTTAATCAAACTTTATAGCTCTGTTCCAAACATAGTGACCTGACTCGCTGCCTACATAGACTCCTGCTTTTTAAGGGCAGAGTGCTAAATGAAACCAAACTTCAAGTGTCTGATTTGGAATGAAATACAGATGTTCAAAAGGAACAAATCAATTAGTTAATAAGCATAAATGTACCTTCTTGTTGGAATTTTTTTATTTATTTTTTATTTTTTAAATCATATGACATTTTTATTATTTGAGAATTAATTATTAATGTATTATTTCTTCAATTCTACGAATGACAAAAGGACTGTCAAAAAATCATTTATACGTATAAATATAAACTACACATTTTACTTTGAGAAAAATGTCTTTTGTATCATTAATATTTTTAATATTAATTTTTTACACAGTTTTTTATTGATTTTTTTTTATACTTTTTTTGGGAGCGGTAATTTTTATATATTTTGATGGAATTTGTTTAGTTAAATTTTATTTTTGTGGGTTAGTTTTTTATTTATTTTATTACACATTCTTTAATCCTCATAAATCTACATATACATTTACTTTCAGGTACAATGTCGCGTTTATAGTTGATTTTAACCACTTTTTTGCATTGTAATTTAAATTGTTTTAATCCAATATTTTCTGGCTTTCCTGTATATTTAAAGTATACATGTGATTTGCCAGCCTGAAAAAGGTATCTAATCTCATGATGCATTGAAATGCTGCTTAAGGCCCCGATCACACCGAACGTGTTTTAGGTCTGAAAACGCGAGGCGACTGGTGACTTTTAAAAAAGAGCAGTTCGCTGCGGGTTTTTTTTAATGTTGCTAGGCAACCACCAAATCAGCTGTCCTGTCAGTCTAATCAAAGGGTTATAGCGCGAGCGCTCTTAAAATCTTTGGTTTTTGCTGTTAAGTAAATTGTCATATTAACAGTAATACTAAAAAATACTGCTCCGGGTAACCCGTGACAGACACCAAAAGTTTCTCCTCCAGCATAGCACTCTCCGGACTTTCTAAGCAACGGTAAACTTTCATCATCACAACGGAAGGCCCGCCTCTCCGTTCATTCGATTGGACAATGGAAAAAACGTGAATGACGTCGGGTGCTTTTTCTGCTCAGAGTTGCTTTTTTGCAACTTCAGGTGCTCAGAGTGCTCCTGCAAAAACGCGAGGCGCACAGGGCGCATAAACAACGCGCAGAACTCTCACTGCCAACCGAAAACAATTTTAAAAAGGCGCCTCTCACTGCAAAAAACGCGTGCTGTGTGATCGGGGCCTAAGGAGTCAGCTCCCTAGGTTTTGGAACAGAGCATGCACTGTATGTTTCCATTGAACTGCTAGGCACATATAGGCCAAGGGTGTTTGAACAACATGCAGAATGTGACGGTTAAGCTGCGTGTCCACCAAAGCGTGTTTCCCCACGGCTAGCGTATTTTTTCAGTTGTTCTTAATGGGAGCGCCGCGTTTTTTAAAAAGCCAGGAGCATGCCGAGCCATGAGCATCTTTTTCGCGATGAGCTTTCGGGCGTTTTTTTCTCGCCGCCGAGAGTTGAAGTATGTTGAAGAATGAGAACACTCATCACTGTCACTTTCTAGTCAGCCAACCAATCAGAGTGGAGGAGTGTCTGACTAATACCGACCGCCCTCTTGTACACCGACTGAACAACCTGGATCAGTTTAATATTGGCTGGTGTCCTCCAAGTATTATGTTTTTAAACAGTTGAATCCGGACTACCACAGTATTGTTATGAAAATAATGCTTGGAGAAACATTTAATTCGCTATGCGTTTGCCATTACTTCAGCAGATATTCCGTATCATAGCAACGACAGTGTCTCAATGGAAAAAAGCGCTCACAGCTGGGCGTTTTCAGTAGAGCGCCTGGCGTTTTCAGCTGGCAAAAAAAAAAACACTTTAGTGGACTCGCAGCCTTAGGGGCGGTTAAATCTGACCACAATAATAGATCAGTGTGCAACAAGACCCATATTATTAAGGTCATTCTAATAATGACAGAGGCTGCAGATGCCAAAGTGCAACCAAACATGCCAGAATATCTGTTTCACTTACTACACGTGCTTCTTCTGAAAAGTTCAGTGTCACATCCAGAGTTGCATAAGTGGCCAGCCAAAGCCCAATATGTACATCTTCAGTCCAGGTTTTGTCAGATAAGATGTGATTGCGTCTAAGTTTGGTCATGTGAAATTGTCTCATCCACTGAATCGAGTGTGAACAGTCAGAATCTGCTTCTGCATTATTGAAGTCTCACTTTTTTTTGTAAAAAATTCTTTGTCAGTTGCGATGTGTCCCACTTATGGTCTCAGATCAGAAGAATTTGAAGAGTTTGACAGTTTTAACAGTTTTAATTAAACGGTTAACGGTTATTTAATTAAACAATTTAACAGTTCTTAATTAAAAGAACCATTTTTTTTCTTAGATGTGAAGATCATTTTGAATAATGTTTTGATACAAGTTCGGGAGGAGCATGTCAATATTAACCTAATTAAACACGAGAGGTGACATCAGTCATCACCCAATTAACAAGATCAGAGTTTTGTGTATATATACACACGACTTACCTCTGTTCTTTGCAATTTCTCCAGAATCCCGCCGCCACGCCTTCGCCGCACTTAACAACTATTTCTTACTAACTTGTAGGGGGGTTACGCTGGGTTCGGAGCCCTCCCCTCGACAGCACGCCAAATACGTATAACTCTTTACTCTTTTATTATATGTACGTGTAACTCGTGATAACTTTAAAGACACCTTCTTCCTACAATAAGAAACTTTTGTGTAATGGAAAGTTTCTATGGATGTTAAAGATTCTTCATGGAATCATCAATGGCTACGTTCACACTGTCAATTTTTGGGATTGACAACCGCACTTTCTTTACAGGTGTGAGTCTCAAAATGTCCCGTTCACACAGCAGTTTACAGTAGCTTCTCGGATACTGTCTGTATGAACGTGCAATGGGCGTAAAGCCCGTTTTCCTTACCATTTACCATAGCGACAGTGACCAAAGTAATATAAAAGATGGTGACGTCCATAAAACTGAAAGTCTTATAACTTTCTGACATGACAAGAGTCCAATCGAACCACAAGTTTAGATTTGGTGGTAGAGTGGAGTATTTGAGGTCTCACAAACCAAAACTGCCAGGTAGCGGTCTTCTGGTGGAAAACTGTCGGGATCTAAAAGTTTCAGGCGACAGACACGCAGCTCATTTCTCCATCACTGTGTATTATACCGAAACACACGTGAAAAACAACTATACGGCTCTTTACGTGAGTTTGCTCTCTCTCGCACTGTATGCTGTGACAGACAACTGGTTGTCCAGTCCGGTTCCGTTCACACAGCGCGTGTTTTCCGAGAATGTGGTTGTGAGTCCTGAAAATTTACAGGTGTGAGTTCTGTCACAGAATGCGGTTGTCACGACCGTTAATAACCACACTGTGTGTGTGAATGTAACCGTATTAAGGACTCGAATACAGGACTGACAACCGTATTCTGCTTCTGTGTAAATGTGGCCTATGTCAAAAAAGAACCTTCATTTTTAAGCATGTAAGATTCTACCAGCACGTGACACTTCTGTAGGTCAGTTTGTTTGATCTCTTAAAGTCATTGGCATTTGCTTCCCATTTTAAATCCACAATGCGATGTGTTCTTGAGTGAAACAGTATATTTATGCATTTGGAAGATGCTTTTATCTGAAGTGACTTCGCTTATTAATGGCACGATTAGTTGGTTCGCACCAGAGGAACCTTTTCATAGTTCCTAGAACTATTGGCGGAAGTTCCCGCTTTTTGATGTGTTCGCACCACATGAACTGGGAACGGTTTTAGTCTAGGAACTCAGTTTGGGGGAACTAAATTAGCTCCTACTTCAGAGTAGGGTCTAAAACAGTTCTATAGGAACTACCAGTGATGTAGTGTACACTGATTGGCCAAACGCATATGAAACACCATTTTTCAAAAGCCATGTAAAAATATTTAGGCCTACTCCACGAACATGGAAAACGGCGACAATGGCGTTTACCTGAAGTCTGCAGCGTCGTGTTCTTTTCTCAGCCTCGATGATAACACTACAAGTTGTCATAGGAGATTTAGTCAATTTTCATGCTCTTTCAATTGTGTAAATTGTGCGTTTACATTCCATCTCTGTTATCATGAAACCCACAACACAACAAAAACAGCTCCGATGACGAAATTCTCCAATCACCAGTTGCTGATGTTTGTAAATGCCGCGAATAAAGACATTGCTGTCGGTCGCTTCAGAGTTCCTGCTGCTGGTGCGAATGCGACCAAGAAAACGGCCCAATGGAGAAATAGGTTCTTTAGGAACCACCCTGCTTGCTAGTTCCTAGAACTACGTGGTGCGAAAGCACCGTTCAAAATCAGTTTTCACGTTCCTCGTGGAAACCGAACCATAAACTTGGCATGGTTACGCCATGGCTCTACTGTTGAGCCTCAGTAAAAACCATGGAATACCCATGAAACATAAGCGGTCCTTGTGACATCATCGAATGGGCGAGCAAGTTCAACACATTCGCTGAAAAATGATAAAGACATAGGTTGTTTTCTTTGGACAAGCATGCACTAGACCAGTAGCGTGGATCAAAGCAAACGAGGTCAGTTTTGATTCATCATGTTGCCTCTAAAGAGGCTTAGCGTCTTGAAGCCCACGCCCCACTTGAGGACCCTGTGTGTTACTGATAAACAGGACAGGATCAGCTAGGTACCACTTGAAAAGGGAGTACATGCTATTCGCTGCTTAGCCTCTTTGTGCCATTTGCATCAGTCTCCATAGAAACCGGGGCCTGCTAACGCCGTTTTCTGGTCGGATGCCAGCACAAACTCAAGCGGGCCAAACACACAACATAGCAATGCGGATTCACGGTGCCACATAACAATGACTTCACACGCATGATTTCCCATCATTCTTCACACACGGCTGATGTGTTCAGCAAGAACCTCAAGCACTGCTGGATCTTTGCCTGCTGATGTCTCTTTACCCATTTATGTAGGTGTGAAATGCACAGCATAGACAGGTTTTCATGTCTTGTAGGTTCTTGAATTGAGAATCACCCTTCATGTCTATACAAGTCATGAGATGAACTACAGTGTCACATTCTCTTGTAATAATTTGTATGACACGGCAAAATCAATGGTATTTTACAGCTTGATATGTTATCTAACATAACATTAGCCAAGCATGAGATGTTGCTAGCTTTAAATGCATCAAATATCAGTCCCACATTAGAGGTCTTGACCCTTTCAACTGTGTCCAACTGTTAAAATCAAGATCATTTTATTTTATTTTAAATATTTGTAAATATTTTTTAACATTAAATGGCATTTTTATGAAAATATGTACAAATAAAATGTTTTATAAAATATTTTTTAGATACTTTTAAACAACATTTTTTATAAATGTAATAGTCTAAAATTATTTATTTTATTGTATTTTTCAATTGGATTTCCATTTATTTTTATCATTTCAAATATTTTGAACATTTAAACAGTATGTTTAGTAAAAACAATTTAAAAAGTTTCTTAAAATATTTTTGGTTCATTACATTTTTTCTTATTACAATATTTCAACCTTCAATACCCTTTTCATAAATGTAAAAATAAAATGTATCAAATATTCAGATTACGTTTATACATTCTGTTAAACATTTTTTTGTAAAAAAAAAAAAGTATGTAAAAAGTTTCTTATCACAATATTGTTTACATTAACCGCATTTCTAGTCAAATGTAAAATGTTTTAAACATTTATTTATTAAACATTTATTTTTAAATATTTTTAGATGTATTTATTTTCAAGTTTATTGTTGGAAAAACCTATATTTTTTTAGAGTTGAAAACTGTATTTAAACATGTATAGTTCACAGTTGTGGTGACAGGATATGTCAAACCACATATGAAATTATTGTATGAAAAGGTAATTGGTCATCAATGTTCCTATAATTTCTTCCGTTTTGGCCACCTCATGCATATTATTACGTTTCAACAGGGTTGAAGTGTCCGTGCCATATCCATCGGCCAACCTGCAGTAACAGTGCATTTGCAGCTGTTTTTGTAAAGCGATCTTCATCCTCGTCCTCCTCTTCCTATTCGACAATGGAACTTTGGAGGCTTTTCAGTCTTAAGCTCCATTCCAGATGGTTTCTGTTAAGTCTTTTTTCACCCCATTATTTTATACACCAAAGTTCACAGTGTCTAAAGACAAGATGTGTGTGTGTGTGTGTGTTTGTGGTGTTTGTGTGTGTGAGTGTGTGTGAGGGGTGACAGGAAATGAAGAAAGTGATATAGAATGGTGAAAAAAATGTATTAAAGCAATTATTCCATCAACGAGAAGCAGCACATTGCTCTTCTGGGCCCTTTTGGTTTGGGTTTCCTGTTTCTTTTTTAATAAATAAGGACATATAATGTAATATTGATTTAAATCCCATCTGTCAGAGTGACTTCATCCACCCCCACTCCCTCTGCTCTTTCTTGGAAAGGAACCATGGACTCGGGCTGCCAGAAATAATTGCTTGTTTGCTGCTATTTGGTTAAAATCTGTCAGAGAAAGAAAGAGAGAGAGAAAAAGAGAGAAAAAGAGAGAGAAAATATGCATTTCCAGGCTACGCAACTATGCCGTTAGCTTAGCTTTCTCATCCGACGCTCATGTGGCTGAAGTTGGCCGTCTTTCGTTTTGGTTTCTTGTCTTTCGTCAGGTTTTCTGCAAGGCGTTTTTAAAACAACAACAAATGTTTTGATTGAAACAACTGTTTAGCCCGCAGCGCTAGCGTTAGCGTGCGAGGTTAAGCGCTGGTCACCGTTTGAGCGTTGTCTGTCTCTGTGTGTGTTTGTGGTAGTCTCCACCCTCTCATTCCTGTCTGCAGGTAGAGGCTGGATCGCTGCCCAGTTTGGCCTGAGCCCTCGTCGCCCGGCTCGTGCCAGTCTACAGTGTTCCACAGTGTCCCTCCACTTGCTCTCACCCTCGCCCAAAGATCGTAAACAATAAAACCCTCTGTTACTTTAACCCCCTCACCTGTCTGCCTCTCATCTTCGCTTGCTGCTTCCACGTCCGTCTGTCTTTCTGGCATACCTACCACCCCCCACACCATCCTCTTATTTGCGTTCTCCTCACTCGTTTCCGCTGCTATAGGGTTTGATCCCGTCACCTCTCGGCGAACGCAATGACACTTTCCATGATAGGGTTCACTTTGGTGCCATTTGTTTGTAGCATTTTTTTTGTTTTGAATCATATATATTAAATAACTGTTTGCTAACAGCAAATTGGGCCAAAAGTTTTGTGCATCCACTTCTTGTCTTGACCCTTTCGACTTTAGCCACCAGTTTAAAAGCATGCAAACATACTTTTATTTATTTCATACAATGGACCCTTTTTTCATAGTTTTTTCCTTTATTTTAACCTTCTATTTCTTTTATAACATATTAAAACTAGTCTAATATTTATAACTTTTTTATGTTTGTTTGTTTTTCTATATTTTTATTCATTTTATTTTATTTACCTTGTTTAAATTTCATTCATATATACAGTATCACACCAACACACAATGGTTTTGTATTCTATTTGCATATCAATAGGTTAGCAACGTTTGTTTACATAAAATGTTTACACCAGTAAATGTTTACACTATTATATATTTATTTTTTACATTTTGGTAATAACCTTTTTATAAAATGTAAAAGTTTTATAAAATATTTGTCTTTAAACTATATTTCTAATATTTATAAAAAATTTATTTATAAAATATATTTAATTTGTTACTAAATATGTTACTGTTTCATTCATTCATTCATTCTTTCATTTTCTGTACCTTATTTTTTCTAAGATATGTGCATGTTCATCTTTATTTATTTTTAATTACATTTTATTTATTAAAAACTTATTTTTGACTTAATTCTTATATATTTATTATACTACTTTATAAAAAAAAATTATATTTTATACTATCTTTTGGAGTTATAATTTTAAGTTATTATACTAAAATATGTACAAGTTTTGTCATTTTACTTTATTTATACATTTACTTTCTTGTATTATCTAGTCATATCATTTAAAAAAAAAAAAAAAAGTTTTTAAACGTACATTTTATGCAAAATTTTGGTGACTTGCAAAAATGTCGAAGTTCATCTGAAATGATTCAACCTCCTTATGCTGTCAATTCTCTGCTGTCCTATCAGAGTAAAGACATAAAAAGCCCAAAAATATGTTGAAAAAAATGACTTTATAAAGTTTCTACATTTTTTTATCCTATTGGTAGAAGGAGCTGGATCCATGAACACAGCCGCGGCGTGTCAATGGCGCAGCTCCACTTTCAGGACAGCAGTATATTTTATTACGCTGCTGAGATGAATTCTTTGTTTTTGCCCTCAATGTATTTGGTTTATCTATAATCAAAACAATGGCTGGATAGTAATGATTTTAATAAAAGCCATGCAGTGTTTCGGCCGTGGCCCAGTACTAACCTCTCAGATTGCAAGTTTAATGTGGCAATCATGTTCCTCGTCACAGGGCTGTTATCCCCAATCCCTCCACACGCATACATTTACGACTGTAAACAGATGTTGCTCTAATCATTCTCTAATTAGACCGGTCACTCATTCGCCCATCTGTAAGTTTCTGCATCGCAACAGACTAGAATGAATGTAAAATTATAGGAGGTGTAACAAAAATATGTAAAACGCATCCTGCTGTCAATATAATAAAGCAACATAGTGACTGAAAACAGACATTTCTAAGATGTTTTTGAAAAAATAGCTAGGAAATGACAATCACTTGGCACTTTTGCCGTTGTATATACAGTATATGCATCTTAGAAAAGTGTCAAAATGTCAAGATTTTGCATGAAAGGTTTTTCAGATGTAGTCGAGTTTGTAAGTTTGAAGTAGTTTTAATTTTGAAGCAGTTTTAAAAGCTTGAAGTTTTGAGTTTGAAGTAGTTAAAGGCCCTGTAAAATCCTGTTGTATTACTTCCCAAATTCTGTTTGGCTTCATTAAATCATCAGTGATCATTAATAATCAAAAGCATCTCTAATGAATTGATTTTATAAAAAAATGGATTATTATTTTATTTATTTCACACGCGTTTCAGTATGTAGTAAAGAAAAAACCGCATCTGCGCCATTCATTCACACAGAAACATGCAGGATTCATATTTAAATTAGGTCTTTTTTTTTTTCCCCCTTTTTCAGACCCTAGTCTTACTGTTTTTGTTCGTTCTACTTTTGGGTTTTTATTCATCCCAGTTTGTCACCAATCTGTACATAACAATATATTAGCATCTACAACACCAATGCACGATAATATCTCTGTGTATTAAATCGCCGTTTTTGTCGTGGGACCGTGCTTTAAATCTCAGCGCTTCAAAGCATCAGTGGGATTCTGATTGGCTGTCAAAGTTTTTATCGTTCACCGTCTGTAAACAGTCACTCTGAAAGTGATTCGAATGTCGTTGTTCTTCTGTCTCATCGTTATAGTTGTGGTGTAGATCCTGCTATTCTTTCGAATTTAGAACGATTTTTAAAACTATATCATATTGTTATCTTTATAGTAATTGTCCTTAGTGTAAACATGCCTTTATTCGATTTATCATTGGTTAACAATGTCACAATTTTCTGCATTAATTCAGTTCATACATGATCACAGGTACACATGTCAGTCAAAGAACCCATATAATCTAAATGTGAAGTTATTTAAAGAAGCTATATGTTCCATAATATTAGTTTTACTGTTTTGTCTTTTATTTTTAATCTTAAGTGTTTCATAATGAGAAGCTGTTTTTGTTTTGCATTTTGCAATCCTTGTTTTATCATTAATTTCCCAATTATATCGTTACTCGTACTGTTATAGAAGATTTTGGTCATACCGCCAAACCCTAAGTAGAAATCACATGTAAACGATGGCAGAATGGTAAATTAAATTAGTGTGGTTGCACAAACAAGTCTAGGCAATTAGATGAAAGAGTGTTTGTAGCTTTCAGGGCCAGAAATGAGTTACTTGGAACCGAACGTTTAGTTGTTGTGCGTTTTACGTTACATTTCAATTAAGCACCATATGGTGGAACTTAGCGGTGATGTTCCATAACAAGCATGAAACCATTATGGATACATAAACATTCAGCAGTTATTATTAAATAACGTCACCATTTTTCTGGTCCGTCCCAGAGGGGAATTTCTCCACTCTCTCTTCAGGCACATGACGCCCCCTGGTGGCCTGGATGAGAACTCATGGCTTCTCCGTTCGTGTTAGTCAGGGTATATATATAAATGTCATGTTTTATTTTCCTCTTTGACAGAGGCTATATACACAGAAATGGCCCCCACGCACATGTGAGCTGTATTTACACAGAATGGCAGCATGTGTGTGTGTTTTCTCCCTCTCTTTCCTCCCTGTCTCCGTTTTAAACTGGCGTTCGACCGCAGTTTGAATCTTCCACAGCCGTACTCGTGGTTAAAGACGAGGGAAGCCCAAAACAATGTGACACGGGAGAGAGCGGGAGGGAGAACAACAAGGTCATTTAGTGTGCTCTCCAAAGAATGACTTCACTTAAGCCATTAAGAGTGAATGAAAAGCAGACGCCCTGCTCTGCGCTGGTCAACTTGTGATGCCGGGGAGAAAAGGAGAGTTGATGGAGAGGGAGATTTTAGAAGAAAGATAGATGAGAGACAGCAGGAGATGAAGACAGAGTCGAATCAAGATGGTGAAGAGCACTAGATGAGGAGGCTAGATGAGTGGGAATGGGAATTGTAAGGAGTTTTAGATTCTGGTTGCTTAAACGACACGACCCATGAATATGGTACTACATTCCCATGTTTTAAAAAAATCCTTTAGGGACTCTAGGGGTGGCATTGTTGTGGTGTGATTACTATTAGATGTTAGATAAACTATTATTAATATTAAATTAACAGTAGAGTCTTATGTGAGAGTTATTAAGTTTCTAACTGTATCAAGTAAAGAGCAAACAATAACAAGTGAAATACAAAAATGTCATTTCACCCCTATTCTGCCGTCACACAGATTATTGGCCCAATTTTTAGTCCGGGCGAGCTGATGCTAGTTGCCTAAAGTTCAGAGCCGTTTGCAGATTTTGCCGGTCAGATTGACTTGGGACGTCCGGGGCCTAATGGTTAGCAAGATTTGAGGACTCATAACCCAAAAAGGGTTGCGGTTCGAGCTTGTACCGGCAGGGTTGGGGAGTGAATGTGGTATTGGAATGTGGATAAATGCAGAGCACTAATTCCTAATACGGGTCACCATACTTGGCCACATGTCAAGTCACGTCTGTATCCGAATTTAAAGTTGTGTGTGTATAGCCTTTAGATATAAACTATTATCTAACATAAAATTAATCTACTCTTTCAAAACAAAAGTGCAAAAAATTAACCTTAATTTGATGTGGTTAAAAAAAATGGGTTTAATTTTATTTTTTTATTATTTATAATGATTACATTTTTACTATTGATTTTGACTAATTTTGAATTAAATTTTAAAACAAAGATTTTTTATCCTGTAAAAAAAATTTTTAAATGTCTGTATCCCACCTTAAAATTGTGTTTTTTTTAAACCTGCTGTACCCCTCAGAGGTCTTTTTGTGTTGTGGTTTTAAATATTTTAATTCTTAAAAATTATTTTAATTGTTTTCTATTAGCTTTTTATTTTGATATAATATGAATGTGTCAAATAAATATTTTTATCTTTTTTTTATTACTTGTCTCAATGCATCCAAAAGAGTTTATGGCCCTATATTTTATCCTTTTTGTTAAAGTGGCTTTTAATTACTTAATATACATTGAAGTACATTTTTAATAATTCGTTTTGAGGAAGTGCCTGGTTGTTTGTTTGTTGTTGCAGAAGACATGTTCTCTTTTTATTTTTAATTGGCTTTTTTTGTTTTATATTATTTTTTTCTATAAACTAATTCCATTTTTTTAATTCTTTTGTTTGTTTTTTTTTACAAAATCTGTACTGGCAAAGCCTCACCAACTTCCCACCAAAAATCTAAAATACCAGTGGTGTTTTTCTTTTGGCTTGGTGAAGCTTTGGGTTATGGGGGGGTGTCGCCAACGGGCCCAATGTACCTGCCCGAAATTAAGCAAAAGTGGGCAGTGGGTTCCCCTTTTTTGGGAAATGTAAAAAAAACTCCAATCCCTGACGCAGCAAAACAAACACAAAGAGTGTTTTGTTTCGCACAGATTAATTCAAACCAATTACTCTGGTTACTTTTCTTGAAAAGAACACTGAAAACCAAAATTTTGGGGTCCCTCCCCCCCCCCCCCCCTCCCCCCCCCCCCCCCCGCTTTTTTTTCCCAGTAAAAAATGGGAAAAAGTGTTTTGAAAGGGGTGCGGGATCAGGAAATGTTCTGGTGCAAGAAGACAGCTCTTAGAAAAGGAAATAACTACATACACCATGTGTCCCGTCTCAGAATGCAGTTGATTATTAATCCCAGCTCTTCCCTTTTTCTCTCTACTCCAGGATAACACGAGGAAAAGAGCGCCCTGTAGAAAGCCAATGGGTGGGGGGGTTTTTTGCAAAAAAGAACCCTCAAAATTGGGAAACTGACTGTCCCCCCCCCCCCCTGTGTGTTGTTTTTTTTTTTGTTTGGGTTTTCAGGCTTAAAAAAACACCCCCCTTCCTTTCCCCTTCCTTGTGCCGCTTCTTCAAAAGAAAAACAACACCGGTAGCCGGTCTTTTTTTTTTGAGACTTTTCGTCCCGTAACCGTGGGGCACGTTTTTTTTTGAATCAGGGGGGTTTTTTTAACCATACTAGCGAAAGACCTTGAATGGAAAAACAACCAAATGAAACAGTTTTTTTTTTTTCACCCGCCAGCAATGCGAAAGAATTTACAAACGAAGGGCAACCATGTCCTCTGTGGACCTGAGGAAAAGAACCAATTTAAACAAAACCTGGAAGTGGTTTTCAAACACATTTTTCCCCCTTTTTCCCCTCCACAGTTTTTTCCTTTTTTTCTGCAAATTCAATTTTTTGTTCAAATCCAAATTTAACCTTTTAACACAACAGTTTTTTTTTTTTTTTGAACCGTTCCTTACAATGCCCCCCACCCAATTCCCCTTTTCCAGCCCTTAGTGCACGGAGTACAATTTTTTTATTTTTTTTACTTTTTTTTATAATGTTTTTTTTTCTTTACTAAATATTAAATCATTTAATTTATTTTTTTAATCTTTTTAATCCCTTCTAGGCGAAACGAAAAATGGGGAGTTTTTTTATTTTTTTATTTAAAAAGTGGGGAGTGGGTCCTTTTTTTTTCTTGTTTTTTCCCACAGTGGCCCTGAGCCTTTTGTAATTTGCCTTGTTTTTTTATCATTGGTGTCGTTAACCCGTTTGTTGTTATTGAAAAAAAACGACACAACAAGGGTGTTGTTTGATAATCCGGAGGACGTTCAGCAATGAAAACGGGCAAAAAAATCAAAAAGGGCCCCAGATTGTTGGTCCCCGCAAAGGTACCTCATACTTCCCCTTGTTCCTTTTTTTTCCTCTCCGTGGGTGTCCCCCTGTGCCTTTTTGTTTGGCCCCCGGCCGCTGGGGGCCTTTGGAACAGGGAAAGCAAGGCGAAATGGTTATATGAACCATCTGAAGGCTCGCCCATATGTGTTTTTTATGCCTGGGATTACGAGCCCGATTATTCAACCCAGCCAGAGGGAAAAACACACACCACCCGGTGGCCCTCTGGGTTTTTCCTCCTTCTCCGTTCTCCCCCCCCCCCCCTTTCTTGGGGGCCCCCAAACTCGTGACCATAGCCCATTCTTTTTCTCTTCCCTTTGTGTGTTGTCTTTTGTTTTTTTTTTTTTTTTTTTCCTTTTTTTTCTCAACAGCGAACAGACACCACTGTTGGACAATGGAAATCTTTTCCCCTTTTGGTTTTTTTTCTCTTTCGCAAATACGACCAGGTTTCTCAAAACATTAACAGTTTTAATTGAAATTATAAGTAAGTTACGCCAAAACATGTTTTTTCTTTTTAACACCAAAAAATTAAAACTTCTCCTTTTAATATCTATTTGCGAGCCTTTTTTTTTTGTTCCTGTTTTTTTTTTTTGTTTGTCTCCCCTAACCGTCCTGGGTGTTTTTTTTTTTTACAATATCGCTATCAAAAAAAGTTTTATCCTAGTTCCAGCTAAAAAAAAGGGTCTTTTCCCAATGCTTTTTGAATTTGTTTTCTACACGTCTTGGTACTTGCTGATTAATCTCCCGCCTGCCTTTTTGGTTTATACCCACTTTGTTTTTTTTTTTTTTTTTTTTTGCTTCTTTCAGTAAAAAATTTTTTACGTGATAAAAATTCCTGTTTTTTTTTTGCTTCCCTTTGAAGTGGTTCCTCTCATTTAATAAACAACTAGGACTAAATTGAATGGTGGGCATTTTTAATGGTCGAACATCAGCTTCTTGTGAAAGTGGCTCACCATTGTTTTGGGGGCACACTTTTCTTGTTGAATGGGGCCCAAAGGCTTTCCCCCCGTTGGTTTCAAAATAATCGTCCAATTTCCCTCCAGCCAAACATTTGTTCTGCAAAAAGTTTGTTTTCTTGTTTTTTTGCACTTCCCATCCAGCTTTTGCCTGTATCATTAAACCCACCACCACACTGCCCACTCCCAAAGCCAAAGATGCCCCCCCCCGTATTCTGTGGGGTGTGCCCCCCCCCCCCCCCCCCCCCCCCCCCCCCCCCCTGGGGCAACACCGTGTGAATCAGCAGCCAACTATGTTGGGTTTATGGGCGGTGGTGAGCTGGCCAGAACGGTGCAGGGGAAGAACCCGTCCCCCCTCCCCTGACAGCAACACTCCCCCCAAGTGCATCCTGGGACCAAAGCCCAGGACGGTATATATGGAGAAGGGAAGGAAAGAGGGGTGAAAACTGATTGATGGTCTTTGGTTTGGTTTGTTTTTTCATTTCATCTTCGAGATTTTTTCGAAAGAGAGGGAAGCTGCTAAGTTTTTTTTTGGTTTTTTGGCAAGGCTTTTTTAGATGCAACAATTTTTTTTGGGGCAAGCCAAATTATGCTGCAAAAACTGTGCAGAAAACAGTTTCTGGGTTTTGGATAGTGGTAACAAACTTTTTTAAAAAAAGTCTTTGAAGGTTTAAAAGGGGGCACCTTCCATATTACGAATTGTGGTTGAAAAGCCCAATGTCCCCACTGCAAGGAAAAAGAACCTAAACTGAAACCTGTAAATCACAATCCCACCATGACATTTTTCTTACACATGGCTTCTTGGTTAATCACGTGGGAGGCCTTTTTAAAGTGGCAAGTTAAATGTTCAAAAAAGGGGGGTAAATTTTTTCCAAGCTTCCCCTTACAATGATTTAAATTCAAGATTTCTGGAAGATTTATTTGGCGTTTCACCAAGCATTGCTTCTGCAATGCGTTTTTTTACTACAGTGATGCTTGTCGTATCACAACTCAGATTTGAGACAGTTGACATTAATAGCTTTTCGGGTAGGGTGAAATTGTCTGTTAATTCCAACCTGGGATTTGGGAACAGGTTTTTAGGGGTTTGGGGAATCTTAGGTTAGTATGACTGTGATTGATTCCACTTTTTCCCCATGGATCATTCCTATTTTGTTCCAACACAGCACGATTTATATTTTAAACACTAATATTTATCAAATGGGGAATATCCCCATCTGCAAAATTTAAAATTTTTAATTGGGCCAGCCAAGTAAGCAAAACAAAACCAGATTTACACCCCAGATTTAAATATTGTTTTGTTTTGCAAAATATGTTAGCGTATATAAACTAGGTGCCATGGGTTGGGGCAGATTGACACAAGACCTTTTTGTTAATCCTCAGTATACGATATGGAGTCGTGGGGGGGGTCCCCCCAAATGCTCCCCCCCCAATCTGGACCGCAACATTGCCCTTTTCTTGTTTTTTTTTTTTTCCTTCTATGTGTGGTTTTTTTTTTGTAATGTTTTTTGGGGGGGGTTTTCCAAACGAACCTAGTTTTTTTTCTTTTTAAACCCTGTCATAACATTCTTGCACGCCAT
Source organism: Sinocyclocheilus anophthalmus (assembly GCA_018155175.1). NCBI lineage: Eukaryota > Metazoa > Chordata > Actinopteri > Cypriniformes > Cyprinidae > Sinocyclocheilus > Sinocyclocheilus anophthalmus. The sequence continues at coordinate 422,524 of JADLZN010001612.1, forward strand.
AGTTGTTTGGAATTTGTAGACATTTTCGTTTTACCCCTGAAAGTTTTGTTCTTCATTAACTAAGAGTTTTTTTTCACAGGTTTGTGGGGGGGGGCCAAAGTTTGTTAAAGTAAATGGTTTGGGTTTGAAAGAAAAAAAATGTCTGCGATTTCCTGGTTTGGGCCAAAAAATCCAATTGATGTGGTTTTTTAAATTTTTTTGTTGTATGTAACCTTTTTGGTCCCCCCATTTTTGTGGTTTTTTTTTTTTTAATTATTGTTTTTTTAAATGTTTTTTTTTTTAAGATTTTGATGTTTTCTAATACAGTTGGAAAGCCCATTTTTTCCCTGCCACAAAGGGGGAAAAAATTAAATGCTTTTTTTGAAAATAAAAAAAAGTTGAAAATTTTAATGGAAAAATTTCAAATTTAAGTATAAAAACGTAATTTACATTTATGAACAGTTTTTTTTTTGTGAAAATTGTGGGACAACTAAAAATCGTAAGAAAAAAAAAAAAAAAAAAAAAAAAAAAAAAGGGAATGAGGGGGTTTGTAAAACAATGAGAGTTCCCCCCCATAGTGTAATTGAACCCCCTTTACAAAACCTTTTAACACATTTTTGAAATGAAAATTTAGTTTCAAACAAGTCATTTGGGACCCCAAAGTCAAAAATTTGAGAACGCCTCACACACAATTAATAAAGATAAAAAGTTTTTTGAATATGAAAACATTCTAACATTCGAAAATTGGGGGAGATAAAAATGGTCGCGGGCATTAATTTGGTGGGGTTTGAAACTTTTTACAAGTTTCAAAAAACATTTTCGTACAAGGATAGTTCAAAACAAAATTTTATGACATAGCTTTTTTTTTTGGTTTTTTTGAAATCTACGCTGACACAACATAAATTACGAAAGATAAAAGGTTTGGGGAATCTCGACGTCACATGAAATTATGACCGGGAAAAAATTTTAAGACAAATACAATCCAGAATTTTATGTAAAACCATAATTTCAAAAATTGAGATGTTTCCCCAATCTCTGAGAAAAGTTTTTGAAATTTGTTGACACCCAACTGTAACAAACAATTAATTCTGCGATAAGTTTTTTTTTTTTTTTGTTTTGAAATTGGAGAATAAGTCCCCCCCCCCATCATTTAACTGACCACAATTAAAATTTTTTCAACCCCACAAATTAGATAAAAAAGACAAATTAATGAAACAAACATTTGTAACAAACAAAAAAAATCTACTGCCCACCTTACCATACATGATGAAAGAATAATAAAACGGGGTAAAACTTTGAGATTTATGTCACAACGACCCTTTTTTTTCGCAACACCAACCCTTGTGGCCCTCCTTGAGTTGTTACCCTGTTTTTGCCCTAATGTCCCCCCCCCTGAACAAAAGGCCATGGCCCCTCTCAAAACACTAACATCAAATGTTCCCCTCAACGCAAACGTGAAAAAATACATAAAGCGGACCAAAGAGGAAACTGACACAAACACTTACGCCCCGACAGAACAAGACCAAGAAGCAGGTTTTACCTTCGGGTTATGAAAACCAAGGTTTTTTTTTTTCTTTTCCACACAGGCCTTTTTTTCCAAATTTGGTCATTTTTTTTAAAGACAATTTTGAAAACCCATAAACATCCTCGTTTTTTTTTTGTTGGGCTCTAATGTTTTGGGTCCCCGTGGACCGATCACTGTAGTTTGCCCCTCAAAATTTTTTTCAAGCGCCCAAAATTGGAAACTGATTCGCCCCCCTTTTTCATTACAACCCACATTAAAGCCAATCAAAAAACATAAAACATGAATGAACATCAAACCACCCATTTTGAAATTTTCAACCCGCGGAAGAACGTCCAGTACACACCGTTTTTTGTTTTTTTCAAGTTTTTTAAGTCCCCCCACCAAAGTTTTAATTCTACCCTTCCTCCCCTGCTTCCCCACCTGATTTTTGTTTTTTGTCGGGCAAGGAGGCGTAATTTTCCTGCCTGCGTTTTATGAATTTTTGGGCCCCCAGATCGCCTGTTCAGTTAAAGCTCTCTTTTTTGCGAAAAACAGTTCCAGTTCCCCCCCCCCCCTTTTTCCACTTACAAAAAATTGCGAAGTGTGAAAGAAAAAAACATTAAAGGGTTCATGACTTTCATGACAATAAAAAATTTCAAACAAAGTTTTTTGGGGGGGGAAAAAAGAGTTTTAAAAACTCCCCAATCCGAGACATAAAGAGGTCCACATAATTTGTTGGGGGTGGTGGTTTTTTTTAAACTGCCTTTTTTTTTGTCCAGAAAGAACTCAAAAACCTCTTATTGCCTCGTTCCCCCCCTAAAATTTGGTCCCCCCTGTACGGGTTTTTTTCACGGGGGGCTTTGTATGCTTTTTACTGGGGGGGGGGGGGGGGGGGGGGGGGGGGGGAGGGGGGGGGTGGGGGGGGGTGGGGTCTGGGGGGGGGGGGGGGGGGGGGGGGGGGGGGGGGCGGGGGGGGGGGGGGGGGTGGGGGGTGGGTCTGGGGGTCGGGCGGCGGGGGGGGGGGGGTGGGGGGGGGGGGGGGGGGGGGGGGGTGGGGGGGGGGGTGGGGGGGGGGGGGGGGGGGGGGGGGGGGGGGGGGGGGGGTGGGGGGGGGTGGGGGGCTGGGGGGGGGGAATTTTAGTAAAATATCTTAAACCCATTTTTTAAATAAAACGGAAACACCCTTCACCCTTTTTTAATGGCTCTTTTTTGGTTTCCCTCTAATCACCTCACAAACCTCTCTGTTTTTTTTAAGCTTCAGGTTAAAAATTCAACAGAAAACAGTGGAATTTTAGACCCTTTGTGTTTCTTTCCTTCTGTGATAATTTCACTTCCAGGTGGGTTTTTTTTTTTTGGGCCTTCGCTGTGAGTTTGGATTAACCCACCCACCTGGTCCCGTTTGGCGTTCTGTTTTTTTTTTTCATCATTTTTTAAAGTGATTTTTTCCATTTTTTGAGAATTTAAAAACCCTGCAAACGCCCGGGGGTTAGGGCGCTTTGAATTTTTGTTTTTCGGTCGTTTATTTTTTCCCATAGTTTTTTTTTTTTTTAGTCCCCAAAGACGACCCGCACTTCCAATGCAAACCAACACCTCCGTCGGAGGCTTTTTTAAGCAAAAGGGCAAATTTTTCTCACACTGTAAAATAGAATTCATTAATCAAAATTAACCCCTCCTTAGAAACCCGACCTCAAGAGACTGCTTACCATTTTTGTGAATCCTTTTTTTTATGGTGTCCTTTGTGGGGAGTTCCCCAACCGTTCCCTTTTCCCATTCCGAACCGGGAACAAACCCACGAGGGGGCCCTTTTTTTGGAAAATCAAGCCCAATTTGGCTAGCCCAATTTTTTTAGCGACCCTGGATAAGAAATAAGCAAAACAGCCGCGCTGATTCCCGTGTGGAAGGCAGCGCTATGAAACAACGGTCCCCTCATATAACCTCTAATTCAAGAGACCATTTTCATGGCCCCTGTTGTTTTCTGCCTGAAAGCATTTTTCCCCAACAAGACACGGGGTAACTTCATCCCCCTCTCTCCCTCGATCCTTGGTGTTATTTTTTTTTTTTTTTTTTTCATTTTTGTTTCCGCCTTAACGTCGTTGCCCCCCAGTTGGTGGGTGAAAACCTTAATCGGTAAAAGGTAATTTTTCCTGCAGTAAGCTTTCTTTGTCCTGCTTTCCGTGCTCTGGCCAGGACCCCGTGGAACCAAAGCAGGCCGCCCCCAGACCCTGAAAAAAGCAAACAGGCCAGCAGAGATAGAAACCCCCAAAGCTAAACGTCCCTTTGGAAACCGCGCGTTCCCACGCTAACTGTTCTCCCCCCAGAACTTTTCCAAAATCCCATACATCAGCCTTGTTCCCCTTCCTTTTTCTTTTTTGCTTGCCTTACGTCCCCGCCAGGCAATGGTGGGCGACCCCAAAAAAGGGGTGGAATGCCTATTCCCTTTTTTACAGAAGACATGTTTGTACTGCTGGTGGTGTTGGGGATCAAAAACTTGGGTTTTTTTTTTGGATTCATATTTTTTTTTCATATATAATTTTTTTTAATTTTTTCTTTTTTCTGGGTGACATTTTTAAATGTTTTTTTTTTTTTTTTTAAATTTTTTTTTTGGGGTATATATCATCTTAACCTATTAAATAAACCTTCTGTTTCAAATGTGATTTAAGCTATAAATCTTGAAAGATAATTTTATGTTATGATGTAATTAAAAATTTTAAAAATCATTTTTTTTAAATTTGGTAATAATTATTGAAATTTAGGAAAAATATTTTTTACTTTTTAGTGATTTTTTAATTAAGCTTTATAAAAAATGGAATTAACAAATACTTTTTTAGAATTCAAAAATAATTGGCATATTTTTTTTTTTTTTACTACATTTCCTTGTAATTTTAAAACAGTTTTTTTTTTTTGTAATAATTTAAAATTGGCATTAGCCAATATAAATGTTAATAGGTAAAGTATTTTATTAAGAAAAATTTTTTCTTTTATGGAAAAGCCAATTTAATAATATTTACTCAATCCAATAATAATTAGAATTTATAAATTTAATTTTAATTTACATTAAAATAATAATTAATACTACAAAATGTAAAATACCAAAAATTAAATTCATTTTTAGATTTTCTTAAAATTATTGTTCAATTCTTCAGTATGTTTTAATTTTTAACTTTTTTCCCTATATTTAAATTGATTTGCTGTAAATTCTACCTTTTTTGAAAATAAAAATTTTGCATAATTTTTTTTAAAAAAGAACGTCAAAAATTTTTGGCCATGATGTGAATGAAAAAATACTTTTTTATTAATAATTTTTTTTAGGATTATTTTTTCCCCAAGATTTAATTTAAGGTGCCCATTTTTGGCCCAGTTTTTTTTTTATCTTTAACGGCCAAAAATGGGTTGGGTTCAACAATTTTCCTGTGCAATGAATTTTCAATGTATTGTTTTTTTGCATTTAAAATTAATAGCAACTGAAGGGGTGTAATTGTGCAATTTTTAAATAAATGTTTCCCCCCATAAAAAATGAACCCGCAATTGCCAAAACATGGTTCAAATTTTGGGTAAAACAAAAAACAGGTTGTTTTATTGTCATTAGACAATTATAATTTTCTTTTCCTTTTTTTTTTTTTAACAATTTTGAAAAAGTGAAACACACCTTGAGCAAAAAATTGGTGTTAAGAAACTTAACCCAATTTCTTTCTAAAGTTTTAGGCAATTTACAAGGAAGAAATTGCCAAAGTAAAAACCCACATTTTTCAATTGTAAACGTGAAAATGTTAAAGTTTTTAAGTGGAAAAAGAGTGGGGAAAATTTAATATTTTTTTTTGTTTTCTTGTAAATTTTAATATTTATTTTTCATGTAAAATTTGGTTACTCCCCAGTAAATCTTTTTTTTTGTTTTTTTTTTAATTTTTTTTTTTTTTGAAAAATCATTTTTGTTTTAAACGGGTGGGTGTTTTTTGTTTGTTTTTCTTTTTGGACAGCGTTTCCGCATCCCTCAGCTCCTCCTGAGAGATTTAATTGTTGGAGTCCAAAGCTCTCATTTCTCCCAGACTGCCCTCCGTTTTCCCTGGCCTGATAGACGTTTTTTTTTTCCCCCTCTTTTTTTTTGAAGGTTTGCCCTTGTCAAGGCCAACCTTGTGTTTTTTTTTTTTGAAGGCGGCAGACCGAAGCTCCCCAATGTGTTGTGCTGTAAAAATGAAGCGTAAATGAAATATTTTTTCCCTTCCAAGCCTCAAAATGCGGAACGCTTTGGCCAAATTCAACTTCTACAAAAACCAATTGTTTTTTTCCCCACTTTTGCTATTCACTGAAAGAACCTTGGATGTTGCTTTTTTTCTGGAAATTTCATTTAACCCTCCAGCAGGGCCCCAGACCCCAAGCGTCCCCCCCCCCCTGCATCCTGATGCCAGAACCAGGGTTTTCTAATGCCTGTAAAAAAACAGGCAAGTCCATGTGGTAGTGGCAATTCTTGTTTTTTGCTTTGAAAATCCCTGGAAATGGTGGGGGGGGGGGGGGGGGGGATTTAAACTTCCCCTGTGGACATAAATATAAGGCACCCTGTTTGTACATTCTTAACGTGCCGTTTTTTGTCCTTCATTACTTGGTTTGGGCGAAACGCTACCTGAAAAAGGGGGTTTTGGGGTAGTGTTTTTTATTTTCCAGAAATGTCCCCCCCCCCCCCCCCCTTGTGCTTGTTGGAAACTGTCTTTTGGTGGGGGGTTTTGCTAATTCAGGTAAGCCATAAAAAATATAAAATGTTTTTTTTTGCAGTTTTGTTTTTTTTTTTTTTTTTTTTTTTAACTATCCTTTTTTTTCCTTCACACTGTTGCTGTTTGGTAGTACAGTTAAGTTTAACCAAAAAACGGAATAATTATGCAAACTGCCTTCCACACATTTTTTCAGGAAAATGTTGTTCTTTTTGCCAATTTTTTTTTCCCCCCTTTTTTTTTCAAGTTTTTTTTCCGCTTTGTTTTTCCCTTTTTTGAGTATCCCTTTCCACACAAACCTTCCTTTTTGGGTGCCAGGCTCCCCTACTCCTCCCTTTTTAAGCCCTTTTTCTTGTAGTAAGTTTAAAAAGGGGGAAAAAAAACTTAGACTTTTTCCTTCTTACCCCCTTTTTTAACCTTGTTTTTCCCTTTTTTCTTTGTAAAAACCCTTGTAAAAACCATTCTTTTTTCCTACAAACTTTTGTATTGTTTCAAACTTTCTTTAAGAAATTTTTTTTCCTTATTTTCAAATACGCCCGTTTTTTTTTTGTTTAAACATTATTTTTCTGTTTAACCTTTTTTTCAATGTTTTTTTCCTTTCATCTGTCAGGTTTTTTTTTTTTGTTTTTTTTTTTTTTTTTTCAAAATGTCAAATTTGTGCTTTTTCTTTTTTCTTATTGCTTTTTATATTTCATTTTTGAAAAATTTTTGTTCGATGTTCAAACTTTTTAAAGAATTTTGTGAAACCTTTCCCTAACCTTTTTTTTTTCCCCCCCCCCAAACCGTTTTCCCCAAAGTTTTTTTTTTTTTTCTTTTTTCCCTTTTTTTTTTTTTTTTTTCAAAACTTATTTTCACAAACTTTTTTTTTTTTTTGAAAATTTTTTTTTTTTTTTTTTTTTTTTTTTTTTAACTTTTTTTTTTTTTTTTTTGCAGACTGTTTTTTTTGACATTTTTTTATTTTTCTTCCCCTTGTTTCCCATAAATCCATCAATTTTTTTCCTTAATTTGTTCACATTTTTTTTTCCTTTTTTTTTTTTTTTTTTAGAAATTTTCAATTTTTCTTTTTTTTCTTTTTTTCTTTTTTCTTTTTCTTTTTCTTTCTTTCCCAAACCCCCCTTTTTTTTTTTTACAACAAACTTTCTTTTTTTCCAAACGTCCCTCTTTTTTCCCTCTTGAAAAATTTCTAATTGAATCCGTTCCAAAAAGGAAAAAAAAACCTTGGTTTTTTTCTAAATCCGTTCCTTTTTAAAATTTAAACGTGTTCCACATTTTGTCCCTTTTAAAAAGTTTTTTTCTTTCGGCCATTATTTTCCCTTAATACTTTTTTAAAACCTGTTCTTTTTTTCCAAATATTCCTTGTGATTTTTCAAACTTACAAGTCTTGGAGAGAATTTCCACTATAGCACACATTTGCGTGTTTTTTTTTTTTTTCCTTTTGTTTGCCCCAAACGCTCTGGGGGGGGGGGGGGGGGTCCCAAAAATGATAACAGCGGAAGAAATTTTTATTAAAGCCGTCTTTTTGTGAAGAAACCCTCAAGTTGCATTATAGATCCACCCCAAGTCTTTTTTCCCGCCTCCCTTCTCAATCTTCTTGTATTGTTTAAAAAGTAAGCTTCTCGTCCCCTGTTTATACAGGTTAATGGGACAAGCGGGATAAGGAATGTGGCGGTTTTCACCTGTTTTTTTGTTTTTTTTCTCTTTCCATTCCCTGTTGCATTGCCTCGTTGAGAGCGGCCGATCCGGGGGTAGCTGCGGTCAGCTACCCACATCTGCAGTTCGGAAAACGGTGCAATTTGAAACGAGGGCAGGAGAGAAAAAAAAATAATACAGGAAAGCGGGTCCTCCTGTTTTTCACTCGCGGCTCCCCACAAAAAAGAAAGAAAGAAGGAATTGAAGAAGAAAATTTGAAGGCGCAAAGGCAGACCCCTTCTTGCTGGATGCCTGTCCCCTTTTCCAGTTGGATTTTTGAAAGCCGTAAAAATCCACCCGTTTAATTTGAAAACAACAATGGTTTGGAAATTTATCCCATCCAGAAGGCCAAAAAATGGAAGCCGCGAGGAGGACCCCCCTTTTAAAAAATTTAAATTGGGCAATGAAAAGGCTTCCCTCCCGGGGGAGGGGTTTTCACCTAACTGAAGCGCGCTGATTGGATACTTGTTTCTTTTCATGTCCAGGCACACACCAGACCTGCGATCCTTTTTTCCTTTTTTCCTTTTCCTCCTTTTTGTGACGTTTTTTTTAGAACTTCCTTTAAACTTCAAATCACAAGCCTCAAACACCAATTTCTTTGGGGGGGGAAATCCCCGCGAAGGGTCCCCCACCAGGCATGTAGACCAGATGTTTGTCCCCCCCCTATTCCCCCCTCCAATGTTACCTTGTTTTTACAAGGACATCCCAAGAGAACCGTTTAAGAGCTTTTTTTTTTTTTTTTTTTTTCCCTGAGGGCTTAAAACCCAAAGGGTTGTTTTGGCCCCCTAATTGCTGGCCTAATGCTTTTTAAATATTCTTAAAACTCTATTGTAAACCCCAAAAAAATTTCCCAATTCCTGGTCATAATTTATTGTTGACTTACTGGGTAAATTTTTTCGACCTTAAAATTGTTTTTGTTAAAAGCCCACCCTGCTTCCTGGAAACCGACAGGTAAAGCTCTGTTTTTTTTTTGTGGTTTGAGACCAAGTGGTAAAAAAATCCTCAAGATATATTCACACGTTGTGTTGGTTTTTTTTTTTTTTATTCTAACCGACATCAGTGTAATGCCCCCTCGGTTGTGAAAATTAATCTTGTTAAGCTATGCCCTTTGGGTCTTGGGACAACTGCCAACAATTGAACTAAATTTGGGGGAAAAACCTAATGGAGGGTTTTTTTGTTTTTTGTTGACTATTTAAACTGCCCATGATGGCCCCGAACATGGAAAAAACTTTCCCAATATCAGTTCCCCCCCTGTTACTTTTTTTAACAGCCCCCTCATTTGTGGTTGTCCATAATCACTTTTTTCCCCCCTTTTTGCCAAACTGTTTGTCTAATCAAAACTGTCAGGGAAAGAAAAATGGTTTTTTTTTTTTCTGAAAAGAGTTTGTT